>JAPPVO010000016.1:67351244-67663999 GCA_030407325.1 Camellia japonica | reverse complement strand
CTGTAAAGTGTTTCCCTCATCCTTTGGGGAGATTGCATCAGATTGGTTCCACAAACTGCCAAAGGGAAGCGTGAAGACTTGGGAAGGCCTGGCCAAGATGTTTGTGGCCAGGTTCGTGACAAACAAGCTGCAGCCATTAAGGGTGGACGCATTGATGGCTCTGAAGATCAGCAAGGATGAAGGCCTTAGGGCCTATGCAAAAAGATACTACGAGGTATTCAATCGAATACTCGAATGCAACCAAGAAGTGGCGATCGTGTCTTTCAAGAACGGCCTGAAAGATGATTGTTCACTACGGAAATCTTTGGCAAAGACATTGCCAAAAAGCATGGAAGAGCTCATGGCAAGAATCGAGAAATATGCTAGAGCCGAGGAGGATACATCAGGGAATAAGGAGGTAAAACAGGAAAAAGGGAACGGCTCGCCGAAGCGAGGCCGAGGTAACAACGGATTTAACAAAACGGAGATAGAATTGAGGAATAAACAGGCAGTGACGACTGTGTTCCGAATCTCGGTCCACAAAGTCCTGGATCAAATTCTAAATCAACCCTATTTCAGAGCACCAGCAAAGGCCCCAGGGGAATACATGGGAAGGAACGTTGGTAGGCGTTGTGCTTACCACAATGAAGAGGGGCACCCAACTCAGGGCTGCAGAGCCCTAAGAGCACACTTAGAGGACTTAGTAAGGCAAGGCCATCTGAGGGACCTTGTCGATGAAGCCAGGACAAGAGAAGAACAGGCAAGATTGCCTCAAGCACCAGCAGCCCTGCCTCCCCCAGCACAGCAACCACAGGCAAGGGGACCTAGGGTGGTTAATGTAATTCACTCAAAGGTGAACGAAAACGACATACGCGGGGAGACCCAAAAAGTAAAACACCTGCAGCACGTGAACCAGGTCGGACAGAAAAGACCTCGGTCTGAAGAGTGCCAAGGACAGATGATAGCCTTCACCGAAGCCGACCTAGAGATGGTCCAGCATCCGCATAATGATGCCTTGGTAGTATCCCTCCAGGTTGGGGAGTGCCAAGTGAAACGCATCCTGATAGATCAAGGCAGCTCTTGTGACATCATGTATGTTAGATGTTACAAGGAGCTAGGCCTTCACCCAGACGACATGGAGCAATCAAATGGCCCGATGGTCAGCTTCAATGGAACGCCGACATGGCCATTGGGCGCTGCAAGCTTGGAAGTACAAGACGGCACTAAGAAGATCATGACAGAATTCATTGTGATTGATACACCTTCACCTTACAACATCATCTTGGGAAAGCCATGGTTGCATGCAATGGGGCAGTTCCTTCAACATTGCATCAACTATTGCGGTTCCCAACAGAACATGGGATTGAAGAAGTCAAAGGAGATCAACTGCAGGCAAAAAATTGCTCCATGGCAGCAATGAAAACTACCTGCAACATTCAAGAACCAGGGAAGGCAGAGATTGAAGATGAGGACATGGAGGTCCTAGATGATGTCGGCAAGGAGCCAGCCGAGAAAAGTGAAGAAACACTAAAGAAAATCCTCGTCCAGGAGGGCGATGAAGAACGCTTCTTTCTTCTCGACTCAAGCTTAGCCGAAGAAGAAGAAAGAGAACTGTAACATGCCCGCGGGGGACCTCGCTACAGTTCGGACTCAAATTGTCACGGTTCTGAATCTGAACCAAAGAGTCCAACTCTGGCAAATCGTTTTGAAGAAAACAGATTTTTGAAAAAGTAGTGCCAAACATGGACTGCTTTGCCAGATTACAGAGTCGCCACCTAAATATTTTTTTTAAAATGGGAAATTTAGGAAACCCTAACTCGGTGCCGAAGGCCACGTGTCCGTCATCACCAAAGTGGTCTTGGCTCGGGAGCTTGGGTACGATCGGGGAAGGTCAGCTATGAGCACCCCCTTTCGCCCGGTCCGAAGACCGGCCTCTACTAACCGTGATATCCAATTTTGAAAAACTTTATGCGTTCTTAAACCGGTTATTAGCCTAGAATTACTATGTTATGCGCACAGCAAACAAGTATAGACCAGATCGCCTAATTTGGAAATAAGCATTGCATATCCGTCTTGTTTGGAAAACAGTTTGAAATTGCTACTCGCGAGTAGGCTAAAACACGGATTTCAATGAGTATTCCCAACTCAAGTAATCCAACCTCCACCCACAGGCATTCAAGCAGTTTATCACATAAGCACTTAGCCGCATGGCAGGCATACTGTCATGTTAACATTCACACGCATGCGACATGCTAAAGCATAAAACTTACATCGTACTCCGTGCCAAAACAAGAAATCAGTTAGCAAAACATGCATGACCTAGTTTATGTTAAGTGACTAATGCATCGCATACGGAATGCAATCTAGACAGGCTCGGCTATCCTAAGCATGGCACATGAAATGCAACAACTATCACGTATTCAATTTGGAATTGAAAGTACGATGCAGTTTGTATGATGCACCGAGCCCGATGTATGTAAACAAATGCATGAATGCACGCATGCATTGCATAAGGTATGCTAATTTAGATGTGTCCTAATCTACCATCATAAGCAGGTAAATAAAAGGGATAGAAAGAAATGGGGATTGGAAGACATACACCCACTCACACACACTTATTACAAATACGCCCTCACTCGGAGGGGCCAAAAAAAATAATAATACAGAACCGAATAAATAACTAACTACTCTAGCTAATTAAATATTACAAATTAACTAAATTAACTAAATAAATTAATTAATCTAATTAAGCATTAAACCGCCTCGGGATGAGGTCCGGATGCAACACGCGTTCGGGATTGGCTCGGAACCACACTGCCATGCACGGATTGCCTCTGTTTCCCCTGCTCTCCTCCTCAGAAAATTACCAAAGTCCCAGGAGTGCCTCTCAGGGCACTGGGGAGTACCACCGGCTGGGGCAGAGCACCACCGGCTGAAGGAGGAGGCCACCGGCACTAGATGGAGTTATCGGCTGGAAATTGACTGCCGGTCGCACTAAATAGTGCCGGTCGGCACTAAATTCCTGCAGAACCTGCGACTCACAGCAGCAGAGGGGAACAACATGCATGGCAATATAATTCAAGCCATTTATGCACCAAACACACCCCTTATCATGTTTTTGATTCAAAGGGGCACGTGCCTCGATTCCCAGACCACCAATCGCGTATTTCCATACGTGATGGCCCTAAGAGCCAAGGATACAACTTTGATTTCAAATGCATGTAATGCAAACAAGCAAGCAAGGGTGCCAAACCTCTATCAAACTCACTTCAAGAGACCTAGCATGCATGCAAATGTGATGCAATCCTAAGCATGTCTAGGCATGCAATCATGGACAATGTGATGCACTTGTGCAAGGCATACAAGCAAGCATGATTTATGAGCATGCAAACCAATGGAAGGATGGTCTTATACATGAATTAGGCAACTCTAAAAAGGCCCTAAATCAGTGGCCAAATGCTAAGTCAAGAGGGCCAAACACACATGCACACATGCACAAGTTAAGGCACTAACACTTAAGCATAATAAACAACATTCAAGCACACTTGAGATGAGTTGAACATGGGCTACTAGCATACATGAAAAGCTCTGAAATCCATGCAAAACTTGATGCCAAATCATGCAACAAAGCAAGCCAAAGCATGCAACAAATGGCCCAAGTCTTGAAACAAGCCAATGAGGCATTGAACTACACTTATGCAAAGCAATTATGGCATGCATTAAACAACCTAAAATAGAGTTATAGCATGTTAAAACAAAGCCAAATGGCTACTTAGATGGCATCTAAGAGGCACAAACACAAAGGCATGCAACATGACCAAAACATGGAGCATTCAATACATACTCTTAAAGCATTAAAGAAGCATGCAAGGCAATCAAACAAGCACATTACAAGGTCTGAAATGGCAAGTTAGATGGTTCTAAACCATCAAAAATGAAGCAAGTAAGGCATGCTACACACTCATGTTCTTATGGCCAACAAGCCAAATACAAAGAGGCTACAAAATACATGCTAAGATTGACCAAAACAACTATGGACAGAACTAAAGCATGGTAAAATAAGCCTACAAGCTTCATGGATCTAGGCCTAAAACATGCTAGAAATGAAGGCACACTACCTAGACATGTTAAGGCATCAAAAGGCATTACAAGGCAACCATGCTAAGCATGCATGAGGGACCTAAACCAACTTGAAGTCATGTTATAACATGGAAATATAAGCATGGAAAACAAGTCAAACATGCTCAACACACACTCAAGCATGAAGCTCCATAAGGAAGCAAATTTTGCCCTTTTCAAGGACACCAAGGAGAGGGGGTGACCCTCCCCTTTCTAGGACTTTAAGGCACCATCTCCACCACTGAAATCCCTCAAGATTTCAGTGGTGGAGAGGCCCAAGCACACAAGTCCCGGATCTCTCCAAAATAGCACAAAAAAGTGCCCTTTTCAAGGCCTAAGGGTGGTCAAACTTGCTCAAACCACAAAACACTCTTAATATACAATGAAAAGGCTTAAAAAACAGAACTTTTATGTATTATATGCTAAGCACAAAAACTGTTTTAAAGTAAGCAAAAAGAGGGTGCAAAAATGGGGTAAAAAGAGGACTAGTGTCTCACCCTTGTTGACCTCTTTAACAAAGTTGTAGTTGATGCTTCCTTAGGCTCAAAATCTGTCAAGAACTTCAAAAACCAGCCCTTAGAACCTTAGTTGCAAGGAGAAGGTGAAACACTAGGTGTTTGTATGCAATAGTAAGGCACAAAACACCTAGACACACAAGAGAAGGATAGAGATAGAATGTGTATGCAACTCAAACCCTAGAAAAACCAGAGCTTCTCTCTCTCTTTTCCTCTCTTACCTCCAAATTTTCTAACCCTTGAGCCAAGAGAAGAGCCTTCTCTCTTATAGACAACCAAGACTTACAAGCTAAGTCATCCAAGGGTTCATCCCCTCCATACACGTGTATGGAGGGGAAAACAAACGTCAACAGCTGTCTAAAAATATCCCATAAAGCAGCTGTATAGGAGTCGGCAGGGCAAAATGGTCATTTTGCCAAAAAAGGTGCCGACAGGCACAAAAGAGTGCCGACCGGCACAATAAAGTGCCGATGGCAACACCATCCAGCCGGTGGCCTCTAGCCACAGCCGGTGGTATGTGGGGGTGCCTCACAAAGTAATCCCTGCCCTCCCAAGGCAAAACACAAGTGTTTGGTGCAAAACCAAGCACAAAACGGTCGAGTTCGGAGGTCCTGAGGCACGGCGCGCGAGCCGAGAACTCCGGGAACTCCAAACGAACACAAACATGGATAATCACCGAGTGTTCCAACGGTGACGTCCAAGTCTTGAGGACGGTCAAAAATGGGGTGTCTACAAGAACTGGAAGCTTTTTTGAGAACAAACATAGAGGTGTTCGCCTGGACACCTTATGAAATGCCTGGCATTGACCCGAGGTCACATGTCACAGACTGAACGTCGATAGGTCGACCAAACCTGTAATACAACGAGCCAGAAGACCGACGTTGATGCACGTCGAAGCAGTGGAGGAAGAAATAGATAGACTTCTAGAAGCCAGGGCCATCAGAGAAGTCAATTATCCGACATGGCTATCGAACACTGTGGTGGTAAAGAAGAAAAACGGTAAATGGAGGGTCTGCGTAGATTTTACGAGCCTGAACAAAGCCTGTCCCAAAGACAGCTTTCCTCTGCCCAAGATTGACCAGCTGGTGGATGCCACATCTGGACATGGAAGGATGAGCTTTCTGGATGCTTATAGGGGGTACCACCAGATAGCCATGTACCCCCCAGATAAGGAGAAGACAGCGTTCATCACCCCAAAAGGCCTGTACTGTTACAGAGTAATGCCTTTTAGGTTGAAAAACGCAGGAGCGACTTACTAAAGGCTGGTAACCAAGATGTTCAAACACCTGATTGGCCAAACAGTAGAAGTCTACATCGATGACATGGTCGTGAAGACCAAGGAGCCTAGGGGTCATCTGGCTGACCTAAAAGAGGTCTTTGAAATCCTCAAAACATATCGGCTCCGACTCAACGCATCAAAGTGCTCGTTTGGAGTTGGATCTGGTAAGTTCTTGGGGTACCTGGTGACAAAAAGAGGCATTGAGGCCAGCCCAGATCAGATCAAGGCCATCCTAGATTTACAGAGCCCAACATCAGCAAAACAGGTACAGATGCTTACCGGAAGGGCCGCAGCCCTAAACAGGTTCATAAGCAGAAGCTCAGACAAATGTAAACCTTTCTTCAACCTGGTAAAGAAAGCCACAGATTTCCTTTGGACAGAGGAATGTGAGGCCGCGTTGGCCGACCTAAAGAAGTACCTGACTACTACTCCAGTCCTCTCAACACCTAAACTTGGGGAAGAGCTGTTTTTGTACTTAGCAGTTTCAGAACACGCAGTAAGTGCGGTGTTAATCTGTAGACACCCCATTTTGACCGGCCCTAAGACTTGAGCGCTTTCTTTTGATTACCCGATGATGACAATTAGAATGTGTTTCTCACAAAATTCTCAGTAAGAAAGATGGAATTTAAGTTTTAATCCCAACCTTCACCCATTTTTTGGCCAAACTATTTTAGACCTTAAAACCCTCTTTTCAAAATATGTTTTTTTTTAAAATGTTTCTACAATGTCCCGAGGCTCCCATTTCGATTAAAATATTGCACCGAGTAAGGACAAAGTGGAAATAAATGGAAGGGAGGTGAAACTTTTTGAAAAATATTTAAAAAACATCTTCTTATAGGTTTGGAGTTGAAGGAAATAGGAGGGGATGAAAGAAAACTGGTTTAGGAAAAGGATGAGTATCAAATCATTAAGAAGGAAATGAGCAGCCTTTACTAAATTAGGCATTTTTCTTTGTACACTTGGAATTTAAATGTGAGGCCACCACCATTAGAAAGTAGAATTCTGGGGCTTCAATTTAGACCCAAGAACCACCTCAGACCAAGTCCAAATAAGGGAGATATGCCCATTTGAAATTGGGCTTAAGAGCAGATTTTGTTGACTCAGCCCGAGACAACCTTTACTAAATTAGGAATATCTCTTTGTACACTTAGAATTTAAATGTGAGGCCACTACCATTGGAAAGTAGACTTCTGGGGCTCCAATTTGGACCTAAGAACCGCCTAAAACCAAGTCCATATGGGGGAGATATGCCCATTTAAAGTTGGACTTAAAAGCAGATTTTGTTGACTCGGCCCAAAACAACAATAGCCCATTTTTTCTTGGTTTTGGTTCGGTTGGGACAACCCATTTACCTATTTTCTGAGCCATTCAAGTGCATCCACTCATCCTCCATTATACCTAATCATCCCCCATTGTCAAAAAGAGGTTTTGTTTGCATTCATAAAGGAGTATCCCATGCAACCACCTTGAAAATTTGCCCTCCTATCACATTCTTGTCTCCCACCTTGTCTCCCACCTTCTTTTTGACCTTTACTCTCCCTCATTGCCTATATAGAATGATCATATTGTAAGAGAGAAAAAACCACGAAATTGAAGAGAAAGGAGTGAGAAAAGAGTGAAAAAAAGAGAAAAATTGAGTTTTTGAGCCAACAATATTTCTATCTTCCATATACACCCCATACCTTCCATAGCTACTGAAATTTCTCATTTCCATACACCAAAACCACTCCAAAAATTCTGATATAGCCAAAGATCAATTGCCTTGATCATAAGGAAGAGTGTTTAGTGATTGAAAGTGAGAAAAACTAGAGAGTTGGCCACTTTCTATACCACAAACTCCATAAACTCCATAATTTCGAATTGAGGATTTGAGAACACACTTCCTACACTTGAAGGTGATCAAGAGGAAGTTTAGAAATCAAGAAGTTCAATCTTTCTTTGGAATGTGAATTGTTAGTCTTTCATTTTCTTATATTTTATATCTTATATTTATTTTCATGCTTCTTATTTCATTGTGTTTTGTTATAATCTAAGTGGTTTGTTTATCTCATATTTATTTTCTTACTTTATATTTCATAATGTGTTGTAATAATCCTAGTGGTTTGTTTAGCGCATAATTATTTATTTATTTATTTATTTTTATTGGCATGCTTTAATTTCATATTAGTTTTGTTGTAATCTTCCATGTTCTACCTCATATTTATTTTATTTTTTTCGTGTATTAGTCTCATATTAGTTCTGTTGTAATCTTGCATGTTCTATCTTATATTTGTTTTATTGCTTTAAGTTTATGTTGTGAGTTTGCACTTTTTATTTTATTTTATATTTGTTTTCTTGTTTTTTTTTTTAATCTAACCAGTAGTGGTTAGTTGAGCCACCTACATATTTTTTGTTTGTTCATTTTCTTGGTTTCGCAACAAGACAGGTTTTGCTTGGCCTAGTTGGCCGGCCGGTTAGCTTCTTCCGAACAAGATGGCGTAATCTCCCAATATTGACCAATTTCCGCCGGCGGTTCTAAAGAACATGAAGCTTTTATTTTATTTATTTTTTATTTTGAGTGTATTGTGAGGTTTTTATTTTGTTGTAATATTCTCCTCATCTCTCTCTAATTTGATTTGTATTATTCTTTAAAATGTTGTAATAATTCCCCGCCCCGCTTCTTTCTATCCCGTTCTTTTACTTACTTTCTTTATTTGTACATAAACATCATATTTATTTTTCATCATAGTTATGCTTTGCATCCATGTTTCATGCATCTTGATTCGGCTAAGTTTGCATTTGTGAATTTAATCAATTCCTATGTGATTATGTGCGCTACCGCATGTTCTTGAGATGATTCACATATCATATTTTAGAAGCCGAATCTTTAGTTGCATCTCATGAGTGAATTGCATTAGGATTTTGTATATAAGATCATGCATATTTTACTAACTTTGTTTTGTAGCTTGTTCGTGGGACGTCAAACATGTAAGTTTTTATGCTTTAGCATCCCGTTTGTATGTGTTTTTCTTACTATGTCTAGCATTCTACCATGAGGCTATTTGCTTATGTGATATAACTCTATGAATGCCAGTGGATGGAGGTTGTGTCGCTTAATTTGGAATGATGTTGATTTTCGTGCTTGTAAACTCAATTTATTTGGTTGTACATCGTCAAAACTCTTTCAAAATGCATGATATCAAATTGTTCCAAATGAATGACATAGTCTATACTTGTATGCTTCATATAGTAAATTTTAGGATTTATTAACTAATCAGAACATGAAATATAAATAAAATAAAATTCATATCATGGTTAGTAAAGGCCGATCTTCGATCGAGTGGGCGGGGGTGCTCATTATTGACCTCCCCTCTCATACCTAAGGTTCCGAGCCAAGCATCCTTGGTTACGACGAACAGTGGCCTTGGCACGAGTCATGGGTTTCCTAATTTTTCCAAAATAAATATTAGGTGGCGACTCTGAGATCTGATGATGCAGTCCATTCTTGACAAAATTGCAATAAAATGGATTTTCAATAAAAGTTGCCAAATCTGGACTCTCATCTATACGTTTCACATTGCACTCGTGAGACTAGATCAAAGAGATCTCGGGGGTCCGAAATGTTTAACGCGCGTGGATACCCCTCGAGCATGTTACAGTTTTTGGCAACTCTGCTGGGGATTTTATGAAACCTTGACTCGAACTCCATGATATGACTTTTATTTTCAATTATATGTTTATTGCATTGCATGCATTGGTGCACTTAAAGTTCTTGTGTTGCCCAGATACTGGTGGGAGCACATGCATACTTTTTGTGACACTACACCTATCTCTACGTTACTTTGGAGGCCTTGTGTTATAATCTTTTGAGATCTGAAAGTTCTCAGACTTTGAAGAGAGGCTAATATTGACTCTTCTGAGTTCCTAAGATCTTCATTGGTTATGACCCAAAGGACTCTTTGGTAATGTCACCTTGACTTTAACCCCTAGAGTAAAGCCAACCTTGTACATATAGTGAGCTATAGTACCTTTCAAATTAGGACATGATGCTTTCCCATTTCTAGGATGTATGATACCGTTTGTGTGAATAGTGAAACCCTAGATCATTCCAAGCTAGGACAGGATAACCCTACCCTCTTTAGGGGTGTTTGTTCTCTTTCCTGCTTTATGTGTAATGTATTGGATTTATACAGGGGTTCTCACATTCGAATGAGTGGTTCAGGATGTTCAATTTAGCACCATTACTTCAAAAACAAAAAAAAAATAACAAAAACATAAAATCAAAAAAAATTAAAAACAAAAAAACTCTGATATCCCACAAAGTTGACCATTGTAAATAAATAGAACTTGTAGGGTATCCGACCATCTCTGTGATTGGGGAGTGACCACCTGTTAATTGGACGGGTTTTATTTTGAATATTGCGGATGGCCCACACGTTGACTGGCAATTTGAGAATGGTTTTATTCTGAGTTCTGAACTGAGTATTGAGTCTAAGTTTGATTCCACCAAGTTTGTAAAGTTGGGATCAGACTGGAGTCATTCTAGTGAGTCAGAGTTTTTGTTTCGATAGTGCTAACCTAGACATTTCTGTCCCGTCTAGGTCTTCTTTGTCATTTTCTTTTTCTGTTGTCAAAAGTCTATTGTCATTGCTGAGTCATAATCTCTTTCAATAAACAAAAAATAAATAAATAAATAATACAAAAAAAAAATAAAATGCCATAGAGTCTGCCTACTTCTCTGTGCCTTAATTCATCGCATTGACCAAAGTTTTTCAAAACTTTTTCCAAAACTCTGATAAAAACGAAGAGGAAGAATTTCCTCGGGATTTGCAAATTTTGATCAACTGAGAAGAAGAGAGGTGTGCTAAGCCTTTGATGAATAAAATCATTTTTGTTCATGTGGATACTGAGAATGATCCTAGCTTGGTCCAAATTGATTCTATCTTATCTTCGTAAGTACAGGTGATTAGTCACTTTGTGAAAAGATTTCAAAAACTGTTTTTGCGTGGTCCTACGAAGACATGCTGGAATTAGTTATACAGCATAGGATCCCTCTTGACTCGTGGTCCCGACCTCCTTAGCTCCTTAGTTTTCAACCTTGATTCGAAGTATTCAATGATCATTCAAAGTGAAGTCTTGCATAGCCGAATTGGAAATAGCCCTTGAACTAGGGGCCATGATGTGATTCAAATGGAGGCAGCCCTTCAACTAGGGGCAATAAGGTCGAATATGATTTAGATTGGAAATAGCCTTGAACTAGGGGCAATGATGTGATCCGGATTGGAAACAGACCTTGAACTCAGGGCAGAGAATGTGATTTCGATTTAAAACAGCCCTTGAACTAGGGGCAAAAGTGTGAGGCTTGCATAGAAATGGAGGTACCCTTGAACTAGGGGCAATAAAGTTCACCCTTGAGAGGCTCGCTGGGCCGAAAACCCGGAAGGGCGACCCAGGCAAAAGTTAGAGCACAAAAAAAAAAAAAAAAAAGAAAGAAAAATAAAAAGAAAAATGAAAAGCTTGCAAGGTTGAAAACCCAAAAGGGCGGCTTTGGCAAAAGTTAGAGCGTGAAAGGAGAGTGTCAATACCCGAGTGAACCTTTGCCGAAACTACGATAGCCTGATTCCTATCTTTGGGATACGTAGGTAGCTTCATCTCGAAGTTCGGCCCTAATAATTTTTCAACTCATTCATCTCGTCTATGTTTGCTTGGTGTGTCTTTAGTCGACTTGGTTGTCCTATCTGTGTTTGATTGGTGTATCTTCGTTCTGCTCAGTTCAATTGTTTCGATTTAACTTGGTTCAGTTTGGTTTGATTCGGTTCGGCGGTTCGGTTCAATCCGGTCCAGTTCTGCTCGGCTTCATTCGGTCCGGATTGGCTTGGATCGGTTGGCTTGGTTCGGATATCACCTTTGATTATCTGGTTTGGGACTATGCACCCCAATGGTTGATTCCATGTTAGTTGAGTAGTAGCCATTTGCAAAAATAGGTTTTGATTAATTTGAATGAAGCTGACTAATTTTTCTCGAAAATTGTTCTATTTTTGCAAAACTTGGACCATTCTTTGGATTTGAAAAGGGAAAATTTTCAGTGCTCACAGTTTAGCTTACATGATTTGAAACAGAAAATGGAATAAGTATGCTAATCTAACTCTCATGTTGATCAAAACATTTTTTACAAAAAAAATCAATCAAGAGACAAAAAAAAGGGTTAAGGCATTGAACTAAAGGCATAGTCGAGTCGGAGATTCTATCTTCTCCACCACTTGAGTCATGAAGTTCGTTGGCCAACTCTTTGGCTAGATCATGAGTTCGTCGGCCAACGTTTTGCTCGGCCCATCAGTTTCAATTTCAACCCATCAGGATAAACTGCAAAATCACTTAGGCTCAATGGTTGTGTTCCAGAGTCTTGTTTTTTTTTTTTTTTTTAAGTTCCTTTCATACCAGTCAGTGTATATAAGTGTGTTTGGATCGTTTTGCTTCGTTCTTCTTTCGTTAAGTCATTCTTTAATTCAGGTCAGTATAGAATCAATGTTCAATTCAGAGTTCAAAAATTCAATCATTCTCAAATTCAATCAAAATTATTTTCAAACTCAAAGTGATATGTCAGTTACGCCATTGATGAGCAAAACAGAAACTGATTTTGTTACAGTCAGGGGATGATATCCCCGATTACAGAGACTCCAAAAACAAAAGAAAAAAAAAGAAAAAAAGAAAAGAGAGAAAACAGCAAGCCCAGAAAAGATATATCCGTATATATTTGTGTATATATCCGCCTCTGTCTGTGTATATATTTGTATATATCTGTCTGTATGTTGTCTGTATATGCATATGTGTATACCATATGTACATATATGTGTGTATTTATATGTAAATATTTGTGTATTATCTTGGTTGTGTTTGCAATGAGTTCCTAGGAGACCAACTGCGATGGTGAAAACTAGAGTTCGAATGGCCGAGGCCTAGAACGCAAAATGTTTGGAATTTCCGAGACTAAAGTCTGGTTTAAATACCCAGGGGTGTATCCCCGGCTTGAAATCTGTATGGCAGCCCCATAGGTTGAGGTAGTGTGTATGCGCCTCAATTCTGGATACTGAACCAACCTAGTCTGTCACCCCGTTGGAGAATAGGGAAAGTTGTGAATATGATCAGGAAGAAGAAAAGGGGCATCTGTGGCCCCCTTGTCAGCAAGAAATCATTCCACCATTCCTCCACTCGCGTGAGACGCGTTTGGACTTCGAATATGCCTCTGCTCCTTTCACGTTAAACGTGTTAGGATGTAACATTTACCCCAGTTACAACCCCCCTTTCTGTATGAGATACAGTTGGGCACATCTGTTGGTTTATGCCACTATTTATCCTATCGCGTGAGACACGTTTGGATTCGTTCATTATTTCTCCACTCGCGTGAAACGCGTTTGGATTCATTCACTATTCCTCATCTCGCGTGAGACGCGTTTGTATCTCAAATACTCCTCTCGCGTGAGACGCGTTTGGATCTCAAGTTCGCTTTCCTCCTTTCGCGTGAGACGCGTTTGGATCTCAAATACTCCTCTCGCGTGAGACGCGTTTGGATCTCAAGTTCACTTTCCTCCTTTCGCGTGAGACGCGTTTGGATCTCAAATACTCCTCTCACGTGAGACGCGTTTGGATCTCAAATACTCCTCTCGCGTGAGACGCGTTTGGATCTCAAATACTCCTCTCGCGTGAGACGCGTTTGGATCTCAAGTTCACTTTCCTCCTTTCACGTGAGACGCGTTTGGATCTCAAATACTCCTCTCGCGTGAGACGCGTTTGGATCTCAAGGGCACTATTCCTCCTCTTGTGTGAGACGCATTAGGATTGTAAACTGGTTAAAAATAGCAGGTGAGCCTGTCCGTTTACACCACCCATCATCCTCTCGTGTGAGACGCGTTAGGATTGCAAACCGGTTAAAAATAGCAGGTGAGCCTGTCTGTTTACACCACCCCTTCTCCTTTCGCGTGAGACGCGTTAGGATTGCAAATCGGTTAAAAATAGCAGGTGCGCCTGTCTGTTTACACCACTCATTCTCCTCTCGCGTGAGACGTGTTAGGTCGTTGATTCACTCAGTTAAAAACATCAGGTGCGCCTGTTGTTTACACCATCTTTCCTCCTTCCGCGTGAGACGCGTTAGGTTGTTGATTCACTCGGTTAAAAAACATCAGGTGCGCCTGTTGTTTACACCCTTTCCTCATCTCGCGTGAGACGCGTTAGGTCGTTGATTCACTCGATTAAAAAACATCAGGTACGCCTGTTGTTTACACCATCTTTCCTCCTTTCGCGTGAGACGTGTTAGGTTGTTGATTTCTCTTAGTTGAGGTCATCCCTCTCTTGCATGATCATAAGTTTTTCAAAAACAACCGGCTTCGCGAAGCGTGTAAGTCCAACTTTCAAACTGCATTTTGAGCATGTCACTTGCATTTTGTCCCTGAACTACGCTGGTTTGATTCCTTGCAAAGGGATACGTAAGCAACCTTCGGGTTCAACCACTTGCATTACATCTTGTTTGTTTGCCCAAGTCTTACGACCTTGTCAAAAGGGTCGTCTTTAGGCTTTGACATTCACTCACGTCATGAAATGACTTTGAGCTCTGTCAAAGAGGGGCAACTGTAGACACCCCATTTTGACCGGCCCTAAGATTTGGGCGCTTTCTTTTGATTACCCGATGATGACAATTAGAATGTGTTTCTCACAAAATTCTCAGTAAGAAAGATGGAATTTAAGTTTTAATCCCAACCTTCACCCATTTTTTGGCCAAACTATTTTAGACCTTAAAACTCTCTTTTCAAAATATGTTTTTTTTTAAAATGTTTCTATAATGTCCCGAGGCTCCCATTTCGATTAAAATATTGCACTGAGTAAGGACAAAGTGGAAATAAATGGAAGGGAGGTGAAACTTTTTGAAAAATATTTTTAAAACATCTTCTTATAGGTTTGGAGTTGAAGGAAATAAGAGGGGATGAAAGAAAACTGGTTTAGGAAAAGGATGAGTATCAAATCATTAAGAAGGAAATGAGCAGCCTTTACTAAATTAGGCATTTTTCTTTGTACACTTGGAATTTAAATGTGAGGCCACCACCATTAGAAAGTAGACTTCTGGGGCTTAAAAATAGACCCAAGAACCACCTCAGACTAAGTCCAAATAAGGGAGATATGCCCATTTGAAGTTGGGCTTAAGAGCAGATTTTGTTGACTCAGCCCGAGACAGCCTTTACTAAATTAGGCATATCTCTTTGTACACTTGGAATTTAAATATGAGGCCACCACCATCGGAAAGTAGACTTCTGGGGCTTCAATTTGGACCCAAGAACCGCCTAAAACCAAGTCTATATAGGGGAGATATGCCCATTTGAAGTTGGACTTAAAAGCAGATTTTGTTGACTCGGCCCAAAACAACAATAGCCCATTTTTTCTTGGTTTTGGTTCGGTTGGGACAACCCATTTACCTATTTTCTGAGCGATTCAAGTGCATCCACTCATCCTCCATTATACCTAATCATCCCACATTGTCAAAAAGAGGTTTTGTTTGCATTCATAAAGGAGTATCCCATGCAACCACCTTGAAAATTTGCCCTCCTATCACATTCTTGTCTCCCACCTTGTCTCTCACCTTCTTTTTGACCTTTACTCTCTTTCATTACCTATATAGAATGATCATATTGTAAGAGAGAAAAAGACCACGAAATTGAAGAGAAATGAGTGAGAAAAGAGAGAAAAATTGAGTTTTTGAGCCAACAATATTCCTATTTTCCATATACACCCCATACCTTCCATAGCTACTGAAATTTCTCATTTTCATACACCAAAACCACTCCAAAAATTCTGATATAGCCAAAGATCAATTGCCTTGATCATAAGGAAGAGTGTTTAGTGATTGAAAGTGAGAAAAACTAGAGAGTTAGCCACTTTCTATACCACAAACTCCATAAACTCCATAATTTCAAATTGAGGATTTGAGAACACACTTCCTACACTTGAGGGTGATCAAGAGGAAGTCTAGAAATCAAGAAGTTCAACTTTTCTTTGGAAGGTGAATTGTTAGTCTTTCATTTTCTTATATTTTATATCTTATATTTATTTTCATGCTTCTTATTTCATTGTGTTTTGTTATAATCTAAGTGGTTTGTTTATCTCATATTTATTTTCTAACTTTATATTTCATAGTGTGTTGTAATAATCCTAGTGGTTGTTTAGCTCATAATTATTTATTTATTTATTTTTTTTATTGGCATGCTTTATTTCATATTAGTTTTGTTGTAATCTTGCATGTTCTACCTCATATTTATTTTATTTTTTTCGTGTATTAGTCTCATATTAATTCTGTTGTAATCTTGCATGTTCTATCTTATATTTGTTTTATTGCTTTAGGTTTATGTTATGAGTTTGCACTTTTTATTTTATTTTATATTTGTTTCTTGTTTTTTTTTAATCTAACCGATAGTGGTTAGTTGAGCCACCTACATATTTTTTGTTTGTTCATTTTCTTGGTTTCGCAACAAGACAGGTTTTGCTTGGCCTAGTTGGCCGCCGGTTAGCTTCTTCCGAAGAAGATGGCGTAATCTCCCAATATTGACCAATTTCCGCCGGCGGTTCTAAAGAACATGAAGCTTTTATTTTATTTATTTTTTATTTTGAGTGTATTGTGAGATTTTTATTTTGTTGTAATATTCTCCTCATCTCTCTCTAATTTGATTTGTAATTATTCTTTAAAATGTTGTAATTATTCTTTAAAATGTTGTAATAATTCCCCGCCCCGCTTCTTTCTATCCCGTTCTTTTACTTGCTTTCTTTATTTGTACATAAACATCATATTTATTTTTCATCATAGTTATGCTTTGCATCCATGTTTCATGCATCTTGATTCGGCTAAGTTTGCATTTGTGGATTTAATCAATTCTTATGTGATTATGTGCGCTACCGCATGTTCTTGAGATGATTCACATATCATATTTTAGAAGCCGAATCTTTATGCATCTCATGAGTGAATTGCATTAGGATTTTGTATATAAGATCATGCATATTTACTAACTTTGTTTGTAGCTTGTTCGTGGGACGTCAAACATGTAAGTTTTTATGCTTTAGCATCCCGTTTGTGTATGTTTTTCTTACTATGTCTAGCATTCTACCATGATGCTATTTGCTTATGTGATATAACTCTATGAATGCCAGTGGATGGAGGTTGTGTCGCTTAATTGGAATGATGTTGATTTTTCGTGCTTGTAAACTCAATTATTTGGGTTGTACATCGTCAAAACTCTTTCAAAATGCATGATATCAAATTGTTCCAAAATGAATGCATAGTCTATACTTGTATGCTTCATACAGTAAATTTTAGGATTTATTAACTAATCAGAACAGAACATATAAATAAAATAAAATTCATATCATGGTTAGTAAAGGCCGATCTTCGATCGGTGGGCGGGGGTGCTCATTATTGACCTTCCCCTCTCATACCTAAGGTTCCGAGCCAAGTCCTTGGTTACGACAAACAGTGGCCTTGGCACGAGTCATGGGTTTCCTAATTTTCTCAAAATAAATATTAGGTGGCGACTCTGAGATCTGATGATGCAGTCCATTCTTGACAAAATTGCAATAAAATGGATTTTCAATAAAAGTTGCCAAATCTGAACTCTCATCTACGTTTCACATTGCACTCGTGAGACTAGATCAAAGAGATCTCGGGGGTCCGAACTGTTTAACGCGCGCGGGTACCCCCGGGCATGTTACATAATCCGAGAAGAAAAAGTGGAGCAAAAGACTGTTTACTATGTAAGCAAAACCTTGGCCAACGCAGAAAACAAGATATCTACCCCTAGAGAAATTAATGCTAGCCTTAGTGATGGCTTCAAAGAAGTTGAACCATTACTTTCAGGCACACAAGATTGTAGTGCTAACAGAGCACCCTTTGAAACCCTTATTACAGCAGGGAGACTTAACTGGAAGGATGGCAAGATGGGCAGTGGCCTTAGGCCAGTACGACCTAGAGTTCAGGCCGAGAACGGCAATTAAGGGCCAAATTTTGGCCGACTTCATAGCCGAGTTCACCCCGGAATCCAACGAACATCAGGCTCCGTTGAGCCAAGATGAACGTTGTCCCAGCAAGCAAGGAGAATCCCAGCCAAAGGCAAAAGAACAAATGAAAGAAAAACTCAGACCCTACAGCATCTACATCGGCGACTCTTTCAGACTGTTTGTCGATGGAAGTTCAAACCGACAAGGAGCGGGGGCAGGAGTACTACTGATATCTCCAGATAGAGAAATAATAAAACAGTCCATCCGTTTGGGGTTCAAGGCCTCAACAATGAAGCAGAATACGAAGCATTAATTGCAGGGCTAAAGCTGGCAGCAGCAGCAGAAGCAGATGAAGTAATAGTTTTTGTGATTCACAGCTTATTGTTAACCAGTCAACAGGAGAATTCGCAGCCAGAGACGAAAGGATGTCGGCATATGCAAAAGAGGTCATCAGATTGGCAGCCTTATTTCAGAACTGGCCGACTACTCCAAGTAAGCCGAGATGATAACAGCCACGCCGACGCGTTGGCCAACCTGGCAAGTTCAATGCAGACTGGAAAACAAGGACAATTATGATTGACTATATGTCGGGCCCGAGCATAGAACCACAGAACACAAAGCAGGAAGCAATGTGTGTGGACATGGGGCCAAGCTGGATGGATGCAATTGTTGCATTCCTGAAAGAAGGAAAGCTGCCAGAAGACCACAAGGAGGCGCATAAGGTCAGATTGAAGTCGGCAAGATTCAGTCTCACAGCGGACGGACATCTCTACAGAAGGTCATTCACTGGACCCCTCTTAAGGTGCGTACACCTTTTGCAGGTTGAAGATTTTTTATATGAAATTCATGAAGGAGTTTGTGGAAGCCACGCTGGAGGCAGATCACTAGCTCACAGGGCCATTACCCAGGGGTATTGGTGGCCCTACATGCAAAAAGATGCAGAAGCATACGTGAAGAAGTGCGAACAATGCCAAAGGTTTGCACCTTTGATACACCAGCCAGCTGCTGACCTGAATCCAGTATCCAGCCCTTGGCTGTTTGCCCAATGGGGCATGGATCTTGTTGGACAACTTCCCCAGGCAATTGGGCAGAGAAAATACTTGTTGGTAGCAACAGATTACTTCACGAAGTGGATAGAGGCAGAACCTCTTGCCAAAATCCGAGATGTGGACATCAAGAACTTCATATGGAGAAACATCATCACCAGATTTAGCATTCCAAGAGCCATAGTTGCCGACAACGGAACGCAGTTTGACAGCAAACTCATCAAGAACTTTTGTGCGAAATTCAAAATCAAGAATTACTTTTCAACACCAAGTTTTCCCCAAAGTAATGGGTAAGCAGAAGCATCCAACAAAGTAATTTTGGATGGAATAAAGAAGAGGCTGCAGGAAACAAAAGGAAAGTGGGTAGACGAATTACCCAACGTGCTTTGGGCATATCGGACTACGCCGAGAAGATCAACAGGGGAATCCCCCTTTGCCATGGCTTATGGCACAGAAGCAGTCATTCCACTGGAAGTCGGCATACCAGGGATCCGAACCCAGGGAGTTGAGAATGGGACTAATGACATACTCTTAGCCCGAGATCTGGATCTTTTGGAAGAACGAAGAGAGAAAGCTGCAATTCAGCTCGCAGCATACCAGCAACAGCTTGCCAGAGCTTACAACAAGAGGTCAATCCAAGGGATTTTCAAGTCGGCGACCTAGTCCTGAGAAAAGTCATCGGCAACAAGAAGGATCCCAGAGAGGGCAAGCTTGGCCCAAACTGGGAAGGACCCTACAGAATCACTTCGGTATTAGGCAATGGAGCCTATCGACTTGAAGATAATGAAGGCAAAGCATTGCCTAGACCATGGAACACTTGTAATCTGAAATTTTTCTATCATTAGATGTTCCTTGTTATTTTTACAACGTCATCAATAAAATCATAGCAGAATTCCTCTACACTGATAAAAGATGCGCAATATTATTTCTGAATAATGAGAACCCAAGTGGAACTCAGGTTCACATTGGGGGCAAAGAGAAGAAGAATATGCTTAACACTTGTTGAAATTTGTAGCAATTTACAAGTTGAAGTTAAGCCGAGATTATTCCTTATCTTCACTTGTTGAAATTTGTAGCAATTTACAAGTTGAAGTTAAGCCGAGATTATTCCTTATCTTCACTTGTTGAAATTTGTAGCAATTTACAAGTTAAAGTTAAGCTGAGATTATTCCTTATCTTCACTTGTTGAAATTTGTAACAATTTACAAATTGAAGTTAAGCCGAGATTATTCCTTATCTTCACTTGTTAAAATTTGTAGCAATTTACAAATTGAAGTTAAGCTGATTCCTTATCTTCACTTGTTGAAATTTGTAGCAATTTACAAGTTGAAGTTAAGCTGATTCCTTATCTTCACTTGTTGAAATTTGTAGCAATTTACAAGTTGAAGTTAAGCCGAGATTATTCCTTATCTTCACTTGTTGAAATTTGTAGCAATTTACAAGTTGAAGTTAAGCTGATTCCTTATCTTCACTTGTTGAAATTTGTAGCAATTTACAAGTTGAAGTTAAGCCGAGATTATTCCTTATCTTCACTTGTTGAAATTTGTAGCAATTTACAAGTTGAAGTTAAGCCGAGATTACTGTTTCTCTTCGCTTGTTGAAATTTGTAGCAATTTACAAGTCGAAGTAAAGCCGAGGTTATTGCTTAAACACTTGTAGAAATTTACAAGTTGGTTAACCCGAAGAAGATGCTTAACACTTGTTGAAATTTGTAGCAATTTACAAGATGACGTTAAGCCGACATATGATCATCTGTTGAAATTTGCAGCAATTTACAGGTTGAAGTAAAAGCTAAGTATATTGTTTAAACACTTGTTGAAATTTGTAGCAATTTACAAGTAGATCATTGTTTAGCACTTGTTATAACTTGAGGAAAGTTTATAGGTTGAAATTAAAACAGTATGTGTTTTACACTTGTTGAAATTTATGAAAAGTTTGCAGGTCAGTATCTTGCCGAAGTAAAGCTTGTAGTTATTATACCCGAGGTATGTAACCCCGAGAAGATTGCACAAAGGAGGCAAAGTATGAAAGGCATGCAAAATATTCTAAGTATAGAATCATACAGAAGTAATCAAGAGAAAATAAAGATTGAGGCATTCAGACAATACAGTTGTAGTTTTTTATTAAAGAGGGAACAATCAAAGCGTAACTGTTCAGAAGAAGGCACATCGGCCACGTAAAAGCTCACAAAGTACAAAAGAAACGAAAGAAAAGACATGTAAGCTAAGATTCCTCAACAGTAGCAGTTGGTTGAGTCTGAGGTTCAGATGATTGCTGGGTCGATGCCTCGGCTGCCTTTTCTGCCACGATCTCGGCATCAATTTCGGCAAGTGTTTGATCAAGACTTTTATCGGTTGAAGGAACGTCAGATGATGCTTGCTCAGGAGTAGCCTCCTTGACAACCTCCTCATCCTCCTCCTCATGAGTCAAGTCTAGGACTTGATCATCCTGAAGAGGAGACTTGGTCTCATTGGCGTCTTTAGGCTTCCTTACTAAAGCCTCATCATCATCCTTATCCTCATCCTCAGATTCGGACTCAGATTCGTCTTCAGCTTGACTTGGAGGTGGAGGTGGAGGGAATGGAAGAGGAATAGCGTCGGCTTTGCGCAGTGGTGAATCATCAGGGATATTGAGCTTTTTTGCCAGGGACATCCAACCAAGGGAGAAGCCCCTGTTGCATGCCTGCCTGACTTGTAATTTGTATTCCTCTGTAACGTCGGCCATTCCCTGAGCATAGGCCTTTTCGTCGGTCGCTTTGATTTCAGCGTCTTTAGTGGCCAAGGCCTCCTGAAGTTCCTTTTCGGCTTGGGCCTTTTTGTCCTCGGCCTCTCTCTTCTCGGCCTCGGCGACCTTCCTTATGGCCTCGGCAGATTCAGCTTTTTCCTCGGCTATCTGTTGGGCCTTAGTGGCAGCCTCGGCCTGGTCTTCCAGCTTCTTCATTTTTAATTGAAGGCTTTTGTTGGTCTTCTGAAGGGAAGAAAACTCCCTCTTCATCTCGGTCAACTTCTCTCGATTCTTAAACGATTGCATTGAAAAAGAATGGGCATGCTGGATGGCCTGAAAGAAAACAGAAGTATTAGAAAATATTTTAAGTGTGAAACAGAAAGAAAGAAAAAGTACCAAGCAGGAACACTTACTTGAACTGAGTGCTGTAGCATTAGAGCATAATTCTCGTACTCACTGTACCCGGCATTTCGCTCCAGATCGCCAGGAAGAAGCAGCGCCGTACTGAGGGCAACGCCGACATTAATGTCATCGGCGCTTTCACTGGTCATAATTGGCCTGTCTTCCAAAGTAATTTGGGGGGCCCAAGGGACATCAGGTTTTTTGGACTCCGAGGTAGTTGCTGAGGACGACCTCGGCTTCTTTGACTTTGTGGACTCAGAGGGTTGGGCTTCAGCAGACCTTTTGGCAGAAACAGAAGAAGTCTTCTTACTCTCAGCCAGTTTGGAAATAGGCAAAGTGTCCTCAGATTCAACCTGAGTTACTTTGGCCTTTGACTGAGCTTTCTTGGTTTTTTCGGCTTCGGTGGGGGCATGGTTTGCGATGGTTGATCGTCGACATCGGTAGGGAGGTCGGCTAGGAGATCTTCAGCAACAGGTTTTGGGCGACCCATCTCAGCAGTTCGGACAAGTCTTCGCCGACGTTTCCGTTCAGGTACAGGGATCAAGTATGGAGCCGAAGTTGATGGCTGATCAGCTGGATCCGATGTTGATCCTTGATCTGTTCGGGATACAGACACAGTTTGGGTTGTGGCAGAAGGTGGAGAAAGGCTTTTCTTCTTCCTTTTAGGGACGTCGGGCAAAATCGACTTGTATGTTGGAATGAAGTTAAGAAGCAAAGGCGCTTTCCTTTTCTGGACTGGCAAGTCCAAAAGCTTCTTCAAATCCTTGCTGGGGACGTAGGATTGGCGAAAGCTTTTCGGTGGCTTACGAACATCTGCAAGAAGAACAGACATTAGAAACAGACAGAGTATTGAGGACTTGAAAAGAAACAACTAAGTATTGACACTGGGCTCTTACCCTTGCCCTCTTTAACTGACCGAGGAAGAGGGTAGAGATGGGCATCCTCGTCTGGGGCAAACTCCCAATTTCCCGAGGTAATGAGGTAGTCATCTCCAGCCCCCTTGTTGGAGTCTGGGAGGTCGGCTACAATTTTGAACTCTGTAGACCTCGGCTTAAGATAATAGACGTAGCCTTTTTCTTTCAGATTGAGGGCACACATGGTGTAACAGTACTGAATATCAGCTAAAGTTATCCTAACATTTTCCTGTTTGGCTAAGGCTATAATACCATTAATCACTCGATAAGAGTTAATGGTAAGTTGCATGGGGTTCAACTTATAGTAATGGAGAACTTCACGAAAAAGGGGATTAAGTGGAAGCCGAAGTCCACATTCAGTAAAAGCAACAATGGGAAAGGGCATCGTATCATCTGTGGGCATGATAGAGTCGTCATCCCCAGCCAGTCTCAGATGGACGTCGGCAGGAATGGCGAACTCTTCCCTAAAGTATTCAAGTTTGGTTGGGGTATCTACCCTATGTTTCCACATGCCCATAATGTCGGCGTAAAGGTATTCGACTTCAGAAAGGGGATGTTCTTAAAGGGTTTTTAAGACCTCGGCAAAACCTAGGTAAATACTGGTAAGGGTTGTTTCAGTTTTTCCTAAGAATTGGTAGGTTCTATAAACAAATCCCAAAACTGAATCTATGAAAGCAAAGATTGGGGGCACAGATCTGGAAGGAAACACAGAAAACAAGAAACAAAGAATGAAGTTTCAGAATCAAGAACAGAGGTAGGGTTCTCAAAAGTATAAAGAATACAGGAGATATAGGGTCAAGAACAGTGACAAAAAAGTGGTGAAACAGTGCAAGTGTTCAAGACATGGACAAAAGCAAAATTAAAGCATTCAGATATGTGGTTCGCAAGATAGATGTTTGAACAAGACAGTAATGGCAAACTAATAATGAAGAATATCGAAGGCGTTAAGAACGAAAGGAACGGTGGCTTACCAGGAAAAATGAAGCCGGTATAAAGATTGCCGAAGTCAGGCGACGGTTGCAGACACAACGGAATGACGAAAGCTTCACTGGAATGGAAGAATGATAGCAGTTGCAGAGCTTGAGGTTTGAGCAATGGCAGATTCAAGGGAAAGAGTTTAGAGAGAGAGAAAGTAAGTAAAATCGATTGCAAAAGTGAAGAGACAAAAGCAAGAGGCAAAAGTTTTGTCAAAAAACTTGAAACGGCGGCAAAAATAGAAGCATTTATTACGCCTGGAATATCGCATGCGTCAGACGGCGCAGACAGATGCAAGACGGCTTACAAGCGCGTCACAGGCACGAGCCAATGAAAGATGAAACACGTAAGTAGAACGGTTGAAAAGTGATGCATGACAGCTCATGCGCGTAAAAGAGTTCAGTGGAATTCTTATTCCTGAAAGAAGACATGTCGGCCTAAAAATGAGTGATCTCGGCTGAAGAGTTCTTTTACCGACATACTGGAAAGAGGAACGATATAGGTTCCATCACCTCAGAATACCGAGGTAATAGAACCTAGGGGGCAATTGTGGGGATATATTTTCTGAGTACCAACACGTGGCAAGGCGACGCCGACGTGTCAGCAGAGGTGCCACGTATCATGATAGTTATGCCGAGGTTATTTCGGAGTTGCCGAGGTTAACTGTGAGAATACCGGAATCCGAGATAAGCGGAGAAGGGACAAGAGTCCTAGGATGAAGAAAGACTTCAGGATGGATAAGGGTAATACTTTAGGGAGTTTATCCTTATCTCTTAAGAAATCCAAAGTAAGTACTGAATTGGAGTCCATAGAAGTCAGGCTTCTAGTGGGACTAGGATTGAAAACTATAAAAGAGAGGCACCCCCGTGGGTCTAAGGTACGCAATTGATACTTTGAGCATTGTTTTAGCACTATTGATTATCTTTGAGAGATATACTGACTTGATCGTCGGAGTGCCCCCGGGTGGAAGAACCACCGCCGGAGCCTTCTCTTTCTGTGCAGGACAGCAGGGGGTGCCATCTATTCTGCCTGTGTTACAGCTGAATTACTAAGGGGGCAGCAGTGTTATCGGAAAAGAGAGTTGCATTGAGAGGTTGAGTCTCTTCTTTTTTTCTTTTTTCTTTTTGTTAATCTTGATTGATTATAATGGATCATTATCTTTACCATGGAAATAAGTTCACCACACCGAACCACTGTATATCTTGTGTTCTTATTTTTCTGTGTATGCTTGTTCTATTACTTACTGCTTTACTGTGTGATTGAAACCACAATTTTACACAACAGTTTCCATGGAGTGTTTGTTGGCCTTAATGTTTAATACATTTCTTGTTTTTCTTGGGCTGAGAAATGGGTTTTCTGAGGTTGATGATGTTCTTTTAATAAGATTTTGAAGTATTAGATGAAAATTTTGGGATTTGACAATTATTAAGGTGTTTTAGGTCCATAACACTTCTATGGTTTCTTGTAATTTTTTACTAAGAATAGAATTTTGTTCTGATTACATGAATTTGATGAAATTGTGTATTATTCTCCACCCTCCATTTTGGTGTGAATATAGGTTGCAGAATGTGACTCCAGTTAGCTACTCTTAGTTGAAGCACAGAAAAAAGGATACATCTTTGGAAGGTGAGCATGATTTGTTAAGAGAATGTCCAACTCCAGAGATTTACACGGAAGAACATGAAAAGCTGTTGGGTAACACTGACATGAGTTGGACCCTTTTTGTGGATGGTTACGGACTGGATGGGAGGAAAATCTATGATTGTCATCAATGCAGGTGTGGTTTTACTCACAAATCCATAAATGATCATTAGAAGGAAAGAAAAAAAAAATACCTTTCTTTCCTATAGTTACATATATACGCAATCATTAACAGGCATTGCTTAAAAATGTACATGTTGTCTTTGGTGAATGTTACGTTTTAATGTTCAATTACAAATAAGCCATTCATAGTCACTCCTCTCAAAACTACTCACGAATTCCGTTTAAGCTTGAGTTTTCTTTTAAAAAGGGAAAAACAAAATAGTTCTTTTTACCATTCTCTGAGCTCCATTTGATTATTTTCTTCTGAAAATTTTGGAAAGAAAACAATGAATATGTTATTTTACTTGGTGAAGAGTCACTTGAGATCTTAGCTTAGTACCTGTTACAATCGTGGTTAGGGTCTTTTGAGAAGAAGAAAAAAAAATTAATGGAGGTATTATTAGAGGTAAGTGAGCTAACTACAAATCCATTCTTATATTTACGCTCTATATTCCCCACTTGATATCTCTGAATTTGGTGCACATTAATATACTAAGCAAATATTTGTCTTCATGTGGAAAATCACTTGAAAGTAATATGTTAGTATTTTAAGATCAAATAATTTAGGATAGGTATCTTTGTATTTCTCATTCTCTTAAATTATATACGTTCTGGTATTAGGAGTTAAAAATTGAAGATGAATCCCTTCCCTTCTATATTTGTTTGTTTTTCTTTAAGATTGTGTTTGATTCATGAATTTTAGAAGAGATTTAGAAAGGGAAAAGAAAAGGCAAGAGAAAAGAAGAAAAAATTTAGCTTATTTTTCATTCATATTTTTTTTTCCCTTTCCAAATCCCTACTCAACTACATTATCCAAACACAGCCTAAAAAAGATGTTACATTGCTGAATCATTTGGCTGCATGGCTTTATCATTCATCTTAAGTACTTGATTTATATTCCTCGTTTGCTTTTTCCTCTGAGAAGACATAGCTATTAACTGTTGCACAATTCATGAAATGACCATGCTGTGTTGCAGCCAGAAAGCCGTTGGTCATTGTACACACTGCAGCAAGTGTGGCATGATCCAAGAACAGTTACGTGGAGATTGTTTGTATGCGAGGTATATTATGTTAATCTCCCTATCTTTAACCTCAATAAAATTTTTCACTACGCTTTTATATAAACAGAGTTTGTAAATATCCAAGACTTTGTTACTCCCTACAAAATTGGAGACAGAGTTTCAATACTAGTTAAAAATTTATGGGAATGCTTTCTGTCGTTAATGAAAGCCGTTGATGGATATAGATGAAAGCCAAATTTCCACAAACCTAATCAAGGCCGCAAGCTATGGTCAGTCAATCAAAGCCAATTGCTTCATTATTCATTCTTTGGTTTGTGTTATCGTCTATTCCCTTTCAAATCCACATCTATCCAAATCAACCCTTGGAGATTGACTTTGTGCAGATATGGGGAGCATGTGCTTGAAGCAAAACAGAATCCAAACTGAATTTTCCCCGTTTGTCGTGGAATTTGCAACTGCAGTTCTTGCCAGCGTGCAAAAGGATGGCCTCCCACTGGCCCTCTTTGTACGAAGGTAACTTTTAGTAACCATTCCTAATAGGATTTTACGTGTTTTTCTTTGTGCAATTGGAGCTAAGCTCAATCTGTCCACTTTCCTGATTTCTCAACTGGGCTTCAAGTCGGTTGTACATTATCTCATTCAAATCCGACAATCGCAGACTGATGCAAACAAAATACCCGATATTATGACCAACAATATGACCATCACAGATTGTTAACCCCCAAATGTGAAGACAACAAGACAAATGACGAGTTTAAAGGTGAGGGAATGGAGGAAATTCATTTTTCGGAGAACAAACATGGTGTTAACAATATCGCATCTGGAATTAGCCAAGATCCCAATAAGAAGTCTGCACTTACCTCCGGGTCCAGTGACTGCCACCAGGAATTATCAGAGCTTGAATCTGAAGACAACAAAAGGGATGAAAAGTTCGAAGCCAAGAAAGAGGAGAAATTGAATTTTTTGGATTATAAACATGGTGATTGATTACATTGTTACACAAGAAATCAGCCCAAGGTCAAAAAGGAAGTCTCGTACCCCTGAACCAGCCCCATATAGTATTGCCGGGATACTAAGGCAGAGACATAGAGGCAATGGGCATGATGTGGAGTTGATTCGAACAACTGAAAGTGAAGCGAATTCTAACACGAGTCAATCTTAGTTCCATCAATCCAAGTGTGGACAGTGTTGCTGGAAGATTGAGGAACATGATGTGCTGGAAAAAGTACTTGTCTTGTCAGCACGAGCTCGAGTCGAGCATTTTTGTTGTGTTTTTAGCAGAAGTGCTAAATGTTGTAAAACAATGTTTTGTAGGTTTGAATATGCTTTGCTGCATTCGGGTTCAGTCCAAAGTTATATATTTTGTAATTTCTACAATGCAGCAACATGAAGAATGTATATGAATTTTAGTAATGCTCCAATTTGCCCTTTATTTTTCTTTCCCTCCATAAATTAAAAGTTCAAACACAATTTTAAATTTCAAGACCTTAACTCCATGGTGTCAAGTGTTTGAAAAAAAAAGTGAGAGACAGAGAGCCAAAGATGACAAAATTTTGATTTTTACTTCATTCACTTTTCTTTTTTCTCTATTAAGGATGCCATGCAGAAGTGACTTTAGCATTGGCCGCCCACCAATGGAAATGCCAGTGGCAGAGATAAAAATCTTGAATTGAATTGAGATCATGAAAAAAGTGAAAAGCAAAAAAGCAAGCTCCAAAGCAAAAGTTTTGCTTCCAGAAACAGGCCACCTCTACTCATTACTCTTATCTAGTTCAAGTTGGTTTGTAATCCCAACTTTAACAAAGCAAATGTCTTCACACTCCAAAGTACTTCATTTACTTTTATCTACATTAAACACTAGATAGAAACACACTATATTTGAAGCACAGGACAGCATACGGTGCAGACCTTTACATTTCTATACCAATCCCGGGAATCATGAAAAGTACTGCTCGGTTCGAGTGAGGGTAACTTAAATTAATCTGCAACATAAATAACTAGGAAAACATTTTATTCAAAATATGTTCGGAATCAACTTTGAGTTGCTTTTAAATTAAATTATAAAGAGGAAAGCGACATAATAACTTCCCCTCCCAAGATGAAGTAGCTTTTGAAAAGCTTAAACTACATTCGTATTAAGATTTTGGGAGTGAAAACAAACAGAACTAATTTTTGGAAGGTACTGGAGGTGGGTTGCAGACAATATTTTGGAAAAAGGTTTTGATTCTTTTGAACATGTACTTTTGACATTGAAATAGGTTTTGACTGATTTTTTTGCCCATTAAAAATAGGAGGAATTACATCTTAATGGAAGAAAGAAAAAAAATTATACAAATATAGAGGAGTAGAACCACAATCTTTCATTTGCATCCCATCATAAAATCACTTGCATTTCACATATTTTTATAATTTTTTTTTGTCTGTCCCATTGTTTTGAAATTCCTCCTTAAAAATAACAATGTCTATGTTTGGTAATCTTTCATTTTTTTTTAATATTTTTTTTTCAATTGAAAATGAAAACTTATTTCATATATTGTTTTTTGTTTTAAAAATAAAATAGAATTGATTTTAAAAAAAATTTAAAGCAAAAAAAACGTGTTTTCACTTAATTTCAACATAAGTTTTTACTTTCTCTTTCATTTCCCCCTCACCCATTGCTACCGTTATCACCGCCAACATATGTAAGTTCCAATGAGATTTGGCCACCATTCACTTGGCTTTAGTAATTGAACGGTCACCACACACGACATCCAACCACATTTCAAATGTCTTGTGACCACCTCGTGAGTTCCGACAACCACTTCTGGCCATCAAATCATTTACCATCGACCGTTGGCCTTCATTTTTCAACAATTCACCAAACATATTAATTCAATTTTATTCTTAGAACTTTTGAATACACCAAACAAAATTTATTTTCTATTTATAAAATAAAAAATAAAAAACTGACAATATTTTCAATGAAAAATGCTTCGGACCCCCACTGGGGGTCGACCCCCAGTGAGGTGGCGTGCTGTGATTGGACAAAAAAAAATTATTTTATTTTATTTTATTTTTTTTTAAATTTCAACCAGTGGAAATGCGCCACCTCACTGGGGGTCTGCAGCAGGTTTGATTTTCAATTCACACCTAAAATGAATAAAGTCTAGACTATTCCTTAGGGATGCAACCCCAACAAATAATAAAATAAATCAAACCTTTCTTGGTACATGTGTGAAGATGTGGACTCTCACATTGAAAGTAAAGTAAAAAGGAAAAAGGTTTGATAAACATTAGATGAACTCTGTGTATATGAACTTATCTTAGTTTCTTCTCAAAAGTTTTTTATTTTTTGATTTCATACTTTTTAAAATGAATAAATTGTGATTATTAGTATAACATTTCTGTAATTATAATTTTTTGTATTATTAAGTTTGTAAAAAAAAAATAATAATAATAATAATAATGGCTAATTAGTGCACATTAATATGTGTTTAGGAAGAGAAATATTAGGTACACACCTAATCTTTGATATAGTGCACAAAGTGGTTGTCCCATAACTTGAACCCATAATCTTAAGATTATTAAGTCAAGATTTTACCATTAAACCAATGGTCACCCCCTCTTGTTAAGTTTTTATAATTTGTAAAATTTTCATTAGTTGCAATTTCAATGATTTGTTAACTATATTAGTTGAAACTTGGTTTCGTTTGGCAAAACCAAAAAATCAGGTTATTTTTTGGATTTATTTTTGTTTTTAGTCAATATTTCTTAACTTTGTGTCAAAATATTTTACATTTTATATGCATCTTAACTAGATGATTCAAAAAAAAATTGAAATGTGGGTCAATTTAAAAAATAAGTAAAAAAAAAAAAACGAAAAATTAAAAACGAAAAAAAGTCAAATTTATTTTAAAAATTATGAAAGTTTACTTAGTTTTGTCTTTTCTGAACCTTTTCTTTTTAAAAAAATAATATATATATTTTTTAATTTTTAGGATCATCTAATCGAGCCAAATCTAAAGCACTAAAATCATTTGGGAGAATTTTTAAGAAGTTCACTAAAAATGAAAATATGTCCTATAAACTAAAAAGTTGGCTTAATTCACTTAGACAGAAGCTTAAATCGGTTTAATTCGGATGCTAATCCTCCTGGGTAGTTTTGTTGAAATTTCTTGCTATCAATGTGAATGCGTAGCTCAAAGTACTTGGGTCAAAAATTACTTTGTAGGGTTCTTTTGAGTGCTCATTATCCTTGATCAGTGTTTTTCTTATGGAATCTATCTTGGCTTGTTTGTGGTGGTAATATTAGCTCCAAAAATAAAAATGAGTGGGGGGTGTAAATTTTTAATTAGGAATTAATTACGTAGAAGTCTTAATGTACTTAACGTTCTTATTATTTTGGAATGTAATTGGAGATACGATTTTGGAGAGCCTTTAATTTCAATAGTTTAGAGATTTCAGTTATGGCGGAGCCAATATTTTCGCTCAAAAGAGGCACCATTGAATTGAAATTTTGACAAAATTTAGAATCTGACTAAACCTAATTTTTATTTGATGGTATGATTAAAAATTAGTGTGAGGCAAAAGTTATATATTTAAATATAAACTCAAGTTAATTGATTAAATTATATCAAAATGCACAATAGAGAGATAGAGAAAGAAATAAGAGAACTGTTAAAAATAAATATATAAGGGCAGCTATCTATCACTTTTTTTTTTTCACTTTTTGAATTACTGAATTACATGACAAGATATTATTAGTTGTCATTAATTGTGTAATAATTATTACTAAACAAATGAACCAATTATGAGCATTTATATAAGAGGTGATATAAAACAGTAACAAAAAATCAGTGACATATAACATTTCTCTAATATAAAATTTATAAAAAAAAATTTAAGCATAATAAAATTTAAAGTGACAAATTAAATACATTTTTATTTTGAGAGAAAAAAAAAAAGGTAAAGAAAATAGTGATATAAAAATTTCAAGACATTACTTAAAAAGATTAAATTGAAATATACTTTTTTGCTAGATATAAAAATATAAATTTTCACAAGTTGAGGGGCCATGATGCCTTTTGAGCCTCACATGGCTCCATCCTATCTATAGATTTCGATTTGAGTTTTTGATATGTTTCGATTCCATATTCATTTCAATTTTGTTACTTATTGCTTCTCAATTTATTAGCTTATCTATCAACATTCCACTTGCAACTTAAAGAAGTGATTTATTGGTTTTTGGATTTGATATCTGGTTTGGATATATATGTATGATATCAATTTGAATTCTTATTTATTTATTTATTTTTTAAAATTGTACTGAGTTTTTATTGTACTTACTTTTTTATATTTATGTATTATGTAAATATATATCATTATTTCTTAAAACGGAAATTGACGATAAATCCTTTTAAAATTAATGGATGTGAGTCACATCCATTTAAACCATTAGTTAAAAAAATAATAATCAGTGTGTTTAATTTTAATTTTTAGGATTCAATTTTTTAAAAATTAAGATTTTTGTTTTTATATTTTTTTATTTTTAGTGAATATTTTTAAAAGTTTAAGTAATTTTTTTTTTTTTAGATGCACCTTACTTAGATGTATCTAAAAAGTAAAATATTTATAAAAAAAAATATTTTAAAAAATCAATAAATATACAAGAATACAAAAAATGTATTGAATTCTAATATATATTTTTTATAATTTTAGTATTTAGTGAATTTTCTAAAAAAAAAATTTCACAAATATTATACTTTGTAAGTGTATTTATGTTAAATGTATCTAAAAATTTTAAAAATTGCTTAAAATATTTAAAAAAAAATAGTGAAAAAAAAATGAAAAACAAAATATTTCAATTTTTTTAAAAATAAATTCTGAAAATAATAACCAAACAAGTTGAATAACTTTTCCAATATTGTTGTATTAGCTGAGGTTTTTATAAGTTACAGATTATACACAATGGAATTATTGACCTTTCAACTTATTGAATTCTATCTGGCTTAGACCTCTCTACCCCATATGTATGGAGTTCATATAATGCATAATTTGGATGTGGATGACCCACCCATTGAATGCCACTGGTCAATTATTTATGTCATACCTTACCTTGTCCAGGGATCACATATGGTGGGGGCTAGGCCTGTAAATGGATCGGATTCGGATCGGATCTGTCAAAATCCGAATCCGATCCGATTAAGACAAACCCGAATCCGATCCGAATCCGTTTAGTTCATATCCGATTATAGATATCCGAATCCGAATCCGAAGATTTCGGATATCCGATCCGATAATCCGAATCCGATCCATTTATTTATTTATTGAGCTACAATTTATATAATTTGAAAAAAAAATTTCATTTTGTGTTTTTTATTCAAATTGATAATAATCGGATCGGATTATCGGATTATCGGATCGGATCGGATTTTTACATGTTCAATCCGTTTAATAAACGGATTAAACGGATTCGGATTATCGGATTATCGGATCGGATTTTTCTGTAAACGGATTCGGATTATCGGATCGGATTCGGGTCGGGTTCGGATTAAATCCGATCCATTGACAGCCCTAGTGGGGGCTTGTCATGTTTTAAATTCCTGTCGGTCCAATCAAAATTTAACCAAAAATTCTATCACTTATTACCATAAACACATCCCTCAAACGAGTAAGGTAAGGGACCTACAATTTAGATTTTTAAATTTATTCATAATAATGTAGTAGTAGAGGTAAGTTTTATATAACTGAATACTCCTTCCGTCTCAAAATAATGGTCTCTTTTAGAGAATTTAACTTTTTTTAATAGTACAATCATTGTATTTGAAAAAAGTTAATTTTTCAAAATTATCCTTTTGATAGTACATTTTTTGGGAATATCAATGTCATAATTGTACTTTTTATATTGTTTATTAATTTAAAGAATGGCAAAAAAGAAATTTATATTATTTTTGTACTTGATTTTTGAAGAGGGACTAATATTTTGGGATAATGAAAAATGGAATAAGGGACTAATATTTTGGGACGGATGAAGTATATATAAATTAAAAATTAACATATATCATATCACATCATTATAGATTAATAAATTGTGAGTATTTTTTTTTTTTTGTAAGTCTAAGACCTTTTCTATTTTTTAATATTCACAGTAAAAATTGTGAGTTTAAATGCTATATGAGGTGTTGGGGGTAGCAGCGGACGCATGGGAGCTAAAGTTGTTGCAGTTCTGTATTTGTAAAATTTGAAAAATATTTGACACCCTAAAAATAATTCATTTAATTTGATCCATAATGATATTATATAATAAGTGTAATGTCCCAAAAATAATAATACCAATCCACATCAACTCCATGCTCATATAAAAGATGACATATGCTTATATATATTTATAAATCCTACATTCTGAATCTATAGCATTTGACATGCGTACCTGAATTGGAAATAGGAGAGTCAAGTAATTTCATGTTACATCTTTCCAAATCAATACTTGGTTACAATAAAATGAGTTCAACTCAATACAATTAAAACCCAAGGCTCTTACAAAAATAATTACATTAAAAGAAAATAAAAGAAACTCTTGGTTCCAAGTCTTCCCATGCTATGTTTTTGGTAGAGACAGTTATTTTTCACATAGGGTGAGCTAAAACTCAGTATAGATACTTTAACATAATGTATGAATATTAACGAAGTCATAAGATAAATGCATGTACATGCCATTTGTCAAACATTTTACATTTTCATCTCAAAATAATGCAATGCCAGAATTATATATCAATTCAGGAAAAATATCATTTTATATATATAAAAAAAAAAGGCAGTGGATACAAAACACTAAGAATCTCTATGTACATGTCTACCAGTAGGCTACACAAGCACTATCAAAGCCATTTTACCAGTACTAATCGGAAGGATCGACACCTAACCGCACGAGTTTCTGGACTTTCACCAAGGACACATAAGCCAATATAATAACTATAACCAGTTCAACTCAATACAATTAAAACCCAAGGCTCTTACAAAAATAATTACATTAAAAGAAAATAAAAGAAACTCTTGGCTCCAAGTCTTCCCATGCTATGTTTTTGGTAGAGACAGTTATTTTTCACATAGGGTGAGCTAAAACTCAGTATAGATACTTTAACATAATGTATGAATATTAACGAAGTCATATAGATAAATGCATGTGCATGCCATTTGTCAAACATTTTACATTTTCATCTCAAAATAATGCAATGCCAGAATTATATATCAATTCAGGAAAAATATCATTTTATATAAAAAAAAAAAAAAAAAGGTAGTGGATACAAAACACTAAGAATCTCTATGTACATGTCTGCCAGTAGGCTACACAAGCACTATCAAAGCCATTTTACCAGTACTAATCGGAAGGATCGACACCTAACCGCACGAGTTTCTGGACTTTCACCAAGGACACATAAGCCAATATAATAACTATAACCACGCCCCCTAACCAGTTTCACCAAGGTATTCACCATTTTTCTCAAAACAACAAATTTTCAATACTTAAGTATGAAACAATGCACAATACAAGATATATGTTCAATTTACCTAATCCTCATGCAATTTCTACAACAATCAAAACTATCTTCCAACGATAGCCCAAAACATATATTTCTATTCAATAGCTAATTTCCAACAAGATTATAATCTCACCATTTGCAAAAATGGAAGCAATATTACATATCCAACTCCACTCTCATCATCAACAGATACATTCATTTCATTATTTCAAAGCCCAACATCTTTTCCCTTTTTCTTTCATAAACCAAAATATCAATGATTTTGAATAAAACATTCCTTACCTTCAAAATCACATTTAAGTAAAAAAATTCCAACATTTCGACATATCTCAACCATAATTTCATCCCCATAGCCTTCCTTAAGAACCCATTTAAAAACTCTTCTTTTACATTTCAAAAATTAAACCCTAGGTTTAACTCAAAATCCCCAAATCACTAAATCATTTCAATGAGCAAATAATTAGGCTAAAAAACATATCAAATGCTAAAGAAATCCCTACCTCAAGATTAGAAGAAGAAGAGAGCAAGGTTTGAAGTTTGGCGGAGTCAAAAACGATATCATCTATGATTAAAACGAAACTTTCTATGAAGTTTACCGTTTTCTCCAAAGAACTAGGGTGGAGAAATCAATGGATTGGGAGTATTTAGGATTTTAAGGCGAAAACTAGAGAGAGTGTGTGAAGAAGTTAGGGTTTGGAATGTTTTAGAGAGAGAAAAGAAGTGAAAAAGTGATAAAATCTCCCTTTTCTCAATCGGATATAGCACAGACCGCTCGGGCGGCCAAAACACTGCTTAAGTGTCCGACACAATAAGTGACACCAAAACACCGCTCAAGCGCACAATGACCCCCTTCCAGAAGTTCAGACCTGCAAAAGACCGCTCGAGCAGAGATACTCCACTTCCAGAAGTTTTACAAGCCTGTAAAAATACTGGGAGATCTCAAAAATCACTCGAGCGACCAAAGCACCGCTCGAGCGAACATGAAGAAAACTAGACAGCAATTCCTTTGAAAAACTAACTGCTAACTTATTTCAAACACAACAATAACTCTCAAACAACTAAACTCAACTAGAAATGAGAGTAAGATATTATAAACAATAGTTAAAGGTATGGAATTCTGGATCTGAGAACATGAAAAGAGTCGGGTCTAAATCAGAACCATTATAATCTTCCCCATAAGGAATTTCGTCCCCAGAATTTAAATCAAACCAACAACCACCGGATTTAAATCAAATCATTGACCATCCACACTTGCAACAATGATAAACAGAGTCTTTCAACACAAAATACTACAGTTCAACTTTCCAAAACATTTACAATGTTTACATTTCACAACATAAATAAGATTTTCAATACAAGTCTCAAACATCAACAAACATGTCCGGATACTTCTTACGGACTTCCGCCTCACACTTCCAAGTCACCTCCTCAACCCCATGATATCACCACAACACCTAAACCAATAGAATAATTTTACCTCTCAAGACTTGATCCCGAGTATCCAACACCCGAACTAGTCTCTCCTTGTACAAGGCATCCATATCTACCTCTAACTCGGTCCATCCAGCACGTGTGAAGGATCAAGTTTGTGCTTCTAGAGCATACAGATATAAAACACGTTATAAACCCTAAAAAGTTAGGGTGGCAAAGCCAAACGGTAAGTTACCTCCCCAATCCGCTCTAGAATCTTAAAAGTCTCAATCTGCTCTTTCTGAATCTCATCAAACCTGGTCTCGATGATATTTTAAAAAACACATGGTCTCCAACCTCAAAAGATAAAAGTCTCCTCCTACGGTCAGCATAGCTCTTCTTGCGATTCTGAGTCGAAACCAACCTCTTACGAATAAGTGCGACCTTCTCCATCGTTTCCCGAATTAACTTTAGGCCTAACATAGGTGCATCACCCACCTCAGCCCAACACATAGGAAATCTACACGGTCGACCATACAAGGCCTCAAAAGGCGCCATACCAATACTCGCCTAAAAACTATTATTATAGGCAAACTCCACTAAAGGTAAATGCCTCTCTCACGACCCCGTAAAATCAAAAACGCAAACCTGAAGCATGTTCTCTAAGATCTGAATGGTTCGCTTGAACTGTCCGTCAATCTGAGGATGATGGGCGATGCTAAACGTTAACCTAGTGCCTAAGCCATTCTGTAAGCTCTGTCACAATTGAGCCATGAAACGTGGGTCTCTATCTGAGACGATAGTCACATGGACCCCATGAAGTCGAACTATATTCCTAACATAAAGATCAGTAAGAAAACTACTAAGTCACTCGTGCACATAAGTGCAAAATGTGCTAATTTGATTAATAGGTTGACTATTACTCACACGGCATCATTACTTCGTTGAGTCGTTAGAAGACCCACAATAAAATCCATTGTGACATGCTCATACTTTCACTTGGCTATAGGTAAGGGTTGCAACAAACCCGCTGGTCGTTGATGTTCAGCCTTCACTTGTTAACAAGTAAGGCATATCAAAACAAACAAGGCTACATCTCTCTTCATCCCTCTCTACCAAAACTAACGACTAATGTCGTGGTACATCTTTATGCCTCCCGGGTGTACCGCAAGGCGTGAATGGTAGAACTCTCGAAATCTCTTCTCCCTATACGATTCTGGCACAAAAAGACAGTCTAGATACCGCACACTCAAGTCAGAATACACATTCAAGCCTTTCTCTACCTTTCCACTAGATATTTTTCCCTGGATAAATTCCACTTTGCTATCACCTCGTTGTGCTTATATAACTCAGTTAGCTAAGGTAGGTTATGCAACTGCAATAAATAAGGTTGCCAACTCAACGGATTCGCCCAGGTACAAGTCAAACTCGCCGATATCGCCCAACATCTCTCATTCCCGGATGGCAACACTAGCTACATTGCTTATGGATTTACTACTCAAACCGTCGGCCACTACGTTATTCTTCCCCGAATGATGGTGTAACTCGAAATCATAATCCTCTATAAATTCCATCCACATCCTCTGTATCAAATTCAAATCTTTCTGTGAAAATAGATATTTTAAACTCTTGTGATCAGAAAACACTTCAAATCTCTCCCTACATAGGTAATGCCTCCAGATTTTGAAGGCAAAAATCACCGCCACTAACTCTAAGTTGTGAGTGGGATAATTTCTTTCATTTGTTTTCAACTGACGTGAGCCATACGCTACCACTTTTCCCTCTTGCATCAATACACAACTAAAACCTTCCTGAGATGCATCACAATAAACCAAATAATCTAAACCTCTCTCCGGAATAATTAATACTGGAGCTGTCATGACCCGAACCCGCCCGTATAGATTAAGGTCATAACCGGCCAGTAATCATGAAATTACCTACGGCATCAAACCAAAACAAGCGTATAGCAACAGAGTGAAGGGGCCAAAACGAAAGCAAACTTAAAAATTTTGTCCAATGAGCTATGCTTACATGGCATGTCAAAGCATTTCACATATACTTAGTAATAACTCACACCACATATCAGTAGTTAACATCTTGTATACCCAGGATCCTTCAAACGCATAGTCAACCATGCCAAAACTTATACATATAAATGGTCTATCATGACTGATAGAAATAGCAAAAGAAATACAAAAGATCATAAACAAAGCCTCTTGCGTGAGGCACCTGGGCTGACTTCACAAAACTCGGGTTCCTTTCTTAAATTCCACTAAGGCTGGGGTTGAACGTCCATTTGCTCACCTACATACATACAAATGAGAGTGAGCTAACGCCCAGTGAATGATATAAAAAAAAAAAGGTTAATGAATGAGATTCGTTCATGAATGAATCATACTTATAATGTACACATTTGAACCACTATTCTCATTCACATCAGAATTACAAATCCTAACAAAGCAAAACGACCTTGGGTCCAATACATCATATCCATATGCAAAACGACCTCAGGTCCAATTCTTATATAAAACCATACGACCTCGGGTTCGTCTATACGAAACGACCTTTGGTCCAATTCAAACATATCGAACGGCCTTGGGTCCAATCCGAATATATCAGGCGTATCAAACAGCCTCGGGCCCATTCTCTTTATATTCATATCCATGCGTATTTCATATTCATGATCATGATCCCTTTCATTCAAACGGCTTTTGGCCCATCACGGTATTTCAACATATCAAATGATATATTCAAACGACCTTTGGCCCATCTTTGCATTCATGTCTAACGATCTTTGGCCCAATCGTTCATGTCCGACGGCCTTTGGCCCAATCATTCATGTCCGACGGCCTTTGGCCTAATCATTCATGTCCGACGGCCTTTGGCCTAATCATTCATGTCCAATGGCCTTAGGCCCAATACAGATATATCAAACATATCAACGGTAAACGGCAAATGGCAAACGGCAAACGGCCTTAGGCCCAATTGTCACAACCCAAACCCGCCCCTATGGGTTTAGCATCGCAACCGGCCAGTAATCTGCGATTACCGAAGGCCTGCTTAACAGTAATGACAGTAATACAGAGTAAAGGGGCTGGCGGAAGCCAAAACAGTAAATAAAAGATGTCCAATGAGCTGTGACAATCTGGATGCAAAAAGACTTTTTATAAACATGCCACATTGGTAACCAAAGCATATGTACATGCGACATATACACAAACATCCATGTCAAGGACCAAATCCCTAACTATAACTGTACGGTCAAGTCTTAACCATTTATTACAGAACAAAGGCAAAAAGGGGGAATCTAAAACACCCCAAAACAGCCTTGGCTTTAACGCATTCGGAACCTCGAGGTGAGGCACAATGGTTGGCTTTGACAAAACGGGAGCTCAGCCTGACGCTCCTGGCTTCGGTCTGATGCCTGGACACCTATATTTAAATATAAACAGTGAGCTAAAGCCCAGTGAATAACATATGCGTAAAGGGGTTAAGAATGAATGTCCTTTCAGTAATCAAAACAGTCCATTGTATCAGTAAATCAGTTATTCAACCAGTGGCTCATATTTCATGCCATAACAGTCATTTAGAAAACATAATAGTCATATGTGGTACATCCAATAGCAAAGCAGTACAGTAGGTCTTAACAGACCGAACAGTCAGTTGATGGCCATCATAACAGTAAACAACAGTAGTTCCAAACATGGGAACTGACAGAGATCTCTGTGACAGTAACAATAACAGTACAGTAATAGTAAATTGCTATGGATGCCACGAATGCAGTTTACAAATAGGACAAACATTCATTCATTAAACAATAACGTTTCAATAAGAAGAACAGTTGATCATTCAGAAAATAATCATAATTAAACATATCTTTACAACATTGTTACTCACAGAGCACTGGGCTATAGACAAGCTAACGAGCGTCCTTGGATGCCAACCCTACAGAGTAACAGAACGAACACACACTCGGGATTAATAACTTAGCCCCTACCTATACTTGGTGTGGTTCTAACATTATCCTCATTAAGATGCCTTAAACTTGGCCTAGGAATGCCTAGGATGGAATGAGGATGCGAAAATGCACTTTAAAACACTCTTCAAATTTTTGCTGAAACAGGGGTCTCGCTCGAGCGTGGCTTTCTACGCTCGAGCGAGCGTGCCAAAACAGATGGGTCGCTCGAGCGTGGACTTCCTCGCTCGAGCGGTCTGTAAAAATGCAAAAAGTGCTGGATGTTGAAAATCCCAGCTTGACGCTCGCTCGATGCTCGCTCAGCGTGAGACACAGCTCTTCGCTCGAGCGTAGGTCTCGTCGCTCAAGCGTGCGTCTGCGTGCACCAAAAACCTGAGAGCTTGCAATCTATACTCGAGCCAAAATTCCTTCGCTCGAGCGGAGCTCCGAACAAAATATGGTCGCTCGAGCGTGGAAGCCAAAATCTGGAATTTTCAGATTTGCCTCCCAAACTCAAACCAAGCATTCAACACATCAAAACTCAACCTTTTAGGCCCATTTTCTTGAAAACACTTGAAAACCAACAATATAACATGTTTTGAAGATCAATTTTGTAAGATCAAGCCCAAAGGTAAGCCAATTGAACACCAATTTCAAAGAAACTTGAAGAACAATGCAAGAACATTACATGCAAGTGTTCTAATGAATTCCAATGCTCCAAAACATGACCGAATGCAAGATTGAGCTCAAAACTATGGTGAATTCATGGACTACAACCAAAATGTGGAAATTCTTATGAAAACAACCTCAAAATGCTAGAGTATGTACATGCATGCATGAATCTATTCTCAATTCAACTCTTTAAATTAATTCATGACTCATAATCACTAATTTACCATGAACCATGCAAGGGATAACTTAAATACACAATTAAGAAGATAATTTTCCTACCTTAGGCCTTGAATTCTAGGTGTGGAAGCTCAAATATGCAAATTCCCTTCAATTCTTCTAAGTTCAAGCAAAATCCTTCTTGAAGAACTCAATTTCTCTCACTCTCCCTTTCTCACTCGGTTTGGTCTCAAGAAGATGAGCAAAAGATGTATTAAAATGATGTAAAGTGGAGGATAGGTGGTCTAGAATCAAGCCACTTAGTGGCAAAAGTGCAAATAACTCAAACCAATGTATTCTAACATTATTTAATCTAATTTAATCATTCCAAGTCAAATTTTAATTGAACCTACTATAAAATCACATAAATTCTAACTAGCATATAACACTAATCAATTTCTAATTCGGCCGCCGATAAGGCCTTCAATTTGCGGTTCGAAATTAAAACATGAACAGATCATTTAACGGCAAACAGATAGAAATGCAACTAATGCAACACATTCATATAAACAGATCAGGATTTCATTCTAATCAGTTACTTATTATGCTTAATCATAGATTAGCACTAATCAGAGGTGAGGGTTGTCACACCAATTCAAATATATCAAACGTATCAACGGCAAACGGCAAACGGCCTTAAGCCCAATTCAAATATATCAAACGTATCAAACGGCCTTATACAAATTAGGCACATAGAATACTCATTTATATTTCAAATCAACAAATCCATGGAGCTCATACAGAAGTAGCATTTGGAAAGTGACATACTTGAAAATATCTTTACTAAGATATTACTCACCGTGTTCTGTAGGTGGATTTGCCCTCGAGCTCGACCCTACACATTGTATAACACATATGGGCCACAAACGATTCAATCCGTTCTTAACTTATGCATTCCTCTTAGGCCTCTTTATTATCTTCTTAATCTATTTACAATGTTCAATGCATGCCTAAGAGTGCTCAGAAATGGATGAGAACGGAAAATGAAACACAAAACATCTTTACAAACTTTCTGAAACAGGGCTCCCCGCTCAAGCGTGGCTTTGGCCGCTCGAGTGGACCCATTGGGTCTGCAAAAATACTGGTTGCCTCATTTTTACGCTCGAGCGTGACTTCGGACACTCGAGCTGAGAGTCAAACTACATGGCTCCTCGCTCGAGCGGACGCTCATGTCTACAAAAGTTCTGGGAACCAACATTCCACGCTCGAGCGGCCCTTTCCCCGCTCGAACGGACATGCCAAATTCTGGAATTTCCAGAACTGTTCTTGATGTTCAAACTCAACATTCAAAGGTCCAAAACTCATGTTCTTGGTTCAAAAACGTGGAAACACAATATATATCATAAGAATATAAGCAATATAAGGCCAATTGTTCAGAATCATGGTTAAATTCTCAAATAATTCAACATTCTTCTTGACATAGTCAAAGCTCATGCATTCTAGCTTCATACAAACTCCACATCTTCATGAATTATACATGCATGTGAAGTATACGCTTCATTTCCAACTTAAATAACACAATTGATGATCATCTTCATGAGATTCAACATTATCATGCATGATTGCATATGCAATTTCATGGCAATTCTATACATGCATGTGTATATAAACTTCAATTTCATCATAATCAACACCATTCATGTTCTTGATTACCATTTAACCTTGAATTCACAAAATTACAAACTCAAGCTCATAAATCTTTGCTCAATTACTCACCTAGGAGTTTCAATCCCCACAATTGTAATTAAATCTTGAGCCTAGCCTTCTAATTTCACAAACTTTGAGCCAAATACACAATTCTCCTTCTTCTCTCTCTATAGCCAGCCTCTCTCTCTCTCTCTCTCTCTCTCTAGGGTGTGATTTTCAGCCAAAAGAGAAAATGAGCTCAAAACAATGCAAATAGGCCACTTATATACCTTGGCCTAATCAAATTAATTAAGGCTAAGTAATTGAGCCTAATTTAATCGTTCTGAATCCAATTATTTTGATCCGAATCAATTCTAATTAAATTTCACCGTAGGCTCTAAAAATTACGCTAATCACAATAGCGTAATCAATTTCGGGTTCTGTGGCCGATAGGGCCTCCAATTTAAATTCTAAAGCAGATAATCAAACAGATTTTCCTACGGTGAACAGATAGAAATTCAAAACCACATATATTCATATAAATGGCACTCAAAATCATATCAAACACATAATCACAATCATAATCAAGATTAATTAGCATAACACGGACCAGGGTTATCACAGTCTTCCCCCTTTTAGGAAGTTTGGTCCTCCAAACTTATTTTACCTTTAGTAGAAAACAATTCGGAATACTTTTTATTCAACAGTGCCAATCCTTTCGATAGTTATTTGCCTGGTCTCAAAATCAAGCAACACTTTGTTCTCAATCAGTCAGAGACTTACCCTTTCCTCCATACAAGGCTTGTATGGTGTCACATCGAAACTAGAGTGTAAATTGTTGTCGTAAGCAAAGTCTACCAATGATGGATAGATTTTTCCAACTTCCCTAAAAATCTAACGCATACATTTGGAGCATTTCTTCCAGAATCTAAAAAGTTCTTTCTGATTATACATTGATTTGCGGATGGAAAGCGGCATTGAATTACAATTCAGTTCCCATTGCCTCTTGAAGGCTTGTTAGAATTCAGACACATTTTAGGATTCCTATCTAAAACAATAGATACTGGGACCCCATGCAAACGAGCAATCTTATCGATGTAAACAGTGGCTAGTCTATAAGCATCATACGAAAATTTTACAGGGAGGAAGTGAGCAGACTTAGTAATTCTATATACAATAATCCAAACGGGACTCATACCTTGGGTGTTCAAGGTAGCCCCACAATGAAATTCGTAGTCACAGAAGTTCAATTCATTCTTCAATAATTTCGCGATTCACAATCCAATTCAGTATTTAGTTTAGTGACTCATCATAGTTAGCCAAGGTCAATCAAAAGTCTTCAGGAACATAAAGTGGATCCAGACACTGATTCCCGAGTCAACAAAGGTAACAGCAAAGCAATCAACCACACGATGTACATAACTCATATACCCCATAGTATCGATTGTGAGGTACCATAATATTGAAGCGGTCAATTTCTAACATAATACACATGTTCTCAATTCATTCAACAGTTTATAATTCAGTTCAATATTCAATTCTCTATTCTATCGAGTCTTTCCACATTATCTGATAGTCATCAAAAGCATAAGGCAATTCATATATAAATCCCCATGACGCCAAAGATAATATCAAAGGAGTCAATCACATGTTAAGCACAATTTACACATCCTCAGAGCCCCAATTGCAGAATACGATGGCACTGAGCAGTTATTTACAAGGCGTACTGAATTCACACACTTTCGGATAATCAAGGTTTTCTAATTCCAACAGTGTTCACAATCAAAACAGTTCACGGTCAGCAGTTACCATACAGGATTTCCCAAAATTCGATAGCACTGAGGCAACTATTCTTTCCATATTCTGATCAGTCAAAGATAAATGTTTAGTACTGTTTATAATCAAATCAATCTTCCGTCATCGGTTTCCGTAGCGTCAAATAAACAAGAATATGGTAATATACAAGCAGTGTTCCTCAAAACACCTAATCACTGGATTTGCTCAATTCCGTTCATTTATAACACGTATGTCTCCAACAATTAAAGGTTGGTTCTTAAAGGTGTTCATGGTTAGATCGGTCTGTTGATAGCCCACACAAGGTCCTCTAAATAAGTCAAGTATTCCAAACGGATTCAAGTTTTGGGTCTATCAGTTTTCCTACCAAGAATAATCTGGCTATTTATTTATAAGCAATTCTTAATCCCCCTTAACAAAATCAAATTAGATAGAGGGTCTTAACAAATCAATCCAAGCAAAGGTCTTGTCAAATTAAATCAAACAAAGGTCCCATCAAATTATATCCAATGAGGGTTCTATTAGATCGAATCAGATAAAAGTTTTCTCAAATGGGGTACATTTGGTTTTGTAAGGCATACTTCGTTTGCTTAGGTACATAGTCGATAGTTTCACAACTGTCCTAAGTTCATCAGTTCTCAAGTCATGTACAATACGGCATTGTCCACATAAGTTCATGTGTAGTTGCATATGCATGCAGTTGTTCATATCAGGAGGTATGTATCATAATCAATACAGTAGTTCCCAAATAAGTCTTATATGCAAATATATGGTGCACAGTAACACATTAAATGAAGTTCCTCGGTTGCATATAATATGGGATTTGTTATGCAAAAGTTCCAAATCAGTCACAAAGGCATAGGTTTACGAGTCAAGCCTAGTGTAGCCACATAGTCCAGTCAATTGTCTACCAGTCAGAATACATGATCTCACAATTTATAGAGTTCATCATTTGAGGTGCTCAACTCAGTCACACAATCACAGAGTCATAATTCCAGTGGTTTAGTCATTGAAGATAGTGATATATCAAATCACCCTGAGCATAGGTTTAGATGTATATGTGCATGTACATAGTCAATCAACATCCCAATACGTATTTCACACATTTCCCAAATGGGGCGGATGCATACAGTAAATAAGGTATTGATCCTGTAGGTCTGACCAATCTAGATACACATATAGCAAATGTGAAAGAATGCGCCGAATCAAATCAAATAATATCTCAAGCAAAGATGTACACATGTACCAGTCCAAAATCAGTCAACATATAGGCATTCGTTTACAAACAGTATAATTACCTAGGATAGCGGTCGCAGTATTCTGAGTGCTTTTTGGGATGAGCGCAATTACTCTATCTTGATTAGCAATTCCTACCATTGGTACGAATCCAATTAAGGCAGAGGACCTATTCACATTTTGTTCATTTTGGGGATAGTTCCTTACCAGATGGTCCATTCCACCACATCTATAACAAGCCCCAGAAATTCGATAACAAACTCCTCGGTGTTTCTTACCACATTCATTACATGCCGATGATGTATTCCTTGTAGAGTTTGAAGTGCGCGATGATCCCGTATTTTGCTTTTTAAATAACCTCTTCTTTGAGAAAAATCCTTGTCTTTTGCTTTTCCATTCAGAAGATCGATTCATGTTAGCTTCAATCATCAGTGTTCGATCTAGCACCTCAACGTATTTTGTGACTTCCAACTCATTCACTTGGTGCTCTTGCACTGGTGGTGGCAAAGGTTCTTGCCGTAGCAACAACTGATGTTGTTGTCTTAAGATCTCTGTCATTTCTTGTACTATTCTTTCCAGTCTATCGAGTCGGGCTGTGGAAGAGTCTGCCAACTCGTATGCCCTCACTTTATCCATGATCTACACAAACTTTTATTAAGCCATGCCAAATACAGGAATGCCCAATACAGAAATAAACACAGATACACATAGGTACATTCGCATATAGGAACATCGTTATATTCTCATTTTACGTATCGTCAAGACAAAATTAATCACATGCAAAATAGACGATTTCATACTTCTCAGATATCGTGTGCTAAACACTTACTAAGTAATTATACACTTAGATCATATTCATATTCCACATAGACACCCATTTGCAGAATCGAATGCACATAAGCAACTTTTCATGATTCATACGTTCATATACGTGCATTATAACAAAACAAACATGTTGTACACATTAGTGCAACAATTCATATATGATATAATCACATGTTCTCAATGCTTACATCATATCAAATGGATGCATCTTAAGTTTTCTAGACGCCTTATGGCTCATTGGACAAGTGTGTGAGTCATTAACTCGTGCTCTAATACCACTCTGTCATGACCCGAAACCGCCCCTATAGATTAAGGTCATAACCGGCCAGTAATCATGAAATTACCTACGGCCTCAAACCAAAACAAGCGTATAGCAACAGAGTGAAGGGGCCAAAACGGAAGCACACTTAAAAATTTGTCCAATGAGCTATGCTTACATGGCATGTCAAAGCATTTCACATATACTTAGTAATAACTCACACCACATATCAGTAGTTAACATCTTGTATACCCAGGACCTTCAAACGCATAGTCAGCCATGCCAAAACTTATACACATAAATGGTCTATCATGACCGATAGAAATAGCAAAAGAAATACAAAAGATCATAAACAAAGCCTCTTGCGTGAGGCACCTGGGCTGACTTCACAAAACTCGGGTTCCTTTCTTAAATTCCACTAAGGCTCGGGGTTGTTGAACGTCCCTTTGCTCACCTACATACATATAAATAAGAGTGAGCTAATGCCCAGTGAATAATATAAAAAAAAAAAAGAGGTTAATGAATGAGATTCGTTCATGAATGAATCATACTAAATGTAACATTTGAACCACTATTCTCATTCACATCAGAATTACAAATCCCAACAAAGCAAAACGACCTTGGTCCAACACATCATATCCATATGCAAAATGACCTCAGGTCCAATTTTATATAAAACCATACGACCTCGGTTCGTCTATACGAAACGACCTTTGTCAGCACCAACATCTTTATTCAAAAACGACCTTTGGTCCAATTCAAACATATCGAACGGCCTCGGGTCCAATCCGAATATATCAAGCATATCAAACGGCCTCGGACCCATTCTCTTTATATTCATATCCATGCGTATTTCATATTCATGATCATGATCCCTTTCATTCAAACGGCTTTTGGCCCATCACGGTATTTCAACATATCAAATGACATATTCAAACGGCCTTTGGCCCATCTTTGCATTCATGTCTAACGGCCATTGGCCCAATCATTCATGTCCGACGGCCTTTGGCCCAATTCAGATATATCAAACATATCAATGGCAAATGGCAAATGGCAAAAAGCAAACAGCCTTAGGCCCAATTCAAATATATCAAACATATCAACGGCAAACGGCAAACGGCAAACGGCCTTAGGCCCAATTCAAATATACCAAACGTATCAACGGCAAACGGCAAACGGCCTTAAGCCCAATTCAAATATATCAAACGTATTAAACGGCCTTATACAAATTAGGCATATAGAATACTCATTCATATTTCAAATCAGCAAATCCATGGAGCTCATATAGAAGTAGCATTTGGAAAGTGACATACTTGAAAATATCTTTACTAAGATATTACTCACCGTGTTCTGCCGTTGGATTTGCCCTCGAGCTCCACCTTACACATTGTATAACACATATGGGTCACAAACGATTCAATCCGTTCTTAACTTATGCATTCTTCTTAGGCCTCTTTATTATCTTCTTAATCCATTTACAATGTTCAATGCATGCCCAAGAGTCCTCAGAAATGGAAGAGAACAGAAAATGAAACACAAAACATCTTTACAAACTTTCTGAAATAGGGCTCCCCGCTCGAGCGTGGCTTTGGCCGCTCGAGCGGACCCATTGGGTCTGCAAAAATACTGGTTGCCTCATTTTTACGCTCGAGCGTGACTTCGGACGCTCAAGCTGAGAGTCAAACTATATGGATCCCCGCTCGAGCAGACGCTCATGTCTGTAAAAGTTCTGGAAACCAACATTCCACACTCGAGCGGCCCTTTCCCCGCTCGAGCGGACATGCCAAATTTTGGAATTTCCAGAACTGTTCTTGATGTTCAAACTCAACAATCAAAGGCCCAAAACTCATGTTCTTGGTTCAAAAACGTGGAAACACAATATATATCATAAGGATATAAGCAATATGAGGCCAATTGTTCAGAATCATGGTTAAATTCTCAAATAATTCAACATTCTTCTTGACATGGTCAAAGCTCATGCATTCTAGCTTCATACAAACTCCACATCTTCATGAATTATACATGCATGTGAAGTATAAGCTTCATTTCCAACTTAAATAACACAATTGATGATCATCTTCATGAGATTCAATATTATCATGCTTGCATGTGCAATTTCATGGAAATTCTATGCATGCATGTGCATATAAACTTCAATTTCATCATAATCAACACCATTCATGTTCTTGATTACCATTTAACCTTGAATTCACAAAATTACAAACTCAAGCTCATAAATCTTTGCTCAATTACTCACCTAGGAGTTTTAATCCCCATAATTGTAGTTAAATCTTGAGCCTAGCCTTCTAATTTCACAAACTTTGAGCCAAATACACAATTCTCCTTCTTCTCTCTCTATAGTCGGCCTCTCCCTCTCTCTCTAGAGTGTGATTTTCAGCCAAAAGATAAAATGAGCTCAAAACAATACAAATAGGCCACTTATATACCTTGGCCTAATCAAATTAATTAAGGCTAAGTAATTGAGCCTAATTTAGTCATTCTGAATCCAATTATTTTGATCCGAATCAATTTCTAATTAAATTTCACCGTAGGCTCTAAAAATTACGCTAATCACAATGGCGTAATCAATTTCAGGTTCTGTGGCCGATAGGGCCTCAAATTTAAATTCTAAAGCAGATAATCAAACAGATTTTCCTACGGTGAACAGATAGAAATTCAAAACCACATATATTCATATAAATGGCACTCAAAATCATATCAAACACATAATCACAATCATAATCAAGATTAATTAGCATAACACGGACCAGGGTTATCACAGGAGCAGTGATGAGTCTAACCGTAAGCTCTTGAAACAACTTGTCACAAGTCTTACTCCACACAAATTTAATTTCCTTCCTCGTCAATCTAGTCAATGGTGAGGCCAATCTAGAGAAATCTTTCACAAAATGTTGGTAATACCCTGCTAAGCCCAAGAAACTCTTGATCTTAAAGTCATTCTTAGGTTGTTCTCAATCTTGCACGCATCTATCTTGGATGAGTTTACAGTTACCCCTTCCCTGGATACCACATAAGTTAAGAACTTAACTTTTTTTAGCCAAAACTCATACTTCCCAAACTTAACATATAACTGATATGCTCTAAACTGCTCAAGTACAACCCCGCAAGTGTTCCTCGTGTTCCTTCTTGGAGAGTGAGGACATTAACATGTCATCAACAAAGACAACCACGAATTGATCTAAGAATTCACAAAAAACTTGATTAATCAAATCCATAAACAAAGCTGGCGTGTTGGTCAACCCAAAAGGCATCACTAAGAACTCATAATGGCTATACCGCGTATAGAATGTTGTTTTCTAACTATCCTCTTCTTTCACCCTCAACTGGTGATACCCCGATCTCAAATCAATCTTACAGAAACAATGAGACCCCTTCAACTGGTCAAACAGATCATCTATTTATGGTAATGGATACTTATTCTTAACAATTACTTGGTTCAACTTCCGGTAATCGATGCACAGTTGCAATGTGCCATCTTTCTTCTTAGTAAAGAGAGTCGGTGCTCCCCAAGGTGATGTACTAAGACGGATAAAGCCCTTATTTTATAGTTCTTGGAGTTGAATCTTCAACTCATGCACTCAGCAAGTGCAAATCTATACGGTGTCATGGAAACCGGTGCCGTGTAGGGCATTAAGTCAATAGAGAATTCAATCTCTTGATGAGGTGGCAAACTAGTAAGATCTTTGGAAAAACGTTCGAGTATTAACAAGCTGCCCTTGACAAGTCAACTAGGACAACATTACTTTCAATACCCAAGAAAGTTGCAAGAAAGAAATTAAGCTCCCCCTCAACCACGTGAGTCGTACAATGGCGACAAAATCTATCAGCTCGGTCCCCCAGAAAATAAAAACAATGACCACTCGAGGTAGACACCGTAACTCTCCTATGGTAACAATCTATGATGGCACGGCATGAAGACAACCAATCCATGCCCAAGATGACATCGAACCCCCGACATGTTTAAAACACACGAAATCAAAAAGAAGTTGGCGATAGGCAACCTCTATCTTACAACCATGACATCCCCGGTCCAAGACAACCTTACCCCCAACTGGTGACTCTATCCTGAGCGGAGACACTAACCGAGCCATTTCTAACCCCAAAACCGATGCGAATGCAGACGAAATGAACGAATGAGATACACCAGTATCAATCAATATATCAGCAACAGAGTTGAATAACAAAAAAGTTACCTCTTGCAACAGAAGGTGTTAGCGACTGATTCAGCATGGTAACAACATACACACGCCCTGTGGATCTCTACTCTAGATACTTACCCCTCGGAGCATAGGTCTGGTACACAGATTGAGCCAAAGAGGCTCCCTGATAGGCCCTCGAGGCCTGTGTTGAATGAGTGGCTTGATGGCTCTGTTTCCGTCTCGAACTAGCACCAGACGTGCCACCTGCTTATAGGCAAAACCTCCTAAAGTGCCTTGCCTACCCACACTGGTAATAGATAAGCGACTATCCTCTCCACTGACTCTAGCTTTGAGGACAAGCTAGAGACAGTGCAGACTTTTGTCTTATTCCTCTCTGCGGGCAAACTGAAGACTAGTGGCCCAACTGACCACACTTGAAGCAAGTAATACCACCCTGGCTACCCTTCTCTGAACCCGAACTCGGTATAGGAAAGGTGGATCTAAACTGCGCTGACCTCCATACTCTTCTATCTGGAGCCCCTCATCCGCTCCTCCTCTGCTTGGATCACGGTCTCTAAGTGTGTCGCCGCCTCTACAAGGCGACCATAATCCCTAATCATAGACCCAGCCACCTTGAAAAGAAGCCCGGTTCTTAACTTCTTCTCAAATTCAATGCAACGAAGTTCCTCCATCGTCACAATTTCTGGTGCAAATCTCTAGATAGGCTGGTAAATGTAGCCTCAAACTCAGCTACTGGTGTGTATAATTGCTTAAGCTTCAGGAACTGATCTCTTAACTTTTTCCTAGCAATGGGAGGCAAAAACTTGTACTGAAAGGCATTGACAAAGGCTTCCCAAGTCACCCCAATGCACCCTCATGCATACTTCCACCATTAATCCGTATCTTCCTTCATTTGGAAAGATGCCAAGGTCACCCTCAACCTATCGTCCTCGATGCCAAGCATCTTAAATGTCTTCATTATCTGCTCTAGCTACTCATCAACCTTCAGTAGCTCCTTAAGATTCCTAATAAACTCATCCAGATTTGACTGGAAGAATTCCCTCTTCAGAAAAGACGGACCTATTTCAGCAACATGGGCCTAAACTTGACTCTTAACTCTAAGAATGTCCATGGATTCCCGTAAAGCTCCAGCCATTTCGCGGGCAAGTTCCAATGGCTTACTGACTTGTTGGCTCGGCCACATTGGCCTGACCAACTCCTTCCTCTTGTGCCGGAATTTCTTCCGGTATCGGTATCTCCTGCCTCCTAGGCCTGCCACGCCTACCACCATTACATCCACGTCCCGACATTCTAATAAAGGTAACACAGTAGATTAGCACATTTACAAATTTGCCAAAGCTAATTCGCTCACGTTCTAATACGGTGGACAACAAGTAATTTTACTCTACATAAGCACCTAATCACATAAGCATAAACGGATTTTCTTTCTAGATAATGATCGTCTTGCGACATTACCAAAGTTCCAGTTAGAATAACAGTAATCAAGTGTTTTTCTAGCAGGACTTCCAGAAACTCATAAACTCAATCAGTATCTTAGAAATAAAATCCCGTACTCATCTAATCACATAAACATGTTATCACATAGCATACCAGGTCTATTTCTAATATCATCTAGCGAGATAAACCATTGTGGTAAAAACCACATCCTACAATTCCAAAGTATTCAAACCCAGTAGCTCTGATACCTAATTGTAACGCCCTGAAAATAATAACAACAACCCACATCATAATGTCTCATATAATTTATCAATAACATCATATTTAATATTTTCATTTATACTCCATGTTCATACAAAAGATGACATATGCTCGTATACATTCATAAATCTTAGATTCTGAATCTATAGCATTTGACATGTGTACATGAATTCGAAATAAAATGAGAGTCAAGTAATTTCATGCCCTAATGGCTACATTTTTTCAAGCCAATGCTTGGTTACAACAAAATGAGTTCAACTTAATACAATTAAAGCTCAAGGCTCGTACAAAAATAATTACATCAAAAGGAAAAAAAAAAAAAAACTCTTGGCTCCAAGTCCTCCCAAGCTATGTCATTGGGGAGGCATATCATCAGCACTTGAAAGTTGTTTTCCACATAAGGTGAGCCAAAGCCCAGTAGAGATGCTTTAACACAATGTATGATCTTAATGAAGTCATAAGATAAATGCATGTGCATGTCATTTGTCAGATATTTTACATTCCATCTCAAAACAATGTAATGCTAGGATTATATATCAATTCAAGAAAAAATCCTTTTATAGCGAAAATAGGGCAGTGGATACAAAACAAGGAATCTGTAGGTACGTGTCTGCCAGTAGACTATACAAGTACTACCAAAGCCATTTTACCGGTACTAACCAGAAAGATCGGCACCTAACCGCGCGAGTTTCTAGACTTTCACCAAGGACACACAAGCCAACATAATAACCACAACCACACCCCTTAACTAGATTCATCAAGGTATTCACCTCTTTTTCTCAAAACAACACATTCTCAATACTTAAGTATGAAACAATGCACAATGCAAGATATATGAGTAATTAGTTTCAATTTACCTAATCCTCATGTAATTTCTACAACAATAAAAAATCAAAGCTATCTTCCACCGATAGCCCAAATAGATATTTCTATTCATAGATAATTTCCAACAAAATTATAATCTCATCATTTGCAAAATGGAAGTGATATTACATATCCACTCCCACTTTCATCATCAACAGATACATTTCATTTCATTCTTTCAAAACCCAACATCTATTCCATTTTATTTCATAAACCACATATCAATGATTTTTTTAACAAAACCTTTTTTACTTTCAAAATCACTATATAAAGAAATTCCAACATTTCAACATATCTCAATCATAATTTCATCCCCATAGCCTTTCTCAAAACCCATGAAACATCTCTTTACATTTCAAAATCAAAAGCTAGGTTTAACTCAAAATTCCCAAATCACTAAATCCTTTCAATGAACAAATAACTAGGCTAAAAATCATACCAAGGTTGAAGAAATCCCTACCTCAAGATTAGAAGAAGAAGAAGAAGAAGAAGAGAGCAAGGTTTGATGTTGGGCGGAGTCAAAAACAATATCCTCTCTGATTAAAATGAAACTTTCTACAAGCTCTACCTTTTTTTCCAAGGAACTAGGGTGGAGAAATCAATAGATTATGAGTATTTGGGGCTTTAAGGCAAGAACTAAAGAGAGTGTGTAAAGAAGTTAGGGTTTGGAATGTTTTAGAGAGATTGAGGAAGTGAAAAACTGATAAAATCTCCCTTTTCTCGATCTAATATATCACACAGACTCGATGACCAAAACACGACTCGAACGTCAGACACATAAGTGACACCCGTTTGAGCGACCAAAACACCGCTCGAGCGCACAATGAACCCTCCCAGAAGTTTAGACTTGCAAAAAATCGCTCGAGAGCAAGAAATACTGCTCGAGCGAAGATACCCTACTTCCAAAAGTTTTGTAGCCCTATAAAAATACTAGGAGATCTCAAAGATCGCTCAAGCGACCAAAACAACTGCTCGTGCGAACAAGAAGAAAACTAGACAACACTCTTTTGAAAAACTAACTCCCAACCTATTTCAAACACAACAATAACTCCAAACAACCAAACTCAACTAGCAATGAGAGTAAGAGGTTATAACAACAGTCAAAGGTATGGAATTCCAGATCTAAGAACATGAAAATGGTCGGGTCTAAACCGGAACCGTTATAATAAGTGTCACTTTTAATTTGTTATACACTTAACAAAAAATTTAAAAAGTTACTACAAGTTATCAAAATCATCTTCTTTACATTTTTGCACGTCTTTTTATAAATAAATAAAAAATTGACGAAAAATCACTAAAAATCAATTCCAAACACCCTTTAGGCTTTGAAGTAAGAGAAGTAACATGTTAGAGAGATAAAAGTTTCATCTTTAAATTGCATTATTTGTTGTTGTCAATAATAATGTTTTTACTATAATTTGTTATTGTCATTATAAATTATTATATAATTAAAATTTTAAGTGAGTCTAATATAATTATGTTTAATTTGTGGAGCTTACTATTATATTTTCTTTAAATCTCAGACAACCTTGATCCTATTTATCTTATAAAAAATTAGAAAAAGTACTTGTGTCTAAAGACATTTCATTATACAAAAATTAATATTAATCGTTAAATTTAGTCAATTTTAACTTTCAATCATGCCAATAAGATTTTTTTTAAAATGATATATTTTGTTTTATAGATTTTCCAAAAGTGATCTATTTTGTTATACAGATGAGTCCACTTGGCCCAATACATTTATTTGGATGGATTGCTTCTCATAGGTTAAAGGGAAAGGAAAGAAAAACTATTTATTTTAGAATCATATTTATTGTTTATTTTTCTAACACAAAATTTAATAAAATATTATTATAATTATCCAATTGATCTAATTTTTTTTTTATCAATAATCTACATACAAAATTAATAAAATAAAATATTCAATTATTAAAATAAAATCCATGATGAGACCCACAAATAGTGGAATAAGATTACACTTCTCTTCAATAGGAGAGAAACTGATTTCTATCTCAAAATGACAAATGATATGTTATTTTGTAGAATAAATTATGCCAAAAGTTCTTAAATTTTGTATTATTTTTTTATTAAATTCTTAAATTGAAACCTTCTATCTTTGCAGATTAATTGAATGTAGTTCCTCCTTTACATTGAATCCATTTTTTTTGTATGGACCTTGCTCAAGAATAAACTAGACAATTAATCATAATTCATTTTCTAGTATCAAAAAAAAAAAAAAGAATAATAAAACAAGGGTAAATTACAAATAAACCCCCTAAGGTTTGCGTAAAATATTAATTGTCCTTTGTGATTTTAAAAAATACATCATGCCCTTCACACCTCGGATTTTCAAGACCTGGATCCCAAAAATACTCAAATAATAATAAAGAGCAATATAATATATTCAAGGTACACCTTCGCGTATATATACATGAATATCATATAGTATATGTGGTTGGTTCATTACATACATCCTATATTCAAATCTAGATGGAATGAAATACTCATATTATATAGGATAAAACATCCAACAATAAATAATACGCCCTCAAACTTTATCAATTAACCAACATATAAAGGCACTCAGTCTGTGAAACAAAAGGCCCTTGGCCAATATTCCATGAGAGCTCTGCCTAGCTCTTGCACAAGTCCAAGGCCACTCACTATGGTGGCACATCATTAACACCTAAAAAATATTTCAGCCATAGAGTAAATATATATAGTCTAGTAGGATAATTTTTCTACTCATTAATATGTATCTACACAAGTAATAGATCATAATGTTATATAAATATAGGATGCTCTAAGATTTTTTCGAATCCTTTTCAAATCCATATCAATTTTGATTCTTTCTCAATCATTTTCAAAGCAAATCAAGTTTTCATTTTCCTCAATTACCATTTATCACAAGTTTTATAAAAATTTTGTTCCATGATCCATGTGTGAATATGGTTATATATTATATTCACTATATATATTTAGATGTTATAATTATGTTTTACCATATTAGGATATTTTCATAACTTTCTTGTTACCCACTCTTAACCTTACCTATTTATAGCATGTTCATTGTATTGTAAGATACATAATATTAAATATACACATGATATAATATTCTCTCTCTCTCTCTCTCTCTCTCTCTCTCTCTCTTAGATATTGTAACATGGTATTAGAGTTATGTTAAGTACCTAGTAATTTCGCATCACCAGCGGGGTGGCAGCCTTGCCTTGGCCGGCCGCCGGACCTCTACCCATTCTGCTGCCATATTTTCTTTTAGTATCGTTTCTTGATGATCTCTTCTTATGTCCGCTGGTTTATTCTTACCCCGACTATCTCTATCACATGTTTTCTTTTTAATCGCAATCCAATTTTTTTTTTTTTTTGGCTTCTGCTCACTCTCAGTTCTCTTTCTTTCAACCTCAAATAGGTTTATATCTTAAAACCTATTTAAGTTTGAGAAAGGGTAATATACTATATATCTATATCATGGTGAGCATGATGATACACCAAGCGAACCACCCAAGCCGCCCCTTGGCGAATTACCTAAGTTGTCCCCTTGCCGCACCACCTAATTCGTCCATTGGCTTTGTTCCTTTCCAAACCGTCGTAGACACCCCATTTTTGACCGCCTTTAAGACTTCGGCGCCTCTGATTGATAACTTAAGGATGAAGGCTATGTTGTGCAATCACTCAATTTCTTCAACAAGAAGAGCTCCAAATCCCAACCTTACACCCCATTTTGGACCAAAACTATTTTGATCAAAATTATTTTAAACCTTAAAACCCTCTCTTTCAAAGTATATTTGAAAATGCTTCTACGATGTTCCGAGGCTCACATTTCGTTAAATGTTGCACTTTTCGGTAAACCGAGCAAGGACAAAGCGGAAATAAATGGAAGAGAGGTAAAATTTTTCAAAAATATTTTAAAACATCTTATTTATAGGTTTGGAATTAAATAAAATAAGAGTGGAGGGAAAAAACCTAGTTGGGGAAAAAGTTGGGCATGAACTATTAAGAGAGAGAGACGAGCAACCTCACTAAATCAAGCCTATCCTTTTGTATACTTGGACTTTAGTTATGAGGCCACCACCAATGGAAAGTGGACTTCCAGGGCTTCATTTTAGACCCAAGAATCTTCTAAAGTCGAGTCCAGATGAGGGAGGCATGGCTATATGAAGTTAGGCATCAATCCGATTAGGACCAAAACTAAGCAATCTTTACTAAAATAGGCATATCACTTTTCACACTTGTAATTTTGATGTGATGCTGCCACCATTGGAAAGTAGACTTCTGGGGCTTTAATTTAAACTCAAGAATGACCTGCAAAGGAGTTCGAATGAAGGAGATATCCCCATTTGAAGTCGGGCCTGAAAGCAAAATTTTATGGCCGGCCACTAGTGAGGTTTTTCGGCCATGTACCGACCAGGGGTGAAGTTTTCCGACCACCAATCATGGCCGGCCGGCCACTGGTGTCAAAAATCAATTTTTTGTGCAAATATTTTCCCTCCAGCTATTCCACATTGCTCCAACTATCCTATATTGATATTTTCGACCTGAAGACATATATTTCTATATATAGAGGACCTTCTTTATTGTTTTCAAGGTTGGAAAAATTTTAGGAGTCTCTCTCTCTAGATTTCTCTCTCTCTCTTGAACTTTTGTGTATACAAGTGTAGATACACTTCAAGTTTGCCTATCAACCCTTAACCAAAGTTGCTTATCTTTGGGCTGAAGTTACTTGGGACCCTCTTTGAGCTCTGGAAGGTAGTTTTGGCTTGATTTATTGCCTCAATTGTGTCTTGGCTTCAAGAGGTATAGCACTCTCCTTTTAAGCTTGTTTTGCACAATTGTTTTCCTATCTCTTTCCACTATTTTTGGATTGTTTTTGGCCTGTTTTTGAACTATAAAAAAACTCTATTTTTGTGGCCTAAAGGTGGTGGTTTGAGGCCATTTTCAGTTAGGGGGTAGTTCACCCTTCTTGCTTCTTTGCTTGTAAAGCTTTTGTGCCTTTATTCATCACTTTCAAATCAACTTTTTTGGGACTTTTAACCACTGAATTTTAGAGGTTTTTCAGTGGCAAAAATTTTGAAGTCCAAAATTGGAGGGGTTAGCCTCTCCTCCTTGTGTCTTGTTTGCATGCTTAGTTAGTTTTACATGTTAGCATGTTTTTCTAGCTTAACTTAGCTTAAGTCTAGCATGTTTTAACCTCTGGAATAGCATGCTTTAACTCTGTTTTGGACTGTTTGGTTCATTTGAACTTTGTTTTGTATAGTTGTAGTGTGAGTCCTTGCACTAGCTTCTTATTTTAAGGCTTTAAACATCATTGGTGTGACTTGGTTGCATGTTTTTAGTGCTTTTATCACTTAATTTCAGCACCTAAATGTCTGCAACCTCCCTCTTTGCTTCACTCTTTCATTTGCATTTGAGGGTTGTTTCAAGCTTGGGATTCTTTAAGCTTGAGATTGAGGTTATGCTTAATGGTTTAATCCTCTTTGAGGGTATATTATCAAAGGCATGATCTCTCTCTTACCATACACTATCCCTTGGTTGACACTTTCTTCATCTTAGAGGACACTCACCAATAGACAAATTAATTAAAGAATGATTTGGTAATTAAAATGTGTAAACAAAATTGACAAGTAAAAGTGACAAGATAAGCACTTCTTTGTGTTGCATTGCATGTATTCAAATCAGACGTTAATTTGAACACAAGGAAAATGGGACATTTCGTACTCAAAAGTGATGAAATGTGCCACTTTCCTAGGTCTCCATTGCTCTTTATCATACATGATAGGGTGGTGGTCTTGTTGCTCATATTTGTGCATTTATCAAAATTGTACAACTTGGATCTTTGGCCATCATGCAATGAACTTGCTGATTGGTGGTTTTGGATCCAAATGTGTCACTCCTTTGAGACATTGAGATGATAAGGAGGGATACAGTACAAACAAATCCTTGGAAAAACCCTCTTTTTGCTCTGTTTGTGCTCCGTTGCAGCATGGTGATCCAGTGCATCAATGGCCGATAGGCCACCATCCATGGCCGGCAGTGCATCATTTCTAGCCGGCAGGACACCTTCATGGCCGGCAGATGGCCGGCAGGCCGCTGATGAAAACCTCAGCAAAGGTTTGGTAAGGTGGAGCAGAAAGGTTTTGGAAATGTTCACCTCTGCAAACAGAGACTTTCGAGAGCAAAACGGTGGTCTTTTCGGGGCGAAAACCGATCATGTGCATCTTCCACTTCCTGAGGTAAAGCAGTGGCAGCATAGTTTAATGTTTTACATGCTTAGTTCGTGTGCATTTGTGTTGTAAATTAATTAATTAGTTTGCTAATTAGTTAAAGTATTGTAATAATTAGTAATTGGCTTAAATAGTTATTCATTTGATTTGTAATAATTAGTCTAATTAGCTTAATTAGATTAGTTTAGCCCTTACTCATTCGGACCTTTCTTCGCGAGGGCACAATGTTGTAAATAAGTGTGCGTGCATATGTGTATATTTTCCAACCCCACGTCTTTCTCCCTTTTATTTAACCGTTTTTGATAGTTAGATTAGGGTCATGTCTTAATTAGCATATCGCATGCTTGCATCCATTCATCTTATATTCCTTGCACTGAGGCTCGGCGCATCATTCAAACTGCATTGTCATTTCAACATCTTATTTGAATACGTGTTTAATCGCATGTTGTTCAAAATCGATTCATATGCCATATTAGTAGCCGAGCCTATTAATTGCATATTGCATGCGTTGCATTAGGCATTTTGTATAGTTAGAAATCATGCATAATTTTCTAACTTTGTTTTCTTAGCTTAGAGTACTAGGTGAGTTTTTTTCGCTTTAGCATATTTGCATAAGTGTGAATGTTGCCATGATTAGCATGCTTGCCATGAGGCTATGTACTTAAATGCTAAACTGCTTGAATGCCTGTGGATGAAGGCTTACTATTTAAATTAGAACGATTCAACAAATGTATGTTTTAAGCCCACTTTGTTGAGTGGCAAATCATGTTTTAAACCCACTATGTTTGGTGGCAAATCCGCAATCTTTAAGCCCACTTGAGGTGGCAAATTCAAACCATTTTCACAAACAAACATGAGTTGAATTGTTCCAAATTGAGCAAACTAGTCTATACTTACTTGTGCGCATCACATAGTAAAGCTAGCCTAATAATCGGAATAAGAACGCATAATGTTTATGAAAAATCATATCATGATTAGTAGAGGCCGATCTTTGATCGGGCGAACGGGGGTGCTCAAGTCATGACCTTCCCCTCTCGTACCTAAGTTCCCGAGCTGAGGCAACTTTTGTGATGACGGACACATGGCCTTCGGCATGAGTCATGGATTTCCTAAATTTTCCCAAAACAAAAATATTTAGGTGGCGACTCTGTATCTGGCAAAGCAGTCCAATTTTGGCATTATTTGATTTAAAATCAATTTTCCAAACAATTTGCCGTATTTGAACTCTTTGGTGTTTATCAGTTTCACATTGCCCTTGTGAGATTAGATTCAGAACTGCGGGAGTCCGAACTGTAGGGCTTTCATTCAAACCTCCGAAAGGGGGCGCGAAAAAGGCGAGCCATAGTTTCTGGCGACTCTGCTGGGGATTTAGAGAACTTGACTCGAACTCATGATATGTTTTTTAATCTACACTTATGTGTTTCTTTGCATTTGCATTTGCATTTGCATTGTTGCGCCTAAGTCACAGTGTTTGACATCTGTTATTCCTAAATGGTTTGTCGGAGGCTTGCTTGGAAAAGCTTGCCAAAAGGCTGACCGGTTGCGGGCTTTGCCACGATGGGAACACCACCCTTGGATCTGGACTACCGCTGTACCGTTTGATCCTCTTTTTACTTCTCAGTGTTAGGTACGAGAGGTATATTAGGTAGTCTTGCTGAGGTACCCTTTTTGACCAATCGACCTAGTTGCATATTAGAAACCATAGAGACTGTTACAAATTAGGACAGGTTGCTTACCCGAATGCAGGATTGTGTGAAGCCACTTGTTGTGCATAGTGAACCCTAGCTCCTGACGAAACTAGGACAGGGTAACCCTACCCCATCATAGGGGTGTTTTGGCTCTCACTTAACTGGTATGTGCTTTACAGTGGAACTGTATAGGGATGTGCATATCAGTTGCCAAGTTAGTATCTATTTTGGGGCAAAATTCAGTAGAGAGTACAGTCACTCAGCTGTGATCATATCTGTTCTAGTGAAATTGGGCTAAGATGCTGTATGTTTTCTCTTTTGCTAGATAGTCCTGGAACCATAGCTTCAGAAGGCTCCGATATCTCCCGGGTACTCTAGACTTGTATCGATAGACTTTGTCAGGTTGGAATTTGTTCAGAGGCAACCAGAGTTTACCTCACTCCCTCCCGGGTACAAAATAGAGGAGAGTCAGGCAGGATTCACCTGTGTAGTTTCTACAGCAGTCACCCGTCAATTCACCCGGGTTTAGTCTGGTTTGGGAACAGTTGTCTGTATTCAGCTTAGCAAGAGATCAATCACCTATTCCTATGGCTTAGTATCCCCCAGCTAGTGTGGAAGAATTGATATAGCACCTGCAACAGACAGTCGAGGCACTGCAGCAGGATGTAGTCCGTCAGGCTGAAGTCACAGCTCGTCCAGCCGAAATGATAACCTGACTACAACAACAACAGCCACAGCCAGTCGCGGCTTCTGCATCTCATGCACCTCCCACGAGTAACCCGACACTCGGAGCCACTGCCCATACTACTAATGTCTAAGAGACTCAGGGCAATCCGACGAAGCCAATCCCAGCACAAGCCTCTAAAGCTCCAGTCTATCAAACCGAAGCCCCGTTTGAATGTAAGGTTGACCCAACTGCACTTAAGGTCAATAAACTGGAGAAGTTATTCAAACGAGCACAAGGAGTGAACTCCATCCCGGATTCAGAGGATGGGTATACTGAATCTGTAGTTACCTTACTGGAGCGGTTTAAAATGCCGTATATCGACCGCTTCAACAGCTCTAGAGACCCAATGGTACACCTCCACCTATTTTCTAATATCCTGAGGCCAATGGGTTTGACCCCAGCCCAGAAGTTGTCTCTCTTCGGCCGAACCATGTCTGGGATAGCCGCAATCTAGTATACAAAATTGGAGGACTCTGTGAAACAGAACTGGGAAGAGATGGTTGAGGCCTTTATTGCTCAATACTCCTATAACACATACATCGAGGTCACAACTCGTGATCTCGAAGCCACCCACCAAGAGTTAAAGGAGGGTTTCTCAAAATTCGTGACGAGATGGAGAGTGAAGGCCTCGATGATGACTACAAGGCCTTCCGAAAAAGATCAGATCAGGATGATTGTTCGGAATCTGCATGGCAAGTTGCTACAGAAGATGATCGGTCTATCTCTGTTTACCTTTCCAGAGCTTCATGAAATGGGGGTTCAAATCGAGGATGCCATCAGACAAGGAATCTTTGTGGAAAATAATGAGCCTTTGAAAAAGAATGTTGTTTGCAGTTCCAATGCTACTACTAATGGTAGCACAGCTGCGAAAGAAGTAAACACTGTCACCACTCCCCTCAATGGCCAAAAACCAACCACTTCAACTCGGCCCCAAGCCCAAAATTTCTATCCTCTTTACATGAGTCTCTCTCAAGTTTTGAAAATGCTGCGAGAAAAAAGGGTACCTAGAACTCCTAGAACCCCTACCTCTTCTAAATCCTTTTCCACCAAGATATGACCTAGCTAAATACTGTGCCTATCATCAACAGCACGATCATGACACAAACCGTTGCATCCACCTCCGTCATAAGATTTAGGATCTTATAGACGAAGAGATCATGGCTCTACCAAAAGGACCTCGGGCCACCCCTAACCTATTACCTCCCTACCTCAACCTAATCCATACACTACCATCCACCTAAAATCCCAGCATATACATCACCCCAGCCCATTTACCCAAGCCCCGAGGTGTTCGTATCAGAAAGCACAGACTTGTGCATGATGGATGCAGTCGAACCCCAATCATCTCAAACCCATGAATCCACTACTTCTGAGTTGATGAACATGATTGAAGATTTGCAAAGAACTGTGGTAGATTTAGCCTTTGGGATTTTGGCTCCCTCATCGACCACATCACATGCTAGAAATTTCACGCCAAAAGGCTCCCAAATCTTGGGGCAAACTATAATTGAAAGGGGCCAACCTAAAGTCATCCCAGGTCTGGGCAATGACATGTTGACAACAACTGGGCTCCACTCTGATATAGCGACCCAATCCCTTGGCAAAGTAGAGGCAAGTGGCAAGAACAAGGTAGGGGCAAGCATTGGTCCCTATGAACATCTTCAGTGGGCTATTGAGGCTTTGAAAGCCGAAAGACTAAACAAATAGCAAGTGCTCGCAGTTGTTGCAAAGACTGTGGATGGCACTTTTGCCACTCAGGTTCGGGGCATTTCAAATCAAGGGGCAAGCCATGAAAAATGATGTCGTACTAGAAACACCCCTTTCAGCTCCAATCCTACACTCGGAAAATATCATCAAACCCAGTCAGCACCTACCAACCCTTCTGTCATTCCCTCCAAGACTAGTAACCGCACCTATAATCCCTTCTATATGACCTTATCCAAAGCTCTCCAAATCCTTATAGGACAAAGCCATCTCAAACCCCTTGACCCTCGGCCTCTCCCGGATCCCCTTCCAGCCAGCATAATGCTGCCAAGTACTGTGCCTTCCATCAACAAACCAGCCATGACACTGATGGTTGTTGTCGTCTTCGCCATGAAGTTCAAGATCTGATTGACAACGAGGTCATCGTTGCACCAGGTCTTGCAAAGTCTATCGGTACTGGATCGATGAACTTGGGGGATAATGTGACTACGTGATTGGGGGATGAACCACCTGCTGATGGCGCTCATTTTTACTCCAGATATGGCGGATGGCACGCACTGTTTTGAGCAATGTGCAAATGCTGTTTATTATACTTTCTGACTTGGGTATTGAGTCAGTTCTGTTGTGTTGTATTGAATCAGTCTTTTTGTATGGAGTGCGTCTTGTTGTGTCGGAGGTTGGTGATTTCGAGCATGTTAACTCGAGCATCACTTTCTTGTTTTGCATTTGTCTTTTACACACTTTCTTTTGCGTCTGTTTCTGCCATTACGCTAGTTGTGCCAGAAGATCTGAATGAAACGGCAGAGATTTTCATCTACTTTTCTGTGCCTTGAAATCATTACATTGACCTAAGTTTTTCAAAACTTTTCTAACATTGTGATGAAAACAAAGAGGAAGGAATTCCTCGGGATTTGCAAAAATTTGATCGACTGAGAAGAATAGAGGCGTGGTAAGCCCTTAATGAATGAGATCATATTTGTTAATATGAGTACTGAGAAGGATCCCGGCTTGATCCAGATTGGTTCTACATTGTCTTCAAAGAAGAACACGAGCGATTAGTCGCTTTCTTAAAAGATTTCAAAAAAAATGTTTTGCGTGGTCCTACGAAGACATGCCTGGAATTGATCTTGGGATTGTGCAGCATAGGATCACTCTCGGCCTCAAGACTCGACCCTTTGCTTTCAAACCTTGAACCTTAATTCAGAATGTTTAATGATCAATCACAATATGAGGCTTGTATGGCCAGATTTGAAGCAGCCCTTGAACTAGGGCAAGAAGGTCAGATCAAGAAGGTTAGATGTCATCAAAGTAAGCTTGCAAAGCTGGATGAGAAGCATCCCTTGAACTAGGGGCAAAAAAGTCAGATGTGCTCAAAGATTCCAAACTTGGTCATTTCTCAAACCAATGAAGACTGGCAAGAAAGCCCAATCCCAGAATTTGAAAGAAGAAAATTTATTGCTGAAAGGACAATCGAGTTCCTATCCACAACACTGGAGGCAAATTCAGACCCGATTAGATGAGCTCTTACATCATCAAAACTACATCATCAGTGAACAGCAGCCATTCTCTCGGATTCAGATGGCTTAGAGATCCTACGGCCAATCAACATGAACAAGTTAAACTTTTTTATCCTTGAGAGGCTCGCTGGGCCGAAAACCCGGAAGGGCAACCCAAGCAAAAGTTAGAGCAAGAAAAGAAAGAAAAGCAAAGAACAAAAAAAGAAAAGAAAATAAGAAAAAAGAAGAAAAAGAAATGAAAATAAAGGAAAAACAAAGCTCGCAAGGTTGAAAACCCGAAAGGCGGCCTTGGCAAAAGTTAGAGCGCAAAAAGAGAGTGTCAATACTCGAGTATACCTTAACCCGGAACTACGTACGGCCTAATTCCCATCTTTGGGATACGTAGGCAACTTCATCCTGAAGTTCGGCCCCAACCATTTTCAACCTGCTTGTCACATCCATGTTGATTGGCTTGCCCTTGTTCAAACTTGAATATTCTATCCATGTGCAAATTGGCTTATCTTCGTTCAAAACTGATTGCCCTACTCTATTAGAAGATCCAGCTACAAGACAAATCAAGTTCAGATCTGAGATGGTGCATCTCAAGAGTTAATTCCACGTCGGTTGAGTAGTGGCCATTTGCAAAAACAGCTTTTGAGGATTTTTTTTTTTTAATGAAGGTGACTAATTCTCTCGAAAATTATTCCATTTTTCCAAAACTGGACCACTTCTTGGACCCAAAGAAAGGAAAATTTTCAGTGCTCATGACCTGACTTATATGATTTCAAAGCAGAAAGTCGAATAAGCATGTTAATCTAACTCTCATATTGGTCAAAATTGTTTTAGCAAAAATCCAAAATCCAAAAATGGTTAAAATAATGAACTAGGGCACAGTTGAGTCAGGTTTTCTGTCTTTTCGCTGTTATTAATGCACTCGCTAGAAAGGGCGCAACTGAAGCTAACAGTAGAGGCCAAAAGACTCTCTCATCCTCCAGGCAGCGAGGTATTAAGCAAGTGCGAACACAAACTGGAAATGGAGTAGGGTGTTCGACCCCCACATCTAGATAGGTTTGATCACACCCAAATTGCGTCTGACCCAAAATGGGGACATAGAAAACGAAATTTGTGAGACCAATCAATTGTATACCTGGCTGATGAGACATATTGTAGCTCATCTCAATCAAGTTAAGCTAAGGGCATTGTCAACTGATGTCAGTTGCAGATTTGCTATACATCTAGTCGCACCACAACCCCTCTGTGGGAAAGCTCACTAATTGTGAGCGAAAGAAGGAGAATCTGGCAGAATACCAGGGGCAAGAGCTAACAACTTCTTGTTTATCCATCAATCACCTAGGGGAGGGATAATAAAAATAAGAGAGATTAAAGAATAGAGAGATGTGCGTTGAGAGGAAAAGTAAGGAAAGGGCTTGTTAGAGAAATAGAGATTGAGTGCCACAGTGATGTGAGAATCACAAATAAGAAAAGGTGGGAAACAATAACCGGAGAAGCAGGCTCCTCGTGAACTGAGAGGTCTCTCGCCATTGAAACACATTCGAGTATTGTGTTTGTTGTTTTTGTTTGTCTCGATTCTTGTTTGGAGCCGTTTCGAGTGTTAATAAGATGTGTTAGGTTGTTTTACCTTCGTTTTCTCTTTGTTGAATCGTGGTGTATTATAGTCAGTCGTAGGCTCAATACACGGTTAAGAACTCATTTCTCAATTTCAATTTCAAAAATAAATCGTTTTGTGCTCAAAGTGCTGTGCCATTCTCCACATTTGTACAAAACAAGATTCTTTCTTTCATAAACTGCAGGGTTCAACCCAGGTCATGTGAGAACAATAGAACAAGGACCTATCTGAAGCTACATGGGTTCCAGACTGCAAAGCAAAAGAAAAGAGGGAAAATTTGTAGCATCTTAGTGTGTTTCAACTTCAGCAAATTCTGAGATTGCATTCCAGATACACCTTCTCAGGCCTTGTCTTTTCTTCGGAGTATGAGTGTATCTCTACCTTAAGCTCAAGCTCAAGCTCAAGCATGCTTCAAGCCAGAATGGCGATCAGAAGTGCTCTCCCTGAGTACCATTTCCTGCCAGAGGCATCTTGGCTGTGTTTGCAATGAGTTCCTAAGAAACCAATTGCGACGGTGGAAACTAGAGTTCGAATGGCGATGCCTAGAACACAAAGGTTTGGAATTTCCGAGACTAAAGTCTGGTTTAAATACCCAGGGGGTGTATCCTCGGCTTGAAATCTGTATGGCAGCCCCATAGATTAGATAGCATGTGTGCGCCTCAATTCTGGATACTGAACTAACCTAGTCTGTCACCCCATTGAAGAATAGGAAAAGTTGTGAATATGATCAGAAAAAAAAAAAAAAGCGACATCCATGGCTTCTACATGCAGAGGTTTCCCCTTGTAAGCATTTGAGGGCCTTTGAACTGTGAGTTGAAGGTAAGAGTTCGAAGAACACAAGGGGGAGGTCCTTGTCAGAGTAGAGCGGTTCATTGCCACTCACCCCATGAGGTGCTTTTTAAAGCGCCACTTTGTTTGTTTATTGCATTCCCTAAACATCATGCACTACATTGCTTGTAACATTATCATATCATATTGCATTTATTTGCATTGTATCATTTATCCTTTTATGCTGAGCAGCGTTTAGGATCGTTGTCCCCTGGGACTTTTTCTCAGGATGCGTGGAACGCACTCCTAATGGCTTTTCTTTAGACCTCTTCTCGTGATTTCAGCGTGGTTAGAGTGTCCCTTTCCTCACACGATTTTAACGTGTTTGGAATTTATCTCAGGATGCGTGGAACACGCTCCTGACGTCTTTTCTCTGGACCTCTTCTTACGATTTCAGCGTGTTTGGAATTTATCTCAGGATGCGCGGAACGCGGTCCTTAGGGTTTTCTTTGGACCTCTTCTCACGATTTCAGCATGGATAGAGTGTCCCTTTCCTCACACGATTTTAGCGTGTTTGGAATTTATCTCAGGATGCGCGGAACGTGCTCCTTAGGGTTTTCTTTGGACCTCTTCTCACGATTTCAGCGTGGTTAAAGTGTTCCTTTCCACACACGATTTCAACGTGTTTGGAATTTATCTTAGGATGCGTAGAACGAGCTCCTGAGGACTTTTCTTCGGACCTCTTCTCACGATTTCAGCGTGTTTGGAATTTATCTCAGGATGCGTGGAATGCGCCCCTGATTGGTTTTTCTTAGGGCCCCTTCTCACGATTTCAGCGTGATTAGAGTATCTCAAGACGCGTGACGTGCCAGCCTGGGCATGTTTTAACTTGGGACGTGTGAACCGCAAACCCGAATGGTTTGTCTTCTCTTCTCGTGATTTCAGCATGATTAGAGTTTCTCAAGACGCGTGAAACGTAACCCTCAGCTGTGTTTTCTTCCCTCGTCCCGTGTTTGGCATGGTTGGAGCTTGTTTTATAGCTTTTTGTATGAAACCTGTGTTCATTTTTAGCTTGAAGCTGCTCATTCATATGTTGTTATCTTGCTTATTGCATCTATTCTATTTTGTTATTGCATCATCTCGCATGATCATAAGGTTTTTCAAAATAACCGGCTTCGCGTAGCGTGTAAGTCCAACTTTCAAAATCTCATTGTGCATATCATTTTTCATCTTGCCCCTAAACTACGCTGGTTTGATTCTTTGCAAAGGGATACGTAGGCAACCCTCAAGTTCAACCAACTGCATCTGTATTTTGTTTGTTTGCCCAAGTTTTACGGCCTTGTCAAAATAGGTCGTCTTCGATTTTTGACATTCACTCACGTCACTTTATGACTTTGAGTTCTGTCAAAGAGGGGCAACTGTAAATACCCCATTTTTTACCACCTTTAAGACTTGGACGCCTCTGATTGATTACTCGAGGATGAAGGCTATGTTGTGCAATCGCTCAATTTCTTCAACAAAAAAAGCTCCAAATCCCAACCTTACACCCCATTTTGGACCAAACTATTTTGACCAAAATTATTTTAGACCTTAAAACCCTCTCTTTCAAAGTACTTTTGAAAATGCTTCTACGATGTTCCGAGGCATGCATTTCTTTAAATGTTACACTTTTCGGTAAACCGAGTAAGGACAAAGCGGAAATAAATGGAAGAGAGGTGAACTTTTTCAAAAAATATTTTAAAACATCTTATTTAGAGGTTTGGAGTTGAAGAAAATAAGAGTGGAGCGAAGAAACCTAGTAAGGGAAGAAGTTGGGCATGAACCGTTAAGAGAAAGACGGGAACTAATTCAGGCCTATCCTTTCGTATACTTGGACTTTAGTTATCAGGCCACCATAATTGGAAACTGGATTTCTGGGGTTTCATTTTAGACCTAAGAATCTCCTAAATCCGAGTCCGGATGAAGGTGGCATGGCTGTGTGAAGTTAGGCATCAATCCGATTAGAACCAAAACTAAGCAATCTTCACTAAAATAGGCATATCTCTTTGCACACTTACAATTTTGATGTGCGGCTGCCACCATTGGAAAGTAGACTTTCGGGACTTCAATTAAGACTTAAGAATGACCTGAAAAAGAGTCTGGATGAAAGAGATATCCCTATTTGAAGTCGGGCCTGAAAGCAGAATTTTTTGGCCGACCACTAGTGAGGTTTGCCGGCCATGTGCTGGCCATGGATGAGGTTTTTCGGCCATGTACCGGCCAGGGGTGAATTTTTCCGGCCATGGATGAAGTTTTCCGGCCACCAGTGATGGCCGGCCAGCCAACGGTGTCAAAAATCAGTTTTTTGTGCAAATATTTTCCCTCCAGCTGTTCACACTGTTCTAGCTATCCTATATTGATATTTTCAACCTGAAGCCATATATTTTACATATAGAGGACCTTCTCTATTGTTTTCAAGGTTGGAAAAATTTTGGGAGTCTCTCTCTCTCTACAATTCTCTCTCTCTAGATTTCTCTATCTCTCTTGAACTTTTGTGCATACAAGTGTAGATACACTTTAAGTTTGCCTATCAACCTATAGCCAAAGTTGCTTATCTTTGGGCTGAGGTTACTTGGGACCGTCTTTGAGCTCTAGAAGGTGGTCTTGGCTTGATTTATTGCCTCAATTGTGTCTTGGCTTCAAGAGGTATAGCACTCTCCTTTTAAGCTTGTTTTGCACAATTGTTTTCCTATCTTTTTCCACTATTTTTGGACTGTTTTTGGCTTGTTTTTGAACTTTAAAAAACTCTGTTTTTGTGGCCTAAAGGTGGTGGTTTGAGGCCATTTTCAGTTAGAGGGTGGTTCACCCTTCTTGTTTCTTTACTTGTAAAGCTTTTGTATCACTTTCAAATCAACTTTTTTGGGCCTTTTAACCACTAAATTTCAGAGATTTTTCAGTGAAAAAAATCTCATTTTGAAGTCCAAAATTGGAGGGGTTAGCTTCCCCTCCTTGTGTCTTGTTTGCATGCTTAGTTAGCTTTACATATTAGCATGTTTTTCTAGCTTAACTTAGCTTAAGTCCAGCATGTTTTAGCCTCTAAAATAGCCTGCTTTAGCTCTGTTTTGGGCTGTTTGGTTCATTTGAACTTTGTTTTGTATAGTTGTAGTGTGAGTCCTTGCACTAGTTTCTTGTTTTAAGGCTTTAAACATCATTGGTGTGACTTGGTTGCATGTTTTTAGTGCTTTTATCACTTAATTTCAGCACCTAAATCTCTGCAACCTCCCTCTTTGCTTCACTCTTTCATTTGCTTTTGAGGGTTGTTTCAAGCTTGGGATCCTTTAAGCTTGAGATTAAGGTTATGCTTAATGGTTTAATCCTCTTTAAGGGTTCATTATCAAAGGCATGATCTCTCTCTTGCCCTACACTATCCCTTGGTTGACACTTCCTTCATCTTAGAGGACACTCACCAATGAACAAATTAATTAAACAATGATTTGATAATTAAAATGTGTAAACAAAATTGATAAGTAAAAGTGACAAGATAAGCATTTCTTTGTGTTGCATTGCATGTGTTCAAATCGGACGTTAATTTGACCCCATGGAAAATGGGACATTTTGTACTCAAAAGTGATAAAATGTGCCACTTTCCTAGGTCTCCATTGCCCTTGATCATACATGATAGGGTGGTGGTCTTGTTGGTTATATTTGTGCATTTATCGAAATTGTATAACTTGGATCTTTGGCCATCATGCAATGAACTTGCTTGATTAGTGGTTTTGGATCCAAATGTGTCACTCCTTTGAGACATTGAGATGATAAGGAGGGATACAGTACAAACAAATCCTTGGAAAAACCCTCTTTTTGCTCTGTTTGTGCTCTGTTGCAGCATGGTAATCCAGTGCATCAGTGGCTGGTAGGCCACCATCCATGGCTGGCAGTGCATCATTTCTGGCCGGCAGCATCCATCCATGGCCGGCAGGCCACTAATGAAAACCTCAGCAAAGGTTTGGTAAGGTGGAGCAGAAAGGTTCTGGAAATGTTCACCTCTGCAAACAGAGACTTTCGAGAGCAAAATGATGGTCTTTTCGGGGCAAAAACCGAGCATGTGCATCTTCCACTTCCCGAGGTAGAGTAGTGGCAGCATAGTTTAATGTTTTACATGCTTAGTTCATGTGCATTTGTGTTGTAAATTAACTAATTAGTTTGCTAATTAGTTAAAGTGTTGTAATAATTAGTAATTAGCTTAACTAGTTATTCATTTGATTTGTAATAATTAGTCTAATTAGCTTAATTAGATTAGCTTAGCTCTTATTCATTCGGACCCTCCTTCGCGAGGGCGCAATGTTGTAATAAGTGTGCGTACGTATGTGTATGTTTTTCCAACCCCACATCTTTCTCCATTTTATTTAATCATTTTTTATGGTTAGATTAGGGTCATGTCTTAATTAGCATATCGCATGCTTGCATCCATTCATCTTGTATAGCATGCACCGAGGCTCGGTGCATCATTCAAACTGCATTACCATTTCAATGTCTTATTTGAATACGTGTTTAATCGCATGTTGTTCAAAATCGATTCATATGCCATATTAGTAGCCGAGCCTATTAATTGCATATTGCATGCGTTGCATTAGGCATCTTGTCTAGTTAGGAATCATGCATAATTTTCTAACTTTGTTTTCTTAGCTCGGAGTACTAGGTGAGTTTTTTTCGTTTAGCATATTTGCATAAGTGTGAATGTTGCCATGATTAGCATGCTTGCCATGAGGCTATGTGCTTAAATGCTAAACTGCTTGAATGTCTGTGGATGAAGGTTTGCTGTTTAAATTGGAATGATTCAACAAATGTATGTTTTAAGCCCACTTTATTGAGTGGCAAATCATGTTTTAAGCCCACTATGTTTGGTGGTAAATCCACAATCTTTAAGCCCACTTGAGGTGGCAAATTCAAACCATTTTCGTAAACAAACATGAGTTGAATTGTTCCAAATTGAGCAAACTAGTCTATACTTACTTGTGCGCATCACATAGTAAAGCTAGCCTAATACTCGGAATAAGAACGCATAATGTTTATGAAAAATCATATCATGATTAGTAGAGGCCGATCTTTGATCGGGCGAACGGGGGTGCTCAATTCATGACCTTCCCCTCTCGTACCTAAGTTCCCGAGCCGAGGCAACTTTTGTGATGACGGACACGTGACCTTCGGCACGAGTCATGGGTTTTCTAAATTTCTCCAAAACAAAAAATATTTAGGTGGCAACTCTGTATTTGGCAAAGTAGTCCAATTTTGGCATTATTTGATTTAAAATCGATTTTCCAAACGATTTGCCGGATTTGGACTCTTTGGTGTTTATCAGTTTCACATTGCACTTGTGAGATTAGATTCAGAACCGCAGGAGTCTGAACTGTAGGGCTTTCTTTCAAACCTCCGAAATGGGGCTCGAAAAAGGCGAGCCACAACCGCCTCCTAACGCACATGGTTCATTTCCAAGCCGTCCCTAGTGCACATGGTTCCCTTCCAAGCTGCCTCCTGGTGCACTTATTCATCTATTGCCATCACCGTTCAGCACCACATCACAAGTTACATATGTACTACGCTTGCTGGTTCAACACTCATTCTTCTACTACAATGGTCCGGCACGAAAATAAACTGTCTACCGGCATTAGCTCCATTAGCTCTGGCCATGTTCCTACAACGGTCTGGCAGGACCATAAATTGTCTCCCAACATAAGCTCCATTAACTCGGACCCTGCTCCTATAACAATCTGACACGATCATAAACTGTCTTCCGACATTAGCCTCGGCTACTCCTACAATGGTCTGGCACAACCATAAATTGTCATCCACCATTATTATTTTTATTTTACTTTATTTTCTCTAGTTTCTCTTTCCAAACTCCAGTTGGTCTCTTTGCAACCACCTTGAGTTTGAGGGAAGCTGCTAGTGAATATGGTACATATATATATATTATATTCACTATATATATTAGATGTTGTAATTAGGTTTTACCATATTAGGATATTTCTATAGCTTTCTTGTTGCCCATTTTTACTTTACCTATCTATAGGCCTCTTTATTGTATTATAAGATATATAATATTGAATATACACATAACATAACTCTCACACTCTCTCTCTCTCACTCTCTCCTAGATATTGTAACAATCCAAATCATCATTTTATTCTAGTAAATCCTACCAAAGTACATATATCGGTCAATGATCATAACTGAGCACCACCTAAGCAAACTAGTAGGCTACCAGAAGAACTACTTTGCCAGTGGTCGTCGCTAAGCACTACCTAATCACCGCTAATGTCACGACCCAAACCTGCCCTTGTAGGTTTAGCGACATAACCGACTAGTAATCCTGGGATTACCAAAGGTCTATTAACAGAATAACAAAATATAAGGGGCTGCAGAAGCCATTATACAAAATACAAGGTCTATAGAGCTATGGAGATATACATGAAACAGACAATATTTGAAACTTATATGATGTCAAACTTCCATACACATAGCATCATAAAGGACTTCGCCCAATGTACAGGTAGACAAACCAAACAAAAACAAAAGAACATCTTCAACAGGACCACAAAACTTGACTTCTCAAAAAGGAACCTCCTCGAGAGGCATAGTGATTGGCTGACCCAAAACTCGCCGAGCAGCAGCTTAGGTCTGGTCACGTGCCTGCTCACCTAGATACATAAATATAAATAATGAGTGGAAGCCTAGTGAATAATAACAGAGTAAAGGGTTTTAATGAATAATGTCCATCACAGAGTCAGAAATCAGAGTTTATATCAAAAACAGAGTCTTATGCATGTTTATATTTCAATCAGAAACAGATTTATATTCATATTCTTGTTCAAGTCAATGATAGAAATCAAAATTCATACTTAATCTTACATTCGTTAGTGCTAACAGATCACATACGGAGCATCGAAGATCATACTTGTCAGTTCCATAAAGGAACCTCCAACCGAGTACGAATAACTTGTCAGTTCCATCAAGAAACCTCGAGACCGAATACGAATAACTTGTCAGTTCCATAAAGGAACCTCCAGCTGGGTACAGATAACTTGTTAGTTTCATACAGGAACCTTCGGACCTGGAACAAATAACTTACTTGAACCCCGAATACTTATCAGAAGTTGGACAATCATTCATTTTACAAAACATAACATTTCATAGAACAGATCTTATTTCATCATACATAAAATAATTAAAGTTAAACTTAGCTTTACTAAGTCATTATTCACAGCTGGCTCCAAAGCAAACAAACGGAGTGGGCAAATCAGATATCTTTGGCGCGTGACCTACACAGATACAGAACGAATACATACTGAATTACACACCCGAAATCATTAACTTAGTTCTTTCTTATCTTGGTGTGTTTCTACTTTATATCCTCATTATTATGTCTTAATCTCGGCCTAGGAATGTTTAGGATGCAATGAGGATACTACAATGCACTTGGAAACACTTAACAAAACTTGCTGAAAACAGGGGTCCCGCTCAAGCGCAACATCCTTCGCTCGAGCGAACATGTAAAATGTGAGTGGTCGCTCGAATGCACATTCTTTCGCTCGAGCGGACTGTAAAAGCATTGGTTATATGATTCTCACGCTCGACGTTCGCTCGAGCGTGAGACTCAGTTCCTCGCTCGAGCACAACTCTTGTCACTCGAGCGGTCAGCAAAACATGTGAACTTCTGGGAGCATGCATTTTATGCTCGAGCCAACTTTTGGTCGCTCGAGCGGAAGTGCAAAAATAAGGTGGTCGCTCATGCACAGGATCTGTCGCTCGAACGGAGAGGTCGAATTTTGGAATTTCCAAATTGCACTCCCAAGTCCAAAACTCGAATTCAAAACCTTAGAATGCAACCTTTGGGCCCCAAAACTTGAGAGAACGTGTTTAAACTTGTCAAACATCATGAATTCAAAATCATTTCACCAAATCAAGCCCCAAAAGCTTGCCAATTGTATAAAACAAAACTCAACTCTTTGAAAACATAACATGCATGCTTTATCTTGACTTCAAAGCTTCCAAACATGATCAATTGATACGAAATGGTATTAATCAAGATAAAGTCTCAAAATAAAGGTAAGATGGGCACATGCATGAGAGAATTCTTTGAAATCAAACTCAAATTGTACTCAAAGAGACATGTATGCATGGTATGATCTGTGTTCCTTCATTCTAGCTCACTTCTCATAATAAACCACTCAATTCTCTTGAATTCATGAATTCACCAACTCAAGAACAAGACCAAAGGTTTGAATTCTTACCTTAGCTTCTCAATTGTGCTCTAAATGGTTAATTGTTTGAGTTCCAAGCCAAAAGCTTCAAAGTCTTCTACTTTCTACAATCCTTGTGCTTGAATTCAATTTTCCTTATTCTCTCTCTCTCTTTCTCTCCCCCCACGTTTTGAACTCAATGATGAGAAAATGGAGGTGCAACTAAAGGTATGAGTCCACATTATGCCTTATATAGGCTTGATTAGCGATATCTAATAAGCTTGGCTTGAGGCTAATTAAGTGATATTATTTAATTCTAATTATTTGGTTCCGAATCGAATTTAACTTAGACCTACTGTAAAATTCTAAAAATTCCAAATAACACATAACCGAAATCAATTTTGTAATCGGATGCCAATAAGGCCTTCAATTCACAGAACAAAACATAAACATGAGTAGATCTTTCTACGATAAACGGATATGAATACAAATAATGCAACACACAGGCAATTCATGTGAAATTTCAATTTAAAGCTTCATAAGGAGCCATGCTGATACTCGAATGCTAGCTATTGTTATACACAAATTCAGCCAATGGTAAGTAGGTTTCCCAACTGCCTTGAAAGTCTAACACACACATCTGTAACATGTCCTCCAATGTTTGAATGGTCCGTTCAAATTAGCCGTCTGTCTGCAGATGATAAGCTTGCTATAGACTCTGCCAAAATCTTGAAGTGAACGTAGGGTCTCTGTCAGATACTATGGACACTGGAACTCCATGTAATTTCACAATCTCATTGACATACAAATTAGCCAACTTATCCACATTATGCAAAGATTTGACAAGTAAAAAGTGAGCAGATTTAGTTAAACAACCCAAATATAATCCATACCTCGAGAAGAGCAAGGCAGTCCAACAATGAAATCCATAGTAATATGCTCCCACTTCCATTCCGGTATTGGAAACGGCTAAAGTAATCCAACGGGTCGTTGATGTTCAACTTTAACTTGTTGGTAATGTAAGCATCTACCACAAAATCAGCAATGTTTTTCTTCATTCCCAGCCACCAGAAATTTGGTTTCAAGTCATGATACATCTTTGTATTCCCCAGATGCATAGCGAACTTAGAATTGTGAGCTTCAGTCATAACACGCTTTCTCAAATCAGAAGAATCTGATACACAAGTCTACTCTGAAACTTCAGCACATTAGTCTCAAGGGCAAATCCCGACCTCGGTTTTGAGTCAAATTCTTCCACAATCTTTTTCAAGGACTCATCTTCAAGTTGTTTCTCTTTAATTTCTTTAATGATTGTAGGTTGAGCAGAAATGGCTGCTAAGATCCCACCCTAGTCATGTAACACAATTTCAGTCTCATACTTCTCCAAGTCACATAACAACTCTCTCTGACTGGTGAGTAGACATGACAAATTGGCAATGGATTTCCAACTCAAAGCATCTGCAACGGTATTGGTATTCCCTGGATGATACAAAATCTGTAAATCATAGTCTTTTATCAACTCAAGCCACCGTCTCTGTCTCATGTTCAATTCTTTCTGCGTGAAGAAATATTTCAAACTTTTATAGTCGGTATACACCTCACAAGTCACACCGTACAGATAGTGTCGCCAAATTTTTAGAACAAACACCACAGCTACTAATTCAAGGTCATACGTTGGATAGTTCTTTTCATGCAGTCGGAGTTGCCGAGAAGCATATGCAATTACCTTCCCATTCTGCATTAACACACACCCCAAGCCTTTGTAGGAAGCATTACTATAAATCTGGAACCCATTAGTTCCGTTGGATAATGTCAGAATTGGTGCAGTTATTAATCTAGTCTTCAGTTCTGGGAAGGCAGATTCCCACTGATCAGTCCAATCAAATGGTACATTTTTCTATGTTAACTATGTTAATGGCATGGTAAGTTTTGAAAAGTCTTTCACAAATTTGCAATAATAACCTGCAACTCCTAGGAAGCTTCTGATTTCTGACACATTAGTTGGTCTTGGCCAGTCTACAATGGCCTCAATTTTTTGTGAATCGACCGATATGCCGTCTTTGTTAATTAAATGCCCCAAAAATGCTACACTACCAAGCCAAAATTCACATTTGGAAAGTTTTGCATACAACTTCTTTTCTCTTAGGATCTGTAAAGCAATTCTCAGATGATTTTCATGTTCCTCCATGCTTTTAGAATAAATCAATATATCATCGTTGAACACAACAATAAACTCATCAAGGAATTGTTTGAACACTCTATTCATTAAGCCCATGAACGCCACAGGTGCATTAGTTACTCCGAATGGCATTACCAAAAATTCATAATGTCCGTATCTAGTTCTGAATGTAGTTTTCTCTACATCTTCTACCTTGACCTTTAACTGGTGATACCCGGATCTAAGGTCTATTTTGGAGAACACTTGTGCTCCCTAGAGTTGGTCAAATAGATCCTCTATTCGGGGCAATGGATAGTTGTTATTCACAGTTACTTTGTTCAACTCACGGTAGTTAATATACAGTCTCAAAGACCCGTCTTTCTTTTTAACAAATAGGACTGGAGCACCCCAAGGTGAAGTGCTTGGTCGGATAAATTTCTTGTCTAGCAGTTTTTGGAGTTAGGCTTTTAGTTTTATAAGTTCAGAGATTGACATTCAATAAGGAGTTTTAGAAATAAGTTGTGTTCCAGGTACTACCTTGATAGTAAACTTAATTTCTCTATCAATTAAGTCTCCGGGTAGGTCATTAGGAAACACATCAGAAAATTCACAGACTACAGGAATCGTTTCCACACTAGCATTATCTGAAGACTCAGTCATCACATAACATAAGTTGCCCTAACACCCTTTTTCTCAACAACTTCCAGCCTTTCATAAATGAAATCAGATACGGCGGAGGAACTACCCCACTCCCAATAAAGACAAACTCAGGCACACCAGGTAGTTGAAACATGACAGATTTACTCATACAGTCAATGGTGACATGGTATTTAGCCAACCAATCCATACCCAAAATGCAATCAAAATGATCAATGCTCAAAGGTAACAAATCAACGTATAATATCATATCACTAATCATAATATCACATGCCGAATATACATAAGCACATATCATAGAACCTCCAGTTGGTGTAGACACAGATAATAGACAATTCATAGGTTCTAATGGTCTAGTTAACTTCTATGAAAAAGCATGCAATACAAATGAATATGTAGAACCAAAATCTATCAACACATAGGCATTCTGGGCACAGATAAAGATTATACCTGACACCACAGATTCGGTATTTTGTATATCTCCGGGCACTAACGCAAATACTCTCTCTTGCCTCAGCATCTCATTTCCAATATTACTCCTGGTATTAGTTCTTGCATTGGTCCTTGTTGTAAGAGCGGACCTGGCTAAACTTACGGCAGGGCGGTTAGCATTATCAAATCTTAGCGAACAATCTCGAATCATGTGGCCAGTCTTGCCACACCGAAAACACACACCAGAGGCACGGTGACACATGCATTTATGCCTCCTTCCATAATTAGGACAGTTCGAAACAAAGCCACTACTCTGGCTAGAGCTGTTGGAGGACCCCATATTCTGCCTTTTTAAAAAGGATCGGCCCTTCTTGAAATTGAATCTGGACCGTTTACCCTTCCATTCAATTGTTGGGGCTGGAGTTTGTTTCTTTGCTACTAGAATGGCTTCTGCCATCAATGCCCTATCCAGTTCTTCCACATAAGTAGACAAGTTTAGGATGTCCACTCGATCAAATACATTGAGATCCAATCCACCTTCAAATTTGTGAGCTTTTTTGTAATCCGTATCCACCATGTAAGGGGCAAAACGAGCTAATTCCATGAACTTAGCCTCATACTCAACTACAGACATCCTGTCTTGCTTAAGTTATTGGAATTTAGAAACTTTTCGGTCCCTGAAACACTGAGGAAAATACTTGTCATAAAAGATCTCGTTGAACTGAGAAACTTTAAAGTGTATGTGGCCAAAAGAACTTTTTGTGTCTCGAAACAAGCAACCATGTTTACTTGAGAAAATACTTGTCAACAAGGGAATACTTCAAACAGTTTCTCCATCTCAAGCAACCATGTTTCTGCCTTTAAGAGTTCGATACCACCCAAGAAGGTCGGCGGTTTCATCTTCATAAATTTCTGAGTCAAGTTGATGATGTCATTATTGTCCGGTTCAACTAGCACTGACGAAGGTGGAGGAGGTAAAGGTTGTTGTCTTAGTTGTTGCGTCATAGCTTCAGTCAAAGCCACAAGCATCTGTTCCATTCTATTCATTCAGGCCTCAGAAGATTCGCTTATATCATATCCCCTTGCATTCTCCATGTTGCTATAGGTAAACAAAGCAATAATAAACATAGGCCAATAATTCTTTTCACCATGCTTAGAGTTTCCAGTTTCAGTTTCCGCATTCACAGAGATTAACACACTCACATATACAGATGAAATGTTCCTATTCTTTTCTAGGACATCCTATAGCTCTTATGGACTCGTGTGCGTGGTATAACTCGTACTCTGATACCACCTTGTCATGACCCAAACCCGCCCCTGTAGGTTTAGCTACGTAACCGGCCAGTAATCTTGGGATTACCAAAGGTCTCTTAACAGAATAACAAAATATAAGGGGCTGTGGAAGCCATTATACAAAATAGAAGGTCCACAGAGCTGTGGAGACATACATGAAACAAATAATATTTGAAACTTATATGATGTCAAACTTCCATACACATAGCATCATAAGGGACTTTGTCCAATGTACAGGTAGACAAACCAAACAAAAACAAAAGAACATCTTCAACATGACCACAAAACTTGACTTCTCAAAAAGGAACCTCCTCAAGAGGCACGGTGACTGGCTGACCCAAAATTCGCCAGGCAGCAGCTTAGGCCTGATCACGCACCTGCTCACCTACATATATAAATATAAATAATGAGCGAAAGCCTAGTGAATAATAACAGAGTAAAGGGTTTTAATGAATGATGTCCATCATAGAGTTAGAAATCAGAGTTTATATCAAAAGCAGATTCTTATTAGAAACAGAGTCTTATGCATATTCATTTCAATCAAAAACAGATTCATATTCATATTCATATTCTTGTTCAAGTCAATGACAGAAATCAGAATTCATACTTAATCTTACATCCGTTAGCACTAACAGATCATATACAGAGCATCGAAGATCATACTTGTCAGTTCCATAAAGGAACCTCCGGCCGGGTATGGATAACTTGTCAATTCCATCAAGGAACCTCTAGACCGGATATGGATAACTTGTCAGTTCCATAAAGGAACCTCCAGCTAGGTACAGATAACTTGTCAGTTCCATACAGAAACCTCTAGACCGGGAACAGATAACTTACTTGAGCCCCGAATACTTGTCAGAATTGGACAATCATTCATTATACAGAACATAACATTTCATAAAAACAGATCTTATTTCATCATACAGAAAATAATTAAAGTTGAACTTAGCTTTACTAAGTCATTACTCACAGTTGGCTCCAAAGCAAACAAATGAAGTGGGCAAATCAGATATCTTTGGTGCGTGACCTACACAGATACAGAACGAATACGTACTGAATTACACATCCGGAATCATTAACTTAGTTCTTTCTCATCTTAGTGTGTTTCTACTTTTTATCCTCATTATTATGTCTTAATCTCAGCCTAGGAATGTCTAGGATACACTGAGAATGCTAAAATACACTTGGTAACACTTAACAAAACTTGCTGAAAACACCGCTTGAGCGCAACTTCCTTCACTTGAGCGGACATGTAAAATCTGAGTGGTCGCTCGAGCGCACATTCTTTCGCTCGAGCGGTCTGTAAAAGTACTGGTTGTATGATTTTCACGCTCGACGGATGCTCGACGATCGCTCAAGGGTGAGACTCAGGTCCTCACTCGATCGTAACTCTGTCGCTCGAGCGGTCTGCAAAACATATGAACTTCTAGGAGCATGCATTTTATGCTCGAGCCAACTTTTGGTCGCTCGAGCAGAAGTGCAAAAATAAAGTGGTCGCTCCAGCGCAGGATCTGTCGCTTGAACGGAGAGGTCGAATTTGGAATTTCCAAATTGTACTCCCAAGTCCAAAACTCGAATTCAAAACCTTAGAATGCAACCTTTGGGCCCCAAAACTTGAGAGAACGTGTTTAAACTTGTCAAACATCATGAATTCAAAATCATTTCACAAAATAAGCCCCAAAAGCTTGCCAATTGTGTAAAACAAAACTTAACTCTTTGAAAACATAACATGCATGCTTTATCTTGACTTCAAAGCTTCCAAACATGATCAATTGATATGAAATGGTATTAATCAAGATAAAGTCTCAAAATAAAGGTAAGATGGGCACATGCATGAGAGAATTCTTTGAAATCAAACTCAAATTGTACTCAAAGGAACATGCATGCATGGTATGATCTATGTTCCTTCATTCTAGCTCACTTTTCATAATAAACCACTCAATTCTCTTGAATTCATGAATTCACCAACTCAAGAACAAGACCAAAGGCTTGAATTCTTACCTTAGGTTCTCAATTGTGCTCTAGATGGTTAATTGTTTGAGTTCCAAGCCAAAAGCTTCAAAGTCTTCTACTTTCTACAATCCTTGTGCTTGAATTCAATTTTCCTTATTCTCTCTCTCTCTCTCTCTCTCTCTCTCTCTCTCTCTCTCTCTCTCTCCCTCCCTCCCTCCTCCCACCCACGTTTTGAACTCAAGGATGAGGAAATTGAGGTATAACTAAAGGTGTGAGTCCACATTGTGCCTTATATAGGCTTGATTAGTGATATCTAATTAAGCTTGGCTTGAGGCTAATTAAGTGATATTATTTAATTCTAATTATTTGGTTCTGAATTGAATTTAACTTGGACCTACTATAAAATTCTAAAAATTCCAAATAACACATAACGAAAGTCAATTTTGTAATCGGATGCCGATAAGACTTTCAATTCACAGAACAAAACATAAACATGAACAAATATTTCTACGATAAACGGATATGAATACAAATAATGCAACATACAGGCAATTCATGCAAAATTTCACTTTAATTACTTATTAAGCCTTTTTAATCATGGATTATACGTTAATCATGGGTCGGGGTTGTTACAGCTAAATTTACCAGTTTCTAATTGAAAGGGGCTTGGCACCTATACCCTGTAGGTTTTCGGTCTTTCACCATAGACTATCAAGCTAAATTATCTCATTCTCTATACATTACTCAGATTCACCATAGCAATCAATTTAAAACCATAATGTTTAAATTATACAAAAGGACAACTCGTGTCAGTTCTCATTATTTTATAAAATGCATTCAACACACCTCCATTCAACAATGGGTTTTTATTCGATAAACTCAACAATTCCCTAATGTAATTTAAAGAAGGGTTTAATTCAACTTATGATGTTAAATTCTATAGACTACAACAATGCCATTCTCTACCTATGGCCAATAATGCAATCTCTATAAATACTATAATTTCATAAATTATCCCCATTCATCTCTAATTTCAATATAACATTTTCAATTTCAAAATAGAGGTAACAATTCTACAATTTGAACCATTTCACAAATTAAGGTTTATCTGAATTGAGACTTTCTCAAATTAAAATACCCACATGCTTTTTGATATAAATAAAATAGGTTTGCTAGGAAAATTATAGCCAATCATTTCCAAACCCTAACTTCTAACATGCATTTTTTACAATTTTCTCTACTAATCTTCTAATGAAGTATAAAAAAATACATATATTCTTGCACAAACCCATATTGAATAAATAGAAGAAAACCCTACCTCTTGGAGAGAAGAGGAGAAGCACAATATTTAAAACTAAACCAAATCGAACTTTGGTTTTGATGAAAATGTAGCTGTCATCGAGCTCTACAACGTTAATGCTCGGACTTTGGATAGATTCTCACTCTAGAACACTTAATCTAAAGCTTGAATGTATGTAACTATGGCTGAAAAAGAGAATACAGAGAAGATATATATATATATATATAGAGAGAGAGAGAGAGAGAGAGAATAGATAGAGAGAGAAATGAAGTAAAATGAAGAGACAGAGAGAGAGCTATCTGCAAAAATAAGATTGAGGGTTCAAAAATATTAGGCTAAGAGGCTGCCATGTCGCAGCCTTTTTGTCTCGGCTACTCATGCAGTTGTCTCGCCACTCATGTGATGAATTATGGACGCCATGCGGAGCTCAAACGGAAAGGTCCTCAGACTTGGCCACTTGTGTGAAACTCACTGCCGCTCGAGCACTGACCATTCAAGCGCTGGCCGTTCTTGCGGTAAACTCGGTCGTTCGTACGGTGGATTTGGCTGCTCGTGCAACCAAACTTCACTTGTTCAAAAATGTTTCTAAGTCTCCACTTCTCATCCTTACATTCGAAATAAAAGAATATAAATATAAATATATATATATTAAAAGTGTTACACACTGAATAGGATTAACGCCAACTCAATTATCTTAACAAAATACAATACATCAAATCAATTGTCCGAAAGTGTATCGGGACATCCATACAAGTGAGTTCAAATTGGATTTAAGACCAAGGATGCTATACGCTCCTTCAAATTTCTAATCATATAACAAATGACCTATTTTATTAATAAAACATTAAGTCAATTTACATTTTTTAATCATATTAAACATATATTTTAATTAATAGTTTTGGTAATTTTATTGTTGTATAGGGAGATAGTTAGAAGATTTATTTTTCCTATTAATTCTGTTAAATGACAAATTTTGCCAAGGGATTATTTGTAATTTTCATAACCACAGTTAACAATCTGTATTTTAATCTTAAGGAATGTATTTATAATTTACCCTAAAACAAAAGATCATAAAACACACACCTCTTCTTTCACCAACATAGGTTGATAATATTTATATTTTTTTTATTATGAAAATGGTTTTATGAATTATTATTATTTTTTTATATCATGATATACTTAATAATCAAAATAGACATAATGTAATAAAAGATTAAATTGAACCATTTTAAGAAGTTGAAAACCTTATTTAAATGAAAATTTAATTAGAAAAAGATTGAGACTCCTAAAAAGGGAAATGATTCCTCCCCATATCACTATCTTTCATGTTTTACCATATTCTATTTTATGTTCAAGCCCACAAAAATAATCCAAATTGTTCGTCTTATAATTCTCATAGTAAAAATCGTCTGTGTAAAAAATTAACTCATTGGATATCAATGAATAGATTAAGAAATCATATTTTGTTTTATAAAATTACTGATTTAAGTTTAAATTCATAGTTATTGTCTATTTTGAAAAAAAAAACTAATTATATTTTGTTTATGTACTTAGCGATGCCCAATGAACATTATTTTTTGTGCAGACTATTTTTATTATAAAATTTACAAAATGAATGATTTGAATTATCATCATGAGCTTGGAATATGGCCAATAAAAATTATAGTGAAACATGAATGATAGTGATATGGAGAGAATACAATCCTTCTAAAAAGTCTCTCATAATTTTACATACGACATATTGGATGTCACTTTTTGATTTGTTCATCAATGTAACCATATGATAATGTCCAATTCCCTTATCATGTTAATTTAGGGGGAAATCCTATGGTATACATCCCTTTAGGGGTGCATATCATATGCATCTTATCATATAAATATATAATTTTATTACAAAATTTCATAATATTATGTATTTTGTATTATGAAATTTTGTAGTAAAATTATATATTTTTGTAGTAGGTGCACACCATAACATTTTCCTAATTTAAGTGAATTTAAAATTTAGGATAAAATATAAATATATCTTTAAATTTACTTAAAATATGGATTATCCATGTGGTTTTGGAAATTACATATCAAGCCTTTAAATTTTTAATCGTATAATAAACTGTTCATTTTATTAATAAATTTAATTTATTAATAATTTTAATGATCTCATAAATATATTTTAATTAATAATTTAAATAATTTTTTGGGCAAATTACCAAAAAAAAAATCTAGGGTTTCGCATGTTTTTTAATTTAAATCTCAAGGTTTTAATTTTTCCCCCGCGTCCATCTCCTTCTGATGAACTAACGGGACCTCCATTTTTGGCACCATTTCCATACCAAAACGATGTTGTTTTGCTTCATCACTCCATATCTATTTATTTTTATTTTTATAATGTATATATACATTAACTATACATATATATATGCCATGGTTGTAGAGAGGCCAAAGATGGCATCTGGGCGGCACATCCATGGCAGATGGCCATGGTCATGGTTGCCCGAAGAAGAAAGAGAAGGAGAAAGAGAAAAAGAATGAAAATGAGAAAGAGAAGAGAAGGAACCAAAGCTTGGAGGTGGTGGAGATGGCGACACGACCATCGTCGGTGGTTCGGTGGCTACCACGAGCTCGATGAAAGGGCCATGAAAGAAGAGGAAAAGAAAGAGAATAATTGTGGAAAGAAATGAGGAAAGAAGAAGCATGGAGATGAAGATAAAAAATAAAAAAAGAAAAAATTTAATTTTGGCCAACTTTTGGAGCTCCGACGGTACTCAAAAAGAGGTGGAACATGACGTATGAGAGGTAGAATAAAAACTAAGCCATAAGGTGAATCCAACGATTCGAAAATGAGGTAAAATAGAGTTACGATGAGGGAGGTACGAAGACTTTAGCAAGTGTGTTTGAATCTGAATAGGTGGGTTCATGCCCTCATGGCCTAGTTTTCATTCCACATTTCATATACCATATTCTACCTCTTTTTGCGTGTCGTCGGAGTTCCAAAAGTTGGCCAAAATTAAGATTTTTTCTCTTTTTTTTCCTTCCTCTATCTTCATCTCCATGCTTCTTCATTCCTCATTCATTTCCATGATTATTCTCTCTCTTTTTCTTTTCTTTCATGGCCTTTCCACCAAACTCGTGGTAACTATCGAACCCTCGATAGTGGCAATACCGCCATCGCCACCACCTTCAAATTTCAGCTCCTCCTCTTCTCTTTCTCATTTTCCTTCTTCTTCTTCTTCTTCTTCTTCTTCTTCTTCTTCTTCCGCCAACCATAGCTATGGCCATCGGCCATGGTTGTGTCGCCCGAGTGCCACCTTCAATCTCCCTACAACCATTGCTTGTATATATATAGATAGAAATGAGGTGATAGAGCAAAATGATGCCATTTTGGGATGGAAATGGCACCAAAAATGGAGGTCCGTTAGTTCATCATACGGAGATGGAAGGGGGTAAATTGTGACACAAAAGTAATATCAGGGTTTTTGTTACCCAAAAAGCAACCTAAGAGATGGATAAATTTAGGTTTCTACAAATTAAAATTAATAATACCCAATAAAATTAACTACTAGTACAACAAATTATTAATAAGCACAATGATTGAACTTAGCAGTAAATGATCAAGCAAAATAACAATGAAGTATACACAAACATACAGGTAAATCAAATGATTAACCATGAATATTAGAGATAACTAATAGCAGAGTAGTAGAAAAGTAAAGAGATTAGGGAAGAGGAGACAAACAGATTTATAGTGGTTCAGCTTCAACCAAGCTACATCCACTTCTCAGTTTCACTTGAAATTCCCACTATACTTCTACCTTCACAGGGGTGCTAGCAACCTCTTTACAAATGGAGCAATTCTCTACGGATTTTTACACAGACTTCACCAAGCTCAAACCCTTGAAATCTTAGGTGATTCACAATCACTCTCAAGATTTTAAGAACACAGTGTTTGCAACACTTTTACAAGATGAATGGTATTTTGCTCTCAAAGAAGCTACAATAAATATCCTCAAAAGATAGATATATAAATGAAGTTTTGATTTTTTTGTAAATCTCACACAGGAAAGATGAGCTTAATGCTATAAGGCTCAGTGTATAATTTCTGAGAGATGAGTAAACAAAAAATTTAAGAACACTCTCAGAGAATTTTTCAGAGAATAGATGTGAGTGATTATAGATCAAAGAATGTTAATCATTATATTTAATTTTGATGATGTCTAAAATATTATTTAATATACATATTATTTGACACAAAATATTATCTTTTAAAATATATATATTGTTAAATATTATTTAAATAAAAATATTTTTGAAAACTTTACTATTCACTTTTTGAAAAATAGTGTTAATACGTATTCATCTTTGACAAATCGATTAGTTGTATTATTTTGATAAATGTGATATTGATATTTTGTTTTCTTTTGATAAGATCATGCAGGGAGGAAATGTGTATATAGCAAAATTATTTGATTTATATTTTGCATGCAAAGTGAAACTTACTTAAGATGTGTTGAAAACAAATCATACATTAATATATAATAATATATATTGTAAAGAAAAAGATGAGCAATCTTTTGACGGTGGGTTTTACATCATGATATATATATATAATATTACTATAATAAATAAGAAAAGGTAAGTGTAAAAGTTTGACATAAATTATTACATCTTATATATATATGCATATATATTATATGATATTATATTAAAAAATGTTGATTAGATTATATATTCAAATCTTGGTGATTTGTCTGTAAAGTTTGAAAAAGTGAACAAAAAAAATTTATACAAAAGAAAAGGTGCCCATGATTACAAGAGAAGACTTATGTAATTGTAAATCAATCTTTGAAGATGTTTTGCCTACAGAATTAAAAAGAAAAGTTGCAAAATGCTTTGAATTTGCTTGCATAAGAAAATAGACACAAAATCATGTAGTTCTTGACTTCAAGGAGTCCATAATGATGGAGCAAAATCAATTCCCTATTTGAATTCAAAGATGTGATTCAAATTGTCTACAAATCGGTGGCTCATATTTGAATTTTGTATCATGTCACACATATACACACATACACACACACATATATACTAATGAAACAAGAAGAAAAAGTTGAAGCAAATTATTTGCTTGGTTAAAAGTTGTGTTTTATATCAAAATTTTCTAAAACGATGGCTGCATTTTTTACTAAACAAAAAGGGAAAAGAAAAAGTTACTTTTACTAATTATTTTCATCTTTTTCTTTATTAACATGTGCTGAATATTTAAAATTAAGGAGCGTGCTTATGTAAGCCATGACGTCAGCAAGAAGCGTCCAACGGGTATATTTTTTGTGTATAAATAGAAGTGTTGTATGTGGAGAAAAAATCAAGAACTTGAAGAGAAAATTTTCTTAAGCTCCAAAATTCTGAGTATATTGTATTCTGCTCTTTCACTTTCAGATCTAAGTCTAGCCTTTGTTCTTACACTTTCATATCTACTCTTTGTGAGATAATTATTGTAAAAGTGGGTTCAAGTACCACTTATTCTTATTTATTATTTTTGTGAGAGATTTAGTAAGGGTAAGACATTTATTGTTGAGTGAAGCTCAATAGATAAGAGTAAGTCCTGTGCCAAATCCACAAGCTTGGTGGTGTATTTATTCAATTGATAGTAAAGAAATTCTCAAGGAGGTTCCTTGGGGAGTGGACGTAAGCCGGCGTGCCGAACCACTATAAATCGCAGTGTTTGATTTTCTCTCCCTATCTCTCCTATTTTTATATTGATAATTATTATTCTGTTTTTTTTTTATTTATTAAAATTCTGAATATTGTGTTAATTTTAATATTGTGAAATTTTTAATAACCCAATTCACCCCACTTTTGGGTTGCCTATATGGGATAACAAAGAATTTTTCTGATTTTTTGTAACTTGTTTACATTAGAGGCTTTGGTATATATAATGAAACTTATAACTGTTTATAGCCGTTGTATTCATTTAAATTTATAGCCACATTTATAGCCGTTGTATTCATTTAAATTTATAGTCGTTGTACTCCATCATTACTAATTTGAATTTCTTTCACTCAATAATTACTAATTTGAATATCTTCCATTTGTACCTTTTGGCCTGCTGCTGTGCTGGGCTGTTTGAACCTTTTGGTTTGCTGCTGTGCTGGGCTGTTTGAACCTTTTAGCCTGCTGCTCTGCTGGGCTATTTGAACCTTTTGATTTAATCAAATATTAAATACATTCTAAGAACATTTAGAATAAAAGTTTTAGGTAAGAAATAATGGGACAAAATAAATTTTGATTCTATTTTTCTTTGTCAAATAAATTAAAAATAATAAATAAATCATTAAAATAAATTTTGGATTTAAAACATAATTAAATAAATCATCAAATAAATTTTGGATTCTATTTTTCTTTTTCAAATAAATTAAAATAAATTAAATAAATTATCAAAATAAATTTTGAATTCTATTTTTTCTTCTAAATAAATTAAAATATAATTAAATAAATCATTAAAATAAATAAGTTTAACAGTTTTAATTGTTAAAATTGAAATCTTAAGATTTATATTAAAAAAACACAAGAAACCTTTTTTTTTGTAATTTGCCCTATTTTTTTTTATTATATATAAGGAGTATTATAATTCAATTGGTACAATTTACTCTATTTTCTATTCTCAGGAATTACCCAACCGTCTTTGAACAGTTGCGTTTTTGTGATATTTTTGAAAAAATTGTATTTTACCTTGTATGGTTTGGGTTATTTGTGATTTACTCTTACGCTGTTTTTGGTTAGGAGTTTTGGAGAGAATTTGAAAAGGAAAAGAAAAAGGAAAAAGGTGTGTGAAATTAGGTGAAATATAGGCATGTTTTATTCACATTTCACCTAACTTTTTTATTTCTCTTTCCAAATCCCTGCTCAAATCCTCCAACCAAACACACATTTAACGTTTATAAATAATTACATAACTCTCTTATAATTTGTGTACTAAATTACACCGTTAAATCTGTTAACGATTTAATAAAAAAAACTAAAATATTCTTACATTTTCATTATTTGTTTGGAAGAAAAAGTACGCTTTAGCCTCTATGCTTTATTCTATGTCTCATTATCTCTCTTGAAATTTGAAAATAAATATATAAGCTCCATAGTCTACTATGTATTTCATATTTATTATTAAATTAAACGAAATATTTGACGGTATACTTCAAGCTATAAACTACACGAGAGTTATGTAATCATTTTTAAATAAACCGCATGTCTAAACCACCGGTAAAGTGAATTTTGCATGTATTTTTTTTTTTTGGATCTTCAGTAGCTAACTCTCAGGCTATATTTGGCATATATTTTTTTGACTATTTTAATTAAAAAAAATAAAATAAATTAAAAATTAATAAAATAAAATATCACATTAAAATTATATTATTTTATTTTATTTTTCTTACAAAAATTAAAAAACCCATTCAAAGGAAACTTTTTAATTCCACTTTAAAAAAACAAAAAACCAAAAGAGTGCTGCTTCAGATCCCCACTGGGGTGGCACCCCAAATGACGTGGAGCTTTTTCGTTCGCCGAAAACCAAAAAAAAAAAATTAAAAAAAAATTTTTTTTTTGACCAATCATAAGCCTTCACGCAGGACCCCAGCACCCCCACCGGGGTCAAGGCATTTTCCAAACCAAAAACCAAAACTCCAATCCTCATCCCAAACGAAAGCTCAGCACTCTTGTTTAGATGAGGTTCGTTTTTCATCAACGTTTTCGCCGATTCCCCTTTGTTCTTCTACAGACATACGATGCCCTAATTGTCCTCTCTGTTTCTAATTAGGGTCTCTCTCTCTCTCTCTCATGGACTCTTTGCTAGCAACCTATGCCTCTTCGGACGAAGAAGAAGAAGAAGTGCATGAGCAACCCGAAAAAGTAGATCATCCTCCACAGCTCTCCTCTAAATTCAGCCAAAATTCACCCTCTTCCTCTATCTTCTCTTCTCTCCCACCTCCCAAATCTGTATCCTCTCTCTTCTCATCTCTTCCCCCTCCAAAATCCCACCCCCCAAACCCACCTCAAACCCTAACCAATCTCTCATCTTCAAAACCCAACAATCAACAACAACAACAACAACAACAACTTGAAGATTCGAAACTAGTTTCCTCTAATCTTAGTGGTCTTGCAAAACCCTCCTCCTTGTTCTCTTCACTTCCTGAACCCAAATCTTCTTCAATTTTCTCTTCCCTTCCTCCACCCAAGTCCCTCAATGCAGACCCACTTCCCATCTCCAACATTTCGGCTTCTTCTTCGGAACCCAATCGAAAAAAGGTTATTCAATTCAAGATTCCAATTAACCCATCTCTGATGAAGTCTCGCGGTTCTGATGATGATGAGAAGGAACGAGAAGGTAAAAAGTCTGTGGATTCTTTGACTCAAACGCCTTCTGTTAAGTCATTCCTATCGAGTATTCCTGCTCCCAGGAACTCCTCCGCATTGGGTGCTCTGCCTACAGCTTCTGGTTCGAGTCGAAGATCGATTCTTGAGGCCAATGTACCCGCTTCAAGTTCAGATGGTTTTGAAATTAAAGATGAAGTGGGTGCCAATCCAAATGTACAAAACTATGTTAGCCAATGGGTTGACAGGTCATCGTCTGCTTCGGTGGGGGATGCGGCTGGTTCTGCGGAATATGCAGTTGGTGATGATGGTGGTGGTGGTAATACTTCTGGTTGGGTTTCATCCAGTGCTAATTATGAAAACTATGACAGTTATGCTGGTTATGGGAACCATGCTTATTACGGGCAATATGAGAGCAATTGGGGTGATGGCTCGACAGCAATGGCGCCATCAGATGTATCGGGAATGAGTGAAAGTATCGTGAAAATGCCTGGGAAGAGAGGTAGGAATGAGATTCCTCAGGAAATAGTTGAGGTGAATCAGGATGAGCTGATTAAGAATCGACCACGGGAGGACCAGGTCAAATTAACTGGAATAGCTTTTGGGCCCTCTCACCAGGTACTCGAATTTAACCTTCTAATCTTCTGAGATCTTTGTTTGATTCTATTGAACTTAACATTTTCATTTAGGACTTTGTGTGTGCCTCATGTATCATGGAAGTTATTTGGGTCATGATAGGCATACCTATTGTCTTACATCATCTCTTTAGGTATTTACATAACTGATAGTGATAGAGACCCATACTGTTGTGCTTTCCTTTGAGATGGTAATTGATGACCATATTATCCATTGAAGTACTGGAAGCCTCCCTGAATCAAAGGGAGTGCTTATACACCTCTCTCCACGATATTTAGTTGACATTCATAAAAACTATCTAAAGCATTATGAGTTCAGTACATGTACATCCTGTTTAGCTGGCCCTTGATAATGACGATAATTTATCCACAACCCTCGTGTGGGCCTAGTAGTTTTCATTTCCCTCATGAACAACCTGCCAATCTCATGTACTCTATGCATGTTTTGTTTTCAACCCAATACATTTAGAAGGATCTTGATGCCCTCTTCTTTTCTTTTTTATTTTTTTTTTCTTTTGCAATTCTCATCAAACAATTAGAGGAAAGTTTTGTTCCAACTAGTATCAATTGATGGGAGAAAGACATGTGCTTAGGCAATTTTTTCACTGAGCACCTGCTTGTGGCCTATGGGATTGACATGAGGGGGGGTAGTGATGACTATATTTCTAGGAGTGAACTTTGGGTGATATGAAGTGTGTGGATACAACTTATGCCTTGGAATGAAAGACATGTAATGGAGATACTATAAGCATTCCTTTGGTTATGTATAAGCCTTCTCTATAAACATTCCTTTGGTTATGTTACAAAAAGATTTGTCTAGTTGTATACTAGAGGCATTCCTTTGATTACTAGAGGCATTCCTTTGATTATGTATAAGCCATCCAACAAAAAGACTTGTCTAGTTGTATTGTATGCATAAAAAATCTCGTATCCATAGGGGTTAAATGCTGTCAAGGACAAATTTTAGTAGCTCATAATACAAAAAGATTGAATTTTAATAGGATATGTTTAGGTGCACGAGCGTGTTCAACACATGTTGGAAAGTTTGTCAATGTCTATGTGTGTTTGACAGAAACATGACACCTTAGAAGTTTCCGTTTCTTATCTTGCAGTTTTCCAACCCCAAACTTGCCTCTCCATTATTGCGCCTCTCTCTATCCCCAAGGCCACCTTGGCTTCCACCCAATTCGACTCTATTAATCTAGGACTTCCTATGTATCGTAGTTCCTACCTAGCACCACAACAATCTATCTCACCTCCCACCGTCCATAGCACTCAAAACAAACTTATATTTTAAAAATTTTAGTTGTTTTGATTGTTTAAATATGCCAATAAGACGTTTTTATTGCGTAGTTTATTGGTCTATGCTATAGTGGAATTGTGATTGCTATTGTTGCGAAAATGGAGGTTAAGTTTTTAGCCAAGTATGCCCGTCCATTACCTTGATTTGTTAAATGTTGAAAAGTTAGGGCTTAGACTAGCAAGGATCAACTTAGTGTGAGGGGTGTTCTATTACTACCATTTGAAGTGAAGGAACATAATAATGGAAGGGAGAAAGACATATGTGTGCTTAGGCACTTTCTTCACTGAGCACTGGCTCATGACCCATGGGATTTACATGAGGGGGTAGTGATGGCTATATTTCTAGGATTGAAGTCTGGGCATTATGAAGTGCATGAATACTTTATGGAATGAAAGACATGTAATGGAGACACAATAAGCATTTCTTTGGTTATGTATAAAGCCTTCCAATAGATAGATTTGTATGAATAAAAAAAAACCCTTGTGTTTATAGTGATAAATGCTTTGGAGGACAAATTTTAGAGGTTCATAATTCAAAAATAATAAGAATAATTGGACAAGTTTGGATGCATGGGTTTGTTCAACACGTGTTGGGAAGTGTCGGTGTCGGTGTCGGTGTCTCTATCTGACACAAACATGATGACTCCTTAGAAGTGTCCAAGTTTCTTATGTTGCGGTTGTCCAACTCCACCCTCCCCCTTCTCCCAAAGGCAACCTTAGCTTCCACCCAACCCTCTGATGGTCTAGTGCTTTCTACTTGCCCTACTTCCCAGATGGCACCCGTAGCAATCCATCTCACCTCACCGTGTCCACAATACTGAAACTTCTACATCAAAATGTTAGTTGTTTAATAGTTTATTGGTCTGTGCCTCTGTGGAAGTGTAAGTTTTAGGGTTGCTCATGGAAACTGCCAACCTGAGAATACTGACTAGACCAATCCGAACCAGTAAGTCACGAATGGTTTCGAGCACACAGATGGTCGACAATGGTTTCATCTGGATGGATTTTGTGGGTTCGCGGTCAATATCAATTTGATACAAATTAGATTTGTCAAAAATGACCCGACCGAATTATATATATATATATATAATAAGCCCATGTCAATGGCTTATTAACATTACCTTCATTATGAGCTTAGTGGTTGTGCAAAGCTTACACTGTAAGCTTACTCTTTGGTTTTTCACAAAAAATTAATCACGACATTTCAACTTTCAAGAATAAAGTAAACAGAAACCTAAGAGTCATGGGAGGACTCTTTGGCTTTCACACTGTCCTCATCTTTCTCTATCAAATTTCGTCTCTGTTCTCTTCCCCAGATTTTTCTCTTCTTCATATCTATCAACTCCCCAGATTTCTCTCTTCCTAATCTCTCTCTCTCTCTCTCTCCCTCTCTAGAGACAACTTTCATCTCTCTCATCTACAGACTTTGTAAGTCCTCCCATTTACAAACAATATGTCTTCCCCATCTCTCCCCCTAATTCCCCTCATCGATCTCCCTTCCTTCCTCCTCCCTTTTCTGATGTTCTTTAAACCTCTCCCCATGAATCTCCAACTACCGACATGGAACAACATATTGACTGCAAATTGCATAGGAGGGATGATGTCGATGGTGTGGAAGACTAAGAAGACAAGTGGTGGTGCCAAAGAATTTTTTGGACAGTGGATGAGATGATCTATCTTCCCAACCTTATTCATGTTGTCAAATTTTTAATGTTTTCCAGGTTCTTATTTCTTTTTTAATTTCTATATCCTTTTATTAAAATTGAATTCTAGGGTTTTAAGATATACCTTTTTTCATTTTTGTATGGAAGGATTGAGAGATTGGGTAAATGAATGCTAGTTGTGAAACGGCCGAATTTGACCGCCAAGCGAATGACTTGAACAATCGGTTTCAATTGAATAGATAGACAAACTGGTGATGGTTGGTCTGGTCGGTTGATGATTTAAGGGTAAACTTGAACTGACTCAAGCCATGAACACCCATAGTAAGTATTATTGTTGCAAAAATGAAGGTTATGTTTTTAGCCAAACTATCACCTTCCATTACCTTGATTTGTTAAATGTTGAGAAGTTAGGGCTTAGACTAACAAGGATCGAAGTAGGCTGAGGAGTGTTCTATTGCTACCATTTGAAATGATGGAACAGGATAATTTTCGAAGCTGTAGGCATTCCAGTTACTAAGGTCAACCTTTCCTCAAAACAAATTTTTCTATTCTTTTTTATTTTATTTTATGTGAAAGTGTTATTTTCCCACATCACTTGTTGTACAATTTAATATGCAGCAGCTACTAAGGTCTACCTCTCCCCCAACATTATTTGGAGATAGAAATAGTTTGCATGATAATCTAGATTGTATTTGGTGCAGCTCATGGTGTTTTTGTAAAAAGCTTATATTACTTGATATATAACTTCCATAATATTCAAATTTGGAAATATGATGGTAGAAGAAATTTTGAGAAATAAACTTCCTCATCCACCCTTAAAATTGTTGATATAGCAGTCTGGCACTTCATCCTGCAGTATTAATCTGCTGAGGAGTTGACATTGTTATGTTAGATTCCACGATCTTCTGTTTCCTTTCTATGGGATGTAAATGATAACAGGGGCCCTAGTCAGGTAAATTCTGAAAGGGTACATTGTTGGCATGCTTCCTAATGGGATGTGAACTTTCATGGATGGAGCCATGTTGTGCCCTTCTCATACTTTCAAGGAATCCTATATATATATAGGACACTATACAGAAGAGTTCAATTAGGTGTGATGCATTGGCTCCTCTTAAAACTCTGATAAGAGATTCTACTAATAATAAAGTCATATGATATGGCTCAACCAAAAATCTATACTAATATATAAAACGAACACCTTTGTTGGTGTTGGTGTTGGTGTTGGTGTTGGTGTCACAATTTTTTTTTCTTGAAAATGCCCCCAAAACATGATAATTGTTATAAACTACTTCAGTTCTCTCCAACTGCTTCAAATAGTGTCATAGTTGTCAGATCTATTAACAAATTGCACGCAAGTAGTGTGCGCCCTCCTAAATTTTCAAGACTATGCTATAGAACCCAAACCAAACCAAACCAAACCAAATCTTAAGTCCCGTTAAATAGGGTCGGCTACATGAATCCTTCTTCTCCACTTGACCCTATTCAAGGTCATTTCGTTAGTCAAATTAAGGAGATTCAAATATCTATCTACTACACTAGTCTACATCAATCTAGATCTATCCCTTTCCCTAACACTATCATCTAACGTCACTGTCTCGCATCTCTTCACTATTGCCTCTGTTGGTCGCCATTGTATATGACCAAACCATCTCAATCTATTCTCTCTTAACTTATCTTTTATCGGTACTATTCCTATCCATTTTCGAATATACTCATTTCTAACTCTATCTTTTCTAGTCTTGCCACGCATCCAACTTAGCATTCTCATATCAGCTACTCTCATCTTATCTACATGTTTCTTAATTACCCAACATTCCATCCCATATAACATCGCTAGTCTAATAGTCGTCCTATAGAACTTCTCTTTTAGTCTAGTGAGTACACGTTTATTGCATAGTATTCCAGATGCACTCCTGCATTTAAGCCACCCCGCCTTAATTCTATAGACCACATCCGGCTTAATCTCCTCAGTCGTCGTGATAATCGATCCTAAATGACGAAAATATTCACTATTAGGGAGTTCTTGCTTCTCAATCTTTACTTCTCATCTGCTTCTAATGTGATTGTTACTAAAATTACACTCCATATACTCTATCTTAGTTCTGTGTATCCTAAATCCTTTAGATTCAAGGGCTTCTCCTCAAGACTCCAACTCAGTGTTGACTTTTTTTTTAGTCTCATCTACTAACACGATATCATCTGCAAAAAGCATACACCATGGCACATCATCCTGCATATTTCGCGTCAACTCATCCATAACTAAAGTAAAAAGATAAAGGCTTAAGATTGATCCTTGGTGTAATCCTACAGTAATTAGAAATTCACTCGTTTCTCCAGCAGGCGAACTAATTTTGTATTTTTCTTAAACTTATTACAATTTTAAATATGAAACAATAAAAATTATCACTATTCTCATATTATTTTTTTTTTAGTTGATGTGCGTGCCCGACTGCTAGTGAAAATAAAAAAAAATGAGGTGGTATCAAGGTTTTGAAAAGCGGTTGTGGTCGCCGTCACGGTGGCAGTGGCGCGGTTGTGGTTGTGGGGTGTAAAGGCCGTAGCGTAACGGTTGCGGTAACCGGAACCATGAATTTTTTTATTTTTCCCACAATTTGAAAAAAAACTTACCGATACGCATTTTTTTTCCATGATCATATTTATTGGGTTTAAAATAAGTATTGATCAATTTTTATAAATTTTTAAGTATGATCTAATATATTTCATATTTTTAAATCACTATAAACTGAGTTTTTTACATTTTATTTTAATAATTAATGACTTTATATTATATAAAAAATCAATCACTAACTATTATATATAGATAAACAATGACAAAAGTAAGAGATAAATAAGAGTCTAAATATATATATATATATACATTTTAACCAAGCCAAATAGATAATAAGCACACTTATTATATTATTATTATATTATTATTATTATTATTATTATTATTTTCAAACAATATATAGATAGACACACAAAGAAAATGGTTGAGTGATAGCAGCTGAATAGAATAGCATAGGTCTTATAGTTTTAACAAATTAATAACATGTTCTTCATCGTCCCTCTTCTCTCTTTATCTCTTGCTCCTTCATCTTCTCTCTTTATCTTCCCTCTTCTCTCTATCCCTCTTCCTCCATTTTCAGCTTTTCTTTTTTTTGTGTGCTTTTTCGAAAGAAGCAGTTTGGAACCGTTACGTAACGGTGCGTAACAGGCCATTACAGCTGTTACGGCACCGTTACGACCGCTATGGCAGCCGCTATGACCGACACACCTGTGAATCTCAATCACACTGCAAAAGCGGCCGTAACGGGTGACGGTAACCACCACAACCGTTACGTAACGGTTGCAGCCGCTTTTTAAAACCTTGGGTAGTATGCTTGAATGCTTCAATAAAAAAGGGGATGAAGCAGTACAATGCTTGAATTATACATATATATAGGGTAAATTACAAATACACCCCCTGAGGTTTGATTAAAATACGAATCGCCTCCTATAGTTTTGGAAATTACATTCCACCCATTGAGGTTTCTTATTTTATAACAAATCGCCCATTTTATTAATAAATTATCAAATTAATTAACAGTTTTTAATGATGTTAGAAATATGTTTCAATTAATAATTTAGGTGATTTTATTATTGTATAGGAGACCAATTATGAATTTCATTTTTTTAGTTAATTCTGTTAAATAAAAAATACTAACAAGGAGGTATTTGTAATTTTCCAAACCATAAGGGACAATCTGTACTTTAAACAAACCTCAAGGGGTGTATTTGTAATTTACCCTTATATTATATGTAGATTATTTTTAAGAGCAGATCAATAATGTAATGGGTAGGCTAAGCCACTGTCTGCACTGTCTGTGCTCAAGATAAAATCCTAGCTGTTACCCAAAAAAAAATCCTAGCTGTGTCCGTGTGAACGCAAGATCGATACATCTACCAACTGGCTGCATTTAATTTACTAAATTGCAATGTTTTCTGCCCAAAGTTATCAGGATATACCATAATATGGAGCCATCAGCGTGATTTTCCTGTCTTGTTTATTTTCAATTTTAACAGGCTATTTTAATCTGTTCAGTTTTTTTTTTCTTCTTTTTTTGATGGGGAATTATTTTCATGTATTGTTAAGAAGCTCATAATTCAAAACTACAATTTTTTGCAAAAATACTCTTTTTATGCAATGACCAAAAAACCTTGTGGTCACCCTTTGCATCTTTTGTTTCCCATGTTTTCTTCAATCTCACCTTTATCACTTAGAGCACATAAGTGTGTTTCATATAATGGCGTTTCATGAACCATTTCCATGAGCTGGATGAATATGTATTTATTTAGTTGATGCTTATTCAGATCCTTCTGCGTACTGTGGCCATTTGGCTAATCAAATACTTGTCGCCCAGATTTCCATTAAAAGCATCATTTTTCTTTTCTTTTCTTCTTCTTCTTTATTTATTTATTTTATTTGAATCCATGCCTGAATTATTTGCCATTGATCTTCACTATTAAAGTAAATCAATTAATAATGCTTCCGGAGACTTCATGAAGTTAACTTTTTATTGCATGTTTTTAAAAGGTTCTGTTTTGGAGAGTAACTAAGCCATTGTGTATATAAATTCACATAGTTTATTTGCTTTCATAATTACTTGATTTTCTGAATGGATGCATGAATTTATCTCTCTTGTAGCCTGTTTCGACAAAGGGGAAGCCTACAAAGCTACACAAGAGGAAGCATCAGATTGGTTCTTTGTACTTTGATATGAGACAGAAAGAGATGGAACTTGCAGAGCGCCGTTCCAAAGGCTTCCTCACAAAAGCTGAAACACAAGCCAAGTATGGGTGGTGAGTTCAAGGTGATTTGCTTTCTCATGTTCTGTAATTGACACTAGAAACAAAGTTGAAAGTCCCTGAATAAAAGCTCTCTCGTGTAACAAGTTGAACTCTCAAAACAAAAGCTTGCTTTCGTGTAACAATTTTACTTTATGTCCAGTGCCATTACAATTCTGACGAGCATTAATCTTGTTTTTGCTACTTTATTTGTGCTGTGTAAGATTTTTGGGCTATTTTGATTGAATGCGAAGCGACAGTCTGTTAATTATTTCACAGGCTTCCAAAAATCTGATTGATAACAGATATAGACACTGACATTTACTGACCATACCATTTTAATCCCTGAAAAACAGTTTGGTCATGACTCACAATGTCATATACTCCACATTCACAAGAGTGCAATGAAAATCTCGCCAACTTCCTCGCCTAATGACTTCCCTTTTAAAAACTTGAGATTGGTGCTACAGTAACAGTAGTAGTATTGGAATATGCTTGCTTCAACTTCAATTAAGTATACAAATTTATTCCATATGTACTTGTGAATGTGGAGTATATAACATGATGATCAACTTCTTTGGGGGGATTAAAATGGTATGGTCAGTAAATGTTAGTATCTATATTTGAGGTCAATCAGTTGAAGGCTGAACATTCAACAGTTTTAACTTCTGCTCCCATCCAAGCTCATCATTTTGGAATAATAAAACATATTCAATGACAAATATGCTGAATGACATTCATTAATTTAAATTAACTCATTCTTTCCTCTTAGATGTAAAATGTCTCTAATTCCATTTTCCATGACCTACTTCAACATTTGCAATCGCATCTGCAATTGGTAGGTTATAACGTCGTCAATATGTAGTAAACATGAGCATGTAGATTTTGTCCGAACTTGGGTTTTTGAAACTATTAACAGGAAATCTCTTTACAGTGATTTGCTTGAGTTATTCTGGAAGATACAGCTACAGTGCTAATTACAGTTTCAAGCCTGTAAATGACACGTGTGGACAGTTTGTATGTGTTTTACCCAATGCTTGTGGTCATTCCGGCAGAACATCAAAGTGGTTATGGTTGACATGTTTGATGTACGTGCCTTCATATAAAATTGGAAGAAAATTTGAGGGAGACACATTCTTGAGCTCTTGATGAAAGTATGACAATTAAGAAAAGTTTCTGCAGTCTCAGTAAATTCATAAACAATAGACTTTTCCGGTTTTTCTTTTAAGGGCTTTGCAGTGTCTCTAAATGGTGTCCGGATCTTCTAGCATTGGAGTTTCCTGAAGTTTTCGTTTTGATTAAGCGAAATAATAAATAATTAATTAATTAATTAAAAAAAAAAACGGAGAAAGGCACAGAATGAAGAGCGAGAGAGAGAGAGTTGACTGCCGGAGTCTCCATCACCAACCCCAACCTCGACGGCTGGCTTCCTCCTCCTTTCCCCCACCCCCTCTCTGCCATCCACCATCCCCTTCTCTCCTCTTATTCTTCTTCTCCTCAAACCCTAGACCTGGGAAGACAAGCTAAAAAATTATTGAAAGAATTGGATAATTATTTCAGTGAAATAAAAGAGTGATTGTTCAAATAACTGAAGCTGAATGTGGGAATTGAAGATGTATTCGTAAAGAACGTTCTGTAAGTTAAAATCAAAGTTGGTTTGTGTTAAATGGTTGAGAAGATATGGGTTTGAGGAGGATGAGACTTGGTGAGGGTGGCGTTGGTGATGTAATGCAAGAATGAAGGGAGGGAGGAGGCTGGCCAATGAGGGTGACAGTGGTTATGGGGGAGACTCCGACAGTCTTCTCTCTTTCTTTTTTTTGTCATTTTATTTCATTGCATGAAACTTCAGGAAACTCACACTCTAGAAGATCCGGACGTGTCTAAATGAGCTCATTGGTCCATAGAATCTCAAATGTATCATCTCTTTTGCAGTCATAAAACTAAAATTTCATGGAAAATTTGAAAATCAAGAACAAACATAAAACTTCAAGTTCATAAGATTTTGGGCCAAGCGGTCATAAAACTAGGATTTCACAGAAAATAAGTGATTGAGCTCGTTTGAGAACTTGACTATTTTAATTAATTTTTTTAGGAATTTTTGGTGAAACCCCATTTTTTGGGCCCTTTTTTAAGATAAAGGACAACTCAATGAATTCTCCTTAAAAAAGCATCTGAGTAAGAGAAGCCCAACTCAATAAGGACATTCTATAATTTGTTTTTATTTTTTTTGACCATATTGCCCTCATATATATATATATATATATATATATATCATATATTTGAACAATCTCAACTCATGCATACACCGATCTTGAAGACGATCTGCAAAGTGAAGATGATCTACGAAATCCATGAAGACGATCTCAAAGTCTAAAGATCTCACCGTCGACGATCTCACCTTTGGTCAATAATACACGATCTCGCCATCCAAGATCAACACTCTCAATTAAATGAGAGATTACGTTACAAAGCTATATAAATCTGTTGTTATTTTTTATTTGTTTTTGTTGATTTGCCGAGTGTGTGCTTTATTTTTGTTTGACATAATGAAAGTAAAATTTTACTTTGGTTTGTGCTCTGTTTTTGTTTGACAGAATAAGAGTAAAATTTTACTCTGGTATGTGCTCTGTTTTTGTTTGATAAAATGAGAGTAAAATTTTACTCTAGTGTTATCTGTTCTGTTTTCTTAACATGCAAGTAAAATTTTACTTCATTTCAGAGTAAAATTTTACTGTATTTCAGAGTAAAATTTACTTCATTTCAGAGTAAAATTTTACTGTATTTCAGAGTAAAATTTACTCTGAATTGAAAGTAAAATTTTACTGTGCTATTGAATATTTGTCTATGTAGTTTCTGATTTGTTTTCTGGTAAAATTTACTTTGAATCTTCAGAGTAAAATTTACTCTGAATCTTCAAGTAAAATTTTACTTTATTTCAGAGTAAAATTTACTCTGAATTGAAAGTAACATTTTACTGTGTTGTTGAATGTTTGTCTATGCAGTTTCTGATTTGTTTTTTAGTAAATTTTACTGTATTTCAGAGTAAAATTTACTCTGAATCTTAAAGTAAAATTTTACTCTGTTGTTGAATGTTTGTTTATGCATAAGAGAATAAACTTTATTTTTCATTAACCAGAGTAAAATTTTACTGTTGCAAAAACAGAGTACATACTAGATAAATGAATTATAATCGAATTTTACTTTAGATCTATGAACAAACAAACAAAAAACTCTCGATTTTTTATTATAATATATCAATTTATCATTTTTTTGACATATATGAGGTCATTTTATCTCAGATTTGAAATTATTGATCTCAAACATAAGTTCATAAGCATCAAATCTGAGATGGTGGTGATGGATTTCAATGGACGATTTCAAGATTTTGATTTTGTGAGATGGATCGAAAATGGAGATCAAAAGGGTTTAGGGTTTAGAAAGAGAGAAAATAAAGAGAAGAGAGAAGATACCAGTAATGTAAAGATAGAAAAGAAGAGAAATGGTTCAACAAGGGTTTTGGATTATATGGAAGGGCATTTCAACCTTTTCATCATATTTTTTTATTTGAGGGACTTTTGAAACTATTATTTTATTCGGCGGGTTTCACACAAAAAAGCCTCCATAGAAAGGGCTTTTCATCAAAAAATCTCATTTTTTTAACTATTTAACTTAATTAAAAAAATTGTTTTTGAAATGATAGTTGATTTTTTTTTTTTTTTTGGTAATTGATTTGATGATTGTGGGATAAAAGTGAATGATTATAATTTGAATGTGATAATTTGTCTTATTGGTTATTTTTGTTTAATTTGTCTTTATTGACTATTTTAGCCAAAAAAAACAGCTCCAACAGAAGAATTGCAAGAATATTTACTTCAGCCATCAATTAATGTCAAGCATTTGAAGCTAAGGATACAATCTTCAAAGCAGCTTAATTGGTTACTTTTTTCTTACAGATACAGGGAAAATTCATCTCAACGGACAGATTATTTACATCCCGGAAAACAAATACTGTCTGCGAAAGAAATTTTACAAAGACAAATTAAAGTGAACAACTAATCAGACCATCAGCTGTGTGAAAGGACAACTCTCTTTGATTCAATTTGTTTCACACTTTGAACTATGTCATCAATGTTTCTTGATAGGCTATTGGAATGCTCCTCCATATCTTTCAAAACCATATCAAGCTGTTCTTGAATAGCTGCAGATCTCTTTCTCTCCCGATGTAACTCAGCTGTCAATTCCCGAATTTTTACATCTTTCTCATCCTGAAAAGCACCCAAAAATAAGCTAAATATGGTTGATATTGAAAACAAGACGAGCATTTCCATGATTCAGGTGGATGGTGCTCACTCTATATTTAAGAAAGAAGGTGAGATGCCTAGAGCCATGAAGTGAATTTTCTCAGGCAATTAGAGGGACAGAATACAAGTTGTCTTCTTAAAAACTACCTAAAGAATGTTCAGCATTCTTAGTTCAAGTTTCGATTCCTTTTGTGTCTCCATATCATTTAATAGTGGTTCTGGTTCCTGATAAAATTAATTGAATGACACAGAAGATTTGTGATCTTGCCACTCAACTCATGTCATGTCATGACAATTTTTAGATCAAACACTACCTGGATCAGATTTGCAGCCACACAGTAAAATTAAATGGGAAAAATAGATGATCCCCAGATGGACCCTTTTTATAATTAAGCCCCATAAGTAGAAAAGACATGTCTAATATGCATACATAGAATTTAACAATCAACTAAAATGGACCAATGAGTATATTGTGTAAGTGATAATCTAAAAGGAAAAATGAAACAAGCTGGAATAATAATTAATGATTAAGAAATAAACATCTACCAAATATCCATCAGGGAGATGAAAATAAAGTGAAATGACATGAACCAAAGGATTGCGCAACCACCATCACCAAAATTATCAATTTAAAGGATAATAATGTGACCTAAGTTTGTTGAGAAATACAACACCACTTCTGAATGTTCGAGGATACTACATGGACTTTTATGCTATGAAAAAATATCACTTTCTGAAACTGCTTGTTCTGATTCAGTATCATTGGCATTTTTAACTCACTATCACCAGTATACTACTGGGTTTTTTTTTTTTGGCAGCACTACTCATAAATTAACTCAACAGAGCCTCAGGAATTAATCGGATTATTAAGTGTAACTGCTTAAGCTAAAGAAGATGCCTTAATCGACTAAAACAGGTCATCCATATGACCATCAATGGGAAGAAATAGCAAGTTCATTTGAAGAGCCGAAAAACACAAGGAAGCAATTCATACCTTGAGAAAGAAAAGAGGGAAGGTGAGCTACATGATTTTCAAAGTTGATCTTGAAAAGGCCTATGATAACATTTCTTGGAATTTCCTTCAGCAAACTCTGAAAGAATTCCATTTTGATGAGAAACTGGTGGATATGATTACGAATTGTGTCACTAGTGTGAGTACAGCTATTTTATGGAATGGTGAACCCCTTGAAGAGTTCAAACCAGCTAAGGGTTTAAGACAAGGGGACCCTATATCCCCTTATCTTTTTGTGCTATGCATGGAAAGACTCTGCTATGATTAGTCAAAAAGTGCAAGGAAAAGAGTGGACTGGGCATAACTTGGCTAAGAATGGTCCTAATATATCACACTTGTTTTTTGCGGAGGACTTGATTTTGTTTGCTAAAGCAAATGATCGAAATTGTAACACCATTTTGCAAGTCCTGAATGAGTTTAGTGCAATCTCTGGTTTGAAGGTCAATTTACACAAATCCCATCTATTTGTGTCTCCTAACTTTGCCAAGAGGAGAGCAACTCAGTTGAGTAATATGAGTGGTATTCCCTTAACACATAATTTGGGGAAATACTTGGGGTCCCTTTACTTCATACTAGAGTGAGCAAAAATCATTTTCTGTCTATCTTGGAAAAACTTAAGAACAAACTAGCTGGGTGGAAACCTAGAATATTGTCCTTGGCAGGGAGGGCAACCTTGATACAATCTGTTACTAGTGCTATGCCAGCTTATGCCATGCAAACTATGGAGCTCCTGAGGAAAGTTTGTGATGAGATTAACAAAATAAATAGAAACTTTCTTTGGGGTGATAACCCTTGAGAAAAGGAAAGTGCATCTTGTGAATTGGGGTCAGGTCTGTAAGATGAAAAAATATGGTGGTCTTGGGATCCGAAAGGTTAGAGATCAAAATCTAGCACTTCTATCCAAACTGGGGTGGAAAGTGTTAAAAGAGGAGAACAATCTTTGGGTGGAAGTGCTCAAAACTAAATACTTGGGGCAGCAGTCTTTCTTAAACAAGAGGAAAGGCAAGAATATATCCCATACCTGGAAAGGCATCCTAAATACCAGGGAGCTCCTTGTTAAAGGAGTTAGATGAAACCTTCGAAGAGGGTCCAAAGTGAGAGTTTGAAAAAGACTTGAACATACCCACCAAACAAATTCCAAATTCTGAGCATATCACTGTGAATTCCCTTCTTGATGAACATGGTGAATGTGATTTAAATCATATGCACACCTCCCTAACTTTGCCTATGGGTGTGGAAATTTTGAAATTACAACCACCCTGAACTAGTGCTGGAAAGAACACTCCCAGATGGATTAAATCCTCTGATGGAGAGTTCTCTACATCAAGTGCATATGATTTAATTGTTGATCACCAAAATCAGGAAGGGATTGGGGTTGGATTTGGAAGCTTAAGGCTCCTCTGAAACTTAAGAGCTTCTTGTGGCTTGTTTTTCATGAAAAAATTCTCACTAACCATATGAGAAACATGAGGGGTCTTACAAATGATCCCAAATGCCCTTTCTGTGTTAATATGAAGGACATTGAGCACTTGCTACAGCATTGTCCTCAAGCTGTACAGCTATGGTGCCAAGTTTTTAGCAGGGAATGGTTACTTCACCATGTTCACTTTGCCTTGGAAAGATTGGGTCATTTAGAATGTGAAAGGGAAGAACAAAACTCCCCAACTGTTCTTCATTTCAATCTGGACCATTTGGAAGAATCGTAACAAAATGGTTTTTGAACATAAAATCACAAATATTCATGTGAGTGTGAAAATTATATCAGATTATACCAAAGAAAATTTTCAAGCTTTCAGTTTAGACGTCACAACACCTCTCAAATCTAAGAGCCTAACTATGTGGTCTTGTCCAAATGCAGGAAAAATCAAGCTCAACACGGATGGTAGCACTCGCAGGCATGGAGGAGGCGGCGGGTTTGGTGGATTATTCCAGGACGAAACAAAAGCATGGATTAGCGGCTACTACGGAAGACTTGAGATATGCACCAGTCTTGAAGCGGAACTTTGGGCTATCTACAAGGGGCTCACCATCATACTCCAATGAGGCTTCAACCAAGTGATAATAGAAACGGATGCGGAGCAAGTGGTGCAACTGTTGAGTGAAGATCTGGGAGAGAGATGTCCTTTTCGGGGCATTGTGGAAGATGCACGTATTATCATGAGAGGCTATGATTGCTCCATCCAACACATTAGGAGGGAAGCCAACATTTGTGCTCGTGCAATGGCAAAATTAGGCGAATATCAACCAGCTGATCTTCTTATTGTTAATGAACCACCTAAGAAAATCTGTACTTTGCTAGTTGTAGATATTGTGTACCTCTATGAGGAGGGTAATACGGCGTAGTCCTAGTTTGTTGTTTCTTTTTTCCGATGTACCCAAAAAAAATAATAATAAGTTTGACGCACTGCTAGAGGAGACGTGGATTTTCAAAAATACATCAACAATTTGGTTTACAAGGAAGAGCGAAACAGTAGTAGGCAGAGAGAGCTGCAGGAATTTTATAGAATAAACCTGATTCTTTACTTGTATGTATATATAAGCCTTTAGCAGAACAGACTCCTTCGGCAAAATCACTTGAGAACCAAGTACAATATAGTCTGTAGCCAATTTCAAGTTTAAATATACCAAGGTACATATCTATGTTACATGGTTACAAGTATCAGGTGTGGGTATGTGTTTAAGTGTTGGACATTTGATTTTCATGTCGAAGAGTACCAAGACACACCTAGGGTTCATAATTTTTAGACACTATGCATAGTTATGTAGTAAATTTTACTAATTAGACATACTTTAATGGGTGCATATTCAACTAGGCATACTGGACACATCTCCTGTACATTATGTAAGTGTTGAGTGTCCAACACAAAACTTCACGAAAAAGAAAAGCCCAAGTAACATAAGTACATACACATTTATACATGCTATATAATGAATATATCAAGAAAGCAACATTCAGGTTCGCCTGAGTAAACCCGTTTGTGGTAAAGAGTAATAAACAGATTTCGTAATATATTAGACAATCATAGAATAACTACTAGCATAGAACTCTAATCATTTTTAAAATTTGTAATTCAAGAGTTAACTCTTACTGGTGTTTGCAATAGGAGCACACTGCGACGACTGTTGGCCGGTGCAACCACCAGTGGATGATTGTGCTCCTTAACAAATCTTGTAACAACCCATTTTCCTGTCTTCTCTTTCTTTACCACAATCATTGCCTTACAGCCCTCCCTGGTGATCGCTCTAGGTTTCCTGTTCTCACTTCTCCGAGGTCTGCATTTACGAAAACCTTCTTTATTACACACCAGTCGACGCCAAACAACATTCCCATCACGCATTGACCGTCGAAACGCATCAACTCGCATGACGAAGCCCAAGCTTGTTGCATATGCATCATAGAACACCTTGGCAGCCTCCTCAGATTCAAATTCCATACCCACATAAGGTTCCCTATCTGAATTTCCTTCATTAATAACTAACTCTTTTCCATTAGAACTTTTTATCATTTCCCCGCCATTGCTCGCACATGGGTTTTCATCCACTGCCATATGACATTATGCACCCTCAATAAAAATCCACATGAAAACAAAAGGAAAATACCTACCTAACTAACCAAACTAAATCACATACGAGTGTACCAGGAAAGTGTCTTATTCAACCTGACACATACTAATCAGAAAGATTGAGAAAACAGAGGGAAGTGTCTATTCAACAGATATAGTTATGCATTTTACGCTAATCCAGCTGTTTTAATGCGACATGTTTCCCAGAAACTCTTTTTCCAAATTCGGAAATAAATTAAGGGCTAAGGAGCACGGACATGTCGTGTCCATTTCAGAAACTTCCCGACACATGTCCAACACTCTTCAAAATGTATACTATTTTTTAAAAAGTTTTTAGATCCAGACACTTTAGATGCTCGTGTCCATTACTTAAACACATGTATCCACCGATTAGACATACATGAAACTAATTATAAGTTTGAACTAAATAACTTTTAGGATACAATAGTAAACGAAAAAAACAACGTAAATTTATAAAATAAGTGTTATGTTACATTTTTTTTATTATTTTTAAATGATATATTCATATATATAATATATAAAATTATATATTTCGTACGTGTACTCCAAGTGTTGTGTCATGTATTTTTTGAAAATTGACGTGTCGGTGTGTCATGTGTCCGTGCTTCTTAGATTAAGGGTTAAAAAGGCACAGTACACAAACTTCAAGCTGATTGAATCTTGGAAGGAAATCCAAGGCCATATATAAAATTAGGTTAGGTTTTGTAATTGGGTTTTCCACCTAAATAGACCTATGTTGCAAGATGGGCCAGATGGCAGAAAATTTCTCTCACTTCCCCTTCAATTCAACCTACAGAACCCAAATGCTTTATCTAGTTTCAAAGGAAACAAGTGAAAAAATAACTAATAATATTAGGAAGCTTGAGATGGCAGGCTCAACAGTCAATTGACCACACCATAAAATTTCATAAAAAAAATTTGTGAAAATGACATCTAATCCTTTCATCAAACTTGTATCAAATCAAGTTTTCACCAAATATTTCACCAAATCAGTATGAATCGAATCTTTCACCAAATTTTCAACAAACCTTTTTTTCACTTAAGTTCGTTTGATAAAATTAGTAAAAGATCAAGAATTGGGAATGGGTTTTTTTACCCTGAAATGATTAAATGAGTTTTTGGGATAGATTAGGTATTTTTATATAATTTAAAAAAGAAAAAAAAAATCTTGAACAAATTTGATGAAAAAGAAAGATGAAGAGTTGGATTGGCAGAATAAACACCTGAGTAATAGGCTCTATCTAGGAAGCAAGAGGTCCTATAAGCAGTTGAAATTGGAGTTCCCCAGTATATATGTATGTGTTTCATTATAATTGCAAGGTTCAATTTCTCTTTTGAAGCAACCAAACGGAGGTGCATAAGGTCAAGCTTCACACAAGTTATTAGAATCAGGTGCTCGATTTGTAGGTTTTACAAATCTGGAACTACTCTGAGACTCGCACAAATAGCGGACAAGAGTGAATGATACTGAATTGTTAATTTGTTATCTTTGATTCAGCAACAAATCGACTTTAAGTATGAGAGATTAAAAGGCAATTAGTTGAACATTTATGTAGAAGAGTATACACACAAAATGTATGACTTACTTGATTCAGAGATCCCAAATTCCCCTGTAAACTCTCGACCAGTCCTCGCGAGAGAGAGAGAGATTTACGTTCCAAGGATTCGGAAGTTCGGAGTTGAGGAGAGGGTTGAGTTGAGTAGAGGGGAGGCTGTTAAATGAAAGGCATGTTTGATATTTTTTTCAATTTTTAATACTCCCATTTATATTTTATAAATAAAAAAATGGTGATTTTAAAATTTTAAAATGAGAAACTCATTTGCTAATATCCATTTTACGGGTTGTTTGGAATGTCTTAAATAAATATATTTTTTTATCTTTTAGACTAAAAAATTAAGAAAAAAAATATTAATGATTGGGTTAACTTGTGTGACTTTTTACAAAAAAAATGTGTATTAAAAAATTGTATTAATAAGTATGTATGAGAAGTTAGTGGAGTAGGCCGTACGATTTGGGCAGTGTAGTCGGCCGGTTAGGAGATGGGAAATGATTGCCTCCTTTTCAGATTTGAATTAGACGGTATTATTCGGCCCGTGGGGGCCCACCAAAGGTCCCGTTTTGCTAATCGGAATCGTCAATTTGTAGAATTCGTCGAGTACTGTACGCTTGTAAAAAATCACGTTGATTGAATATCGATAGCTATTTGATCGGTTTAGTTTTTTTTTGTCAACTGTTAACTATAACACCATCCATTTTTTATACAAAACTGATTTGATCATGTAGTTAGCAATATCCGATCTACGCGATTTTTTATAGGCATATAGTTCTGGACGAGTTACACACATTGAACGGTTTAAATTATCAAAAGAGGACCCGTGGTGGGCCCCCACGGGCCCAACATTACTGTCCAACTTAGTGATTTTATATATGTAATTTTTTTTTCCCTGTCACGATACTAAAGCCATCAATTCTGTCATGGTACTGTGTAAAGTTGGTTTGATAAGTCATATTATGCATATTAGTTTTTTTATATTTTTAATTTGTGAATAGTGATAACTTTTTTACTTTTTTTGTAACTTTTTGGATTTTTTGGAACACCCCAAACCAGGTCTTATTGTCAAAATTTTAAAACTACTTCACAAAGTTTATAAAATTCTTGTAACGGCAAGAGGATTGTTGCATCAAAAAGTTTAGGCGCACAAACGATCGAATACAAATTTAAATACAAAAACTATGCATCTAGTTATTCAGTCATCCAGTGCTTGTTGACTGCGATTGTCATGGTGTCTTCTAGTCATTTGGACAATCGTTCGGGCGATCATCGATATAACAGTTTCTATGTTTAATTATGTGTTTGGTCTTCCGTGTGCATAGTATTGTTGTTGTTTCACTTATTTAAATCAACTAATGACACTTGTATCACTTTACCTTTAACTATTAATTTCAATAATTACTTTTTGTTTAGCTATAATTTTCAAAAATTATTTTTAAATAGAATTTTTGTTTATCTTTATTAATTTTTTTAATTATATATTTTAGTTAATTTCTTTGTCTTAAAAGGTTTAGAATAAGTATAACTAAAACAGAGTACATGCAATTTTAGTAATGAGAACAATGGAAGGAAAGAAGAAATAAAGATTGAGAACTAAAAACTATCTATAAGTGAACATTTTCGTTATTTAGAATTGATTATCATAACGGCTAGGGAGATTGAAGCGGATGTGATCCATAAAATTAAGACGGGGTGGCTTAAGTAGATGAGTGTGTCTGAAGTATTGTGCGATAGACAAGTACCTACTAAACTAAAAAGAAAATTCTATAAAATTACTATCAGGCCAGCAATGTTGTATATGAAGGAATGTTGGGCAACTAAAAAATAATATATTGATAAAATGAGTGTTACTGGGATGAGAATGCCAAGGTGGCTGTGTGGTAAGACTAGAAAAAACAAAGTAAGAATGAGTATATTCGTGAATGGGTAAGAGTAATACCGATAGAAGATAAGTTGAGAGAAAATAAATTGAGATGGTTCGGTCATATACAAAAGAGACCAACAAAGGCAATAGTGAAGAGATGTGTTACAGTGACGGTAGATGGAAGTGTTAAGTAAGGCTATGCAAAATACCGCCAAATCACCTAAAATCGCACTGATCCGTATCAATCCGCATCGCTCTATTTGCTAATCATGGATTAAACTTTAAAATTAATAATCCACCTTCGAAACCGCTCCACTCCACTATAGTTAATACGTGTAACACTTGGATGTTTTAATCTATTGAAAGGTGTATTTAATCACTTTATTTTCTTTTTGGAAGTCTTTGGAGTTATTGTATTTTGGCTTTGAAGGAGTATAATTCGATTTAGACTTGTTGGGTTTGTTTGTTCGCGCTTGTTCTTGTCAAAAAGTTCCTTTAGAACTTAGAAATTATGTTCTGGGGTCGATACCAGCCTTCCTAAGGATCGACCCTTACCTATTGACGAAATTTCTGGAAGTTTTGCTGGAATTTAAGGTCGACACCAACCTTGATGGTGTCGACACCTATCTCTTGTTGCTTTCCACAAGGGTCGACACCAATCTAGGAAGGGTCGACCTTTGTATATTGCAGAATCTGGAGTTTGCTTGCTGGAATTTAGTGTCGACACCAGTTTAGGAGGTGTCGACACCTTGCTTGCTGCCAGCATTGTCTTTTCTTGCTGAAGGGTCGACACTACCTATAAAAACCCTGACCTATAACTACCCATTAAACCATGATTAAGAATGCTTAACATGTGATTAAGATGAAATTGTGAATTAATTGCATGTGTGTTACATTATTTGTGTTTATTTCTGTCTATCGTAGAAATATCTGTTTGAGTTTCTGTTGATTCTGCAAATTGAATGCCTTATCGGCATCCGAACACAGAATTGACTCAAATTATATGTTATTTGGGATTTTTAAAATTTTATGATAGGTTTAATTGGAATTTGATTTGGAACGAATTAATTAGGATAATTAATAGCCATTGTTTAGCTTAATTAGAGTTAATTAGCCAACTTTTAATTGAGCCTATATAAGGCTCCTATATGAGCCTCAACTCACCTCTTTTCTTCATTTTGTTACATCAAATGAGAAGAAGGGTGAGAAGGGTGAGATTAGAGTCAAGTTGGAGGAAAATTAAGCTTAAGCTAAAGGAGTTGCTAGGAATTAAAGGATTGAACTTAAATCAAGCATATTGAGCCTAAATTGAAAAGCCTAGGTATGAATCCAACCTTTAAACGATAGGACTGTGACAAAAAGAACATGAATTCAAGAGAATTGGAAGTTTAAATACAAGAATGAAACTTAGATATGGGAATTAAGCAAGATTCATACATGCAAGCACATTTTCTTGCATTTTAAGTTTAATTGTTAAGAATTCTCACACTTTCTTCCATAGTTTTGAGAATTCATCATGTTTTCCATCAATTTATCTCATTTGATCATGTTTTGGAAGCTTTGAACTTGTATCTTTACATGCATTAAATGTTTACACAATTTCAAGTTTGAGTTTTAAATAATTGACAAAGCTTTTGGGCTTAATTTTTGCGAAATGGTTTTGAATTCATGATGTTTCCCAAGTTTACACAAGTTTCCTTAAGTTTTCGGCCCAAAATGATGTGAATTGTAGTTTTGAATTTGAGTTTTGGACATGGGAGTGCAATCTGGAAATTCCAGAATTCGACATCTTCACTCGAGTGACCAATCCTGCACTAGAGCGACCACTTTTGTTTTTGCACCCTCGCTCAAGCAACCAAAAATTGGCTCGAGCGTGAAATACATGCTTCCAAAAGTTCACATGTTTTGCAGACCACTCGAGCGACAAGAGTTGCGCTCGAGCGAAGACCTCAGTCTCACACTCGAGCAACCGTCGAGCGTGTGTCAAGCGAAAAAAATCACACAACCAGTACTTTTGCAGAGTTTACAAACCGCTCGAGCGAAGAAAGTTGCGCTCGAGCGAGGACCCTATGTTCAGCATATTTGCCTAAGTGTTATCAAGTACCTTTTTGCATCCTCATTGCATCCTAGGCATTTCTAAGCTAAGATTAAGATATAATAATGAGGATAAAGGCTAGAAACACACTAAGAAAGAAACAAAATGAGTTAAGGATTATCCGGGTATGTGTTTCAAGTATGTATCTGTTATGTTTGTATAGGTCACGCGTCGTGAGCTATTTCATTTGCCTTCTTTGTCTGCCAACTCTGGAGCCATCAGTGAGTAATAACTCTATAAAGTTATGTTTAACTTTAATTATTTTCCGATAATATGAAAGGATTAGTATTCTGAAATGCTATGTTTGTATGAATGAATGATTGTCCAATTTCTGACGTGTATTCAAAACATCCCTAGTGTCATGTGATATCTGTTAGCTGTTACCCAGTATCGGAGGTTCCTTTATGGAACTGACAAGTATGATAACCCTTGCCCGGGGGTAATAATACCGTGGTCTCATGGCTATTGTTCGGGGGTAACAATACCATGGCTCAAGTATGTTACAAGTTCCCGATACCAAAGGTTCCTCTATGGAACTGACAAGTATGACCTTGAATGCTCTGTATTTTATCTATTAACACTATTGGATATACCACGTATAATCAACCATGAATTTAGATTTCTATTTATGATATGAACAAGAATATGAATCTGTTTCAAGAACATGAACCTGTTGTTACTCTGAATTCTGATTTCTGAATTTGGCATGGGACATCATTCATTGTACCTCTTTACTCTGTTATTATTCACTAGGCTTTCATTCACTATTTATATTATGTATGTAGGTGAGCAGGCGCGTGACCAGGCCTAAGCTGCTACCTGGAGAGTTTTGAATCAGCTAACCACCGTGCCTCTCGGGGAGGTTCTTGTTTAAGAAGTCAAGTTTTGTGGACCATGCTTAAAGTTTGTCTTGTGGAGAATGTTTTCTTTTTTTGTTTATCCGCACACCTTGTATGGTGTTACAAGATTTATGTGGATATGACGTCATATATGTATATATTTTATACAAGTTTTAAATTTATGTCCATGTATGTCAGCACAGCTCAATGGACTACGTATATTTGTATATTTGCTTCTGCAGGCCCTAATTATATGTTATTCTGTTCAGAGGCCTTTGGTAATCCAAGGATTACTGGCTAGTTACGACGCTAAACCTATAGGGGCAGGCTTGGGTCGTGACAGAGTGGTATCAGAGCACGCGTTCTACCGCACACACGAGTCCATATGAGCTATAGGATGTCCTAGAAAAGAATTAGGGACATTTCATCTGCATGTGTGAGCGTTGTGCTAATTTATGTAAATGTGAAAACTGAACTTGACTATGCACATATGAAAATGACATGAATGAACTGAGATTGAATGATTTGAACATTACGAAAAGTACTATTTGCCTATGTTTATAAGTGCTCTGTTTACCTATAGCAAATGAAAAATACACGAAGTGACGGTACAGCTGAATCCTCAGAGGCTCGCATGAGTCGAATAGAACAGATGCTTGCGGCTTTGATTGAAACAATGACGCAACAACAGAGGCAACAACCCTTGCCCCCTCCGCCACCGCCGGTGCAAGTTAAATCGGATAATAATGATATAATCAACTTAACCCAGAAGTTCATGATGATGAAACCACCAACTTTCTTAGATGGTATTGAACCGTTGAAGGCAGAGACATGGCTACTTGAAATAGAAAAGCTATTTGAAGTGTTCCCTTGTTCCATGACTCAGAAAGTGCTCTTGGCCACCTATACCCTAAAAGATGAACCTCGGAGATAGTGGTTATTAATCTGAAATGACAATGGAAACATGACATGGGCTCAATTCATGGAAATCTTCTACGACAAATATTTCCCTCAATGCTTTCGAGACCGAAAAGTTTCAGAATTTCAAGAACTCAAGCAGGGCAATATGTCAATCGCTGAATATGAAACTAGATTCACTGAATTGGCCCGGTTTGCTCCACACATGGTGGATACCAATTACAAAAAGGCACGAAAATTTAAAGGAGGTTTGACGTTGGAAGTGTTTGATCGAGTTGGCATCTTAAAGTTGCCTACTTATGTGGAAGTATTAGACAGAACATTGATGGCATAAACTATCTTAGCAACTATGAAACAAAGTAAGGCCCCGACAACCACTGAATGGTGAGGTAAAAAATCTGGATCCAATTTTCGGAAGGGCCGCTCATTCTTTACAAACAAAATGCAAAATATGGGATCATCAAGTAGTTCAAGTCAAAGCAATGGATCTATGCCAGTTTGTTCTGAATGTGGAAGAAAGCATAAAGGCACATGTTACCATGCATCTGGCGCTTGTTTTCGGTGTGACAAGACCAGCCATAGGATTAGAGATTGTCCGCTGAGATTCAACAATGCTAACCATCCTATAGCAAGTTCAGCTGGATTTGCTTCTATAACAAGGTCAAATGCCAGAACTGATGCCAAAGAAAACACTAGAAATGAGACGTTAAGGCAAGGGAGAGTGTTCGCACTAGTTCTTGGAGATGTGCAAAACACCAAATATGTGGTGTCAGGTATAATTACCATCTGTGCTCAAAATGCATATGTCTTGATAGATTCTGGTTCTACACACTCGTTTGTATCACATGCATTTTCTCGGAAGTTAATTAGACCTTTAGAACCCATAAATTATTTATTATCTGTATCTACGCCATCTGGGGGTTCTATGGTATGCGCATATGTTTATCCAGCATGTGATATTGTGATTGGTGATGTGATGTTGAATGTTGACTTATTGCCTTTGGGAATTGATCATTTTGACTGCATATTGGGTATGAACTGGTTAACGAAGTACTATGCGACTATTGAATGTGTGAATAAAACTGTTGTGTTTCGTCCACATGGTTTACCCGAATTTGTGTTTACTGGGAATGGGGTAGTTCCCCCATATTTGATTTCCGCTATGAAAGCTATGAAACTACTTAGGAAGGGATGTAAAGGGTGTATATGTTGTGTTTTGACTACGACTTCTAATAGTCCTACTGTAGAGAACATCTCAGTAGTAAATGAATTTCCTGACGTATTTCCAAATGAATTGTCCGAGGATTTAATTGATAGAGAAATTGAGTTTACTATTACTGTTGTACCCGGAACATAACCAATTTCTAAAACCCCATACAGAATGTCCACCTCTGAATTGAAAGAATTGAAAACTCAATTACAGGAATTGATAGACAAGAAGTTTGTCCACCTGAGCATGTCACCTTGGTGTGCTCCAATCCTATTTGTTAAGAAGAAAGACAAATCTTTAAGGCTGTGTATAGACTATCGGGAGTTGAATAAAGTGACTGTCAAGAACAAGTACCCACTATCCCAAATAGATGATCTATTCGACCAACTTCAGGGGGCACAAGTGTTCTCCAAGATAGACCTTAGATCTGGGTATCACCACCTAAAAGTTAAAGCAGATGACATAGAGAAAATTGTATTCAGAACTAAATATGGGCACTATGAGTTTTTAGTAATGCCATTTGGGGTAACAAATGCACCTACAGTGTTTATGAAACTAATAAATAAGGTTTTCAAACAATTTCTCGATGAATTTATTGTTATATTTATTAATGATATATTGATTTACTCCAAAAGTAGGGAAGAGCATGAGGATCATTTGAGAACTACTTTACAGATTCTGAAAGAAAATAAATTGTATGCAAAATTGTCCAAATGTGAATTTTGGCTTGACAGTTTAGTATTTATGAGACATGTAATCAACAAGGAGGGTATCTCAGTTGACACGCAAAAAATCGAAGCCATTGTGAATTGGCCAAGACCAACAAATGTGACAGAAGTCAGAAGTTTTCTGGGGCTTGCTAGCTACTACCGCCGATTTATGAGAGATTTCTCTAAGCTTGCCATGCCATAGACACAGCTAACCCAGAAAAATGTACCATATGATTGGACAGATCAACGGGAATCAGCCTTCGAAGAAATGAAAACTAGACTAGTAACTACACCAATTCTGACATTGCCTAACGGAATCGATGGATTTTAGATTTATAGTGATGCCTCAAATAAGGGTCTAGGGTGCGTGTTAATACAGAATGAGAAGGTAATTGCATATGCTTCTCGGTAACTTCGATCCCATGAAAAGAATTACCCAACTCATGACCTTGAATTGGCAGCTGTGGTGTTTACATTAAAGATTTGGCGCCATTATCTATATGGAGTGACTTGTGAGGTGTACACTGATCACAAAAACTTGAAATATTTATTTACTCAGAAGGAACTGAACATGAGACAGAGACGATGGCTTGAATTGATTAAGGATTATGACCTGCAGATTTTGTACCATCTGGGGAAAGCCAATACCGTCACAAATGCTTTAAGTCAAAAGTTAATCGGGAATTTGTCATGTTTGCTCACCGGTCAGAGAGAGTTATTATGTGGCTTGAAGAAAAATGAAATTGAGATTGTATTGCGAGAACATGATGGGATCTTAGTCGTTATTTTTGCTCAACCTGTAATCATTGAAGAGATTAAAGAGAAACAATGTGAAGATAAGTTCTTAAAGAACATTGTTGATGAGATTGACTCAAAATCGAGATCGGGATTTGTGCTTGACAATAATGTATTGAGATTTCAGAATCATCTTTGTGTGCCGGATTATTTTGACTTGAGGAAACGCATCATGACTGAAGCTCACAATTCAAAATTTGTTGTGCATCCGAGAAACACAAAGATGTATCATGACTTGAAAAAAAAACTTCTAGTGGCCTCGCACGAAGAAAAGCATTGCCGATTTTGTAGCTAAGTGTTTGTTTTGCCAATAAGTTAAAGTTGAACATCAACAACCCGCTGGATTACTTCAGCCGCTTCCAATACCGAAATGGAAATTGGAGCACATTACGATGGACTTCATTGTTAGACTGCCTCACTCTTTTCGAGGTATGGATTCCATTTGGGTCATTGTTGATCGCCTAACTAAATCTGTCCACTTTTTGCCTATCAAATCTTTGTATAATGCGAATAAGCTGGCTAACCTATATGTCAATGAGATTGTGAAATTGCATGAAGTTCTAGTTTCCATAGTGTTTGACAGGGATCCTAAGTTCACTTCACGATTCTGGCAGAGCCTACAGTAAACTTTGGGAACTGAGTTGAGACTGAGCAGTGCATATCACCCGCAAACAGACGGCCAATCAGAAAGAACGATACAGACCTTAGAAGATATGCTCAGGATGTGTGTGTTAGACTTTCAAGGAAATTGGGAGACCTACTGTAGACACCCTATTTTTGACCGTCCTCAAGACTTGGATGTTCTCGTAGGTACATCCGGTGACAAGTGTGATTGCTCGTCGAGCGCTCGAATTCCGCGGCGAAACACCACAGGTTTGAGCTTTCCAAACCCTGCATCAATTTTGTCTCATTTTTGGACCATGTGTTGGTCCTTTCAACATGCTTCTTTAGGTGCACTGCCGGCTACTTTTGGGCACTGCTAGCCATGTATTTAGGCCTTCCGGCCATTGATGAGCCCTGCCGGCTATCAATGAGCCACTGCCGGCCACCAGTGCACCAGTAGATATTTTTAGATATTTTGAGCCAGCTGGTGAGCACTGGTGCTCCCCTCCATACACTATGGAGGGATGAAGGCAAGCTTTTGCTTGCATTTCTATAAAAGGAGAGGTCCCTCCCCCATGTGAGGGGTTAGAAATTTTGGTGAGTAAAATTTCCTCTCTCTTTTGATTTTGTGCTTGAAAGTGAGTTTTCTCTTCATATTTGCACTAAGACCCTTGATCAAACTTGATCATCTTTGTGTTGAGATTCTTGGAGGCTTTGTTTGGGGTCCTAAGCTTGATTTTGGCTCAGATCTTTGTTGTTTGTTGCTGTGCTTCAAGGGTAAAGCCTTTATCCCCTTTTAAGCTTTGTTTTGTTTACTTGTTTGGCCACCTCTGCATACTGTTTTTGGCCTAACTTTCAACTACAAAAACCTTTGTTTTTAAGGTTTCAAAATGGTGGTTTAAGGCCTTTTTGGAGTTAGGGATGGTCTACCCTCTTTTGTTGCTTATTTGCCAAGAATTGTGCTACATTTTAAAGCTTTTCAAACAACCTCTTTTTGGCCTTTTAACCACTGAAATCCAGGGGATTTTCAGTGGCAAAAACTTTTTTTTGAGGTCCAAAATAGGAGAGGTGGCCTCCCCTCCTTGTGTCTTCTTTGCAAGTGTTGATGACCCAACATGTGAGCATGTTTTTCTACCATATCATGGCTTGATCTCAGCATGTTTTTGTGACTTTTTTGACCTGCTTTAGCTCTATTTTTAGCTGGTTGAGTCACTTGTTTCTTGCTTCTTAACTTGTAGTGTAATCATGCTTACTAGCCTAACATATTTAATGATTTAGCCTATTGTTCTAGCACGTGTTAGCTTAACTTCAGCACAATTTTGCTACTAATTTAGCATGCTTTAACTCTTTTTTGAGTGGTCTTGGTCATGTAAGCTTGGTATTGCATGCCTCTAGTGTAGTGCTCTTCACTAGCTTTAAGGCTTTTGGCTTTTGAGCATGTCCGACATGTTTTGCTTGTATGTTTTAGTATCTTGAGCATGCCATTTCAGCACAAAAAGCTCTGCAACCTCCCTCATTTCTTCATTTTTCTATTTATTTGAGGGTTGGTTAACCTTATGGTTGTGTTTAAGCTTGAGATGGAGCTTGTGCTTAATGGCTTTAACTCTCTTTTGAGGGTTTCTACTAGCCAAAGGCATGGACTCTCTCATGTCTTAAACCATCCTTCGATTAACCCCTCTCCCATTAGAGGACAATCACTTGGACTTAATCAGTTAATGAATGGCTCGGTAATGTAAAATGTGTAAACAAGAATTGAGCAAAGTAAAACTTGTGCAAGATAAGCATTTGTGTTGCATTGCATGTGTTTGGATCAGACGTTAATCCAAACACAAGAAATGTGAGACGTTTCATACTCATAGTGATGAAATGTGTCATGTTTCTTGGTCTTCGTTACCTTTGATCATCCATGATAAGGTAGCAGACTTGAGTCTTTGTTTTGTGCATTTATTGAAAGTGTACAAGTTGGCTCCTTGGCCATCATGCATCAAAAATGCTTGATTGGTGGTTTTGGATACAATAGCCCCCCTCCTTTGATGTTTTGAGATGATAAGGAGAGGGTGCAGTACAAACATGTCCTAGAAAAACCCTCCATTTTTCTCTGTGAATGCTCTGTTGCAATTTGGTGAATCAGCACACCAGTGGCCGGCAGTGCTTCATCATTGGCCGGCAGTGCTTCATTGTTAGCCGGCAAAGCCTACTCTTGGCCGGCAGATGGCCGGCAGCAAGCCCTTATGGCCGGCAGGCCACTGGTGCACTCCCCAGCAATTATTTGGTAAGGTTCAGCAGAAAGTTCTTGGAGACACCCTGCAAATAGAGCCTCTCAAGAGCAAACCGGTGGGCTTTTCGGGGCGAAAACCGAATGCATGCATATTCAACTTCTTCAAACAGAGCTGAGGCAGTGTAGTTTAAAGCTTTCCTTGTTAGATAGCATGAATTTGTAATTTAATTAATTAATGTGCTAATTAGTTAAGTGTTGTAATAATTAGTAAGTAGTTTATTAGTTATTCAATTTGATTGTGTAACAATTAGTCTAATTAGTTTAATTAGATTAGTTAGATTAGTTTAGCTTAGAGTAGCTTAGCTTATTTATTCGGACTCTCCTTCCCAAGGGCGCAATATTGTAATAAGTGTGCGTGTGTGTGTGCATGTCTTCCAACCTCACATCTTTCTCCATTTTATTTAACCGCTTTCGATGGTTAGATTAGGGCCATATTTCAATTAGCATACCTTATGCTCGCATGCGTGCATCATTCATTTGTCTTGCATGCACCGAGGCTCGGCGCATCATTCAAACTACATCGCAATTTCAATACACTTTTTTGAATATGTGTTTCAAAGCATGTTATCAAGTGTTGCATTCATATGCCATCTTAGATAGCTGAGCCTATTAATTGCATTTTGCATGTGTTGTATTAGGCATTTTGTATAGTTAGGAGTCATGCATTTTTTCTAACTAATTTTCTGTTTTGGCTTGGAGTGCACTGTAAGTTTTATGCTTTAGCATACTTGCATGAATGTGAGTGTTGCCATGATCGCATGTTTTCCATGAGGCTATGTGCTTAAGTGATTAATTGCATGAATGACTATGGATGAAGGCTTTATTACTTGAATTGGAACAATTCATCAAATGTGAGTTTTAAACCCACTCTGCGAAGTGGCAAATAATCATGTTTTAAGTCCACTTGAGGGTGGAAAATCCGCGCTTTAGCCCACTTGAGGGTGGCACTTTCAAACTATTTTCGAAAACAAACATGAGTTGATTTGTTCCAATTCTTGCAATTTAGTCTATACTTGTATGCTGTGCGCATCACATAATAAAGTTAGCTAATAATTAGAATAAGAACACTTGAGGTTTATAAAACAACATATCATGCTTAGTAGAGGCCGATCGTTTGATCGGGCGAGCGAGGGTGCTCATTTCAGGACCTTTCCTTCTCGTACCCAAGTTCCCGAGCCGAGGCAACTTTGGTGATGATAGACACGTGGCCTTTGGCACGAGTCAGGGTTTCCTAAATTTTCCAAAATCAAAATATTTAGGTGGCGACTCTGTAATCTGGCAAAGCAGTCCAGTTTTGGCATTATTTGATTGAAAATCGATTTTCCAAAATGATTTGCCGGATTGGACTTTTTGGTGTTTATCAGTCTCACATTGCACTTTGTGAGATTAGATTCAGAACCGTGACAGGAGTCCGAACTGTAAGAGAGCAATTCGCGCCTCTCCGAAAGGGGGGGGTGTGAAGAAAATCGAGTCTACACCTACCTACCATTAGCTGAATTTGTGTATAACAACAGTTATCATTCAAGTATTGGTGTGGCTCCTTATGAAGCGTTGTATGGTAGAAAATGCCGCTCTCCGATCTATTGGGCCGAGGTAGGTAACAGACCTTTGTTAGGACCGGAACTTGTGCAAAAAACGATGGAAAATGTGAAATTGATTCAACAAAGATTGAAAACTGCACAAAGTTGCCAAAAGAGTTATGAGGATATCAAAAGAAGAGAGCGAGAATATGAAGTCCGAGATCACGTGTTCATAAAAGTAACTCCAATGAAAGGCCAAACACGATTTGGAGCGAAAGGCAAGTTAGCACCGAGATATGTTGGACCATATAAAATCCTTGAAAAAATCAACCCAATGACGTATAGGGTGGCTTTACCACCGGTCATGGAACATATGCATAATGTTTTTCATATTTCTATGCTTCAAGAATATTTACGGGATCCACACCATGCTATTGAGCCGACACATGTGCTTTTGAAGGATGATTACACGTACGAAGAAAGACCAATACCGATTGTGAACCATCGAATCAAAAGATTAAAAAACAAGGAAATTTTGTTAGTGAAGGTGGATTGGCAGAACCACAGAAGGACTTATGCAACTTGGGAGACAGAAGTAGATATGATGAAGGAATACCCAAATTTATTTCCTCTGGATCCAATATTCTTTCAAAATGAAAGTACTTCAAGTTTGGAGGACCAAACTCTTTAAGGGGGGAAGACTGTAACAACCCCGACGTATAATTGCCCGTTAAACCATGATTAAGAATGCTTAATACGTGATTAAGATGAAATTATGAATTAATTGCATGTGTGTTACATTATTTATGTTTATCTCTGTCTATTGTAGAAATATCTGTTTAAGTTTCTGTTGATTCTACGAATTGAAAGCCCTATCGGCATCCGAACACAGAATTGACTCAAGTTATATGTTATTTGGGATTTTTAGAATTTTATGATAAGTTTAATTGAAATTCGATTCGAAACGAATTAATTAGGATAATTAATAGCCATTGCTTAGCTTAATTAGAGTTAATTAGCCAACTTTTAATTGAGCCTATATAAGGCTCCTATATGAGCCTCAACTCACCTCTTTTCTTCATTTTGTTATATCAAATGAGAGGGAGAGTGAGAAGAGTGAGATTAGAGTCAAGTTGGAGGAGAATTAAGCTTAAGCTAAAGGAGTTGCTAGGAATTAAAGGATTGAACTTGAATCAAGCCTATTAAGCCTAAATTGGAAAGCCTAGGTATGAATCCAACCTTTAAACGAAAGGATTATGACAAAAAGAACATGAATTCAAGAGAATTGGAAGTTTAAATACAAGAATGAAACTTAGATGTGGGAATTAAGCAAGATTCATGCATGCAAGCACATTTTCTTGCATTTTAAGTTTAATTGTTAAGAATTCTCACATGCATGCACCAAGTCTTCCATAGTTTTGAGAATTCATCATGTTTTCCATCAATTTATCTCATTTGATCATGTTTTCGAAGCTTTGAACTTGTATCTTTACATGCATTAAATGTTTTCACAATTTCAAGTTTGAGTTTTGAATAATTGACAAAGCATCTGGGCTTAATTTTTGAGAAAAGGTTTTGAATTCATGATGTTTCCCAAGTTTACACAAGTTTCCTTAAGTTTTCTACCCAAAATGATGTGAATTGTAGCTTTGAATTTGAGTTTTGGACTTGGGAGTACAATCTGGGCTTAAGTTTGAGTTTTGAATAATTGACAAAGCTTCTGGGCTTAATTTTGCGAAATGGTTTTGAATTCATGATGTTTCCCAAGTTTACACAAGTTTCCTTAAGTTTTAGGCCAAAAGGATGTAAATTATAGCTTTGAATTTGAGTTTTGGACTTGGGAGAGTAATCTGAAAATTCCAGAATTCGACCTCTCCGTTCAAACGACCGATCCTGCCCTTAAGCGACCAACTTTGTTTTTGCACCCTCGCTCGAGCGACCAAAAGTTGGCTCAAGCATGAAATACATGCTCCCAGAAGTTCACATGTTTTGCAGACCGCTCGAGCGACTAGAGTTGCGCTCGAGCGAAGACCTCAGTCTCACGCTCAAGCGATCGTCGAACGTGTGTCGAGCGAAAAAATCACACAACCAGTACTTTTGTAGAGTTTACAGACCGCTCGAGCGAAGGAAGTTGCGCTCGAGCGACCGCTTACATGTTTGAACCTTCGCTTGAGCGAAGGAAGTTACGCTTGAGCGAGGCCCATATTTTCAGCATATTTGCCTAAGTGTTATTAAGTACCTTTTTGCATCCTCATTGCATCCTAGGCATTCCTAGGCTAACTTTAAGACATAATAATGAGGATAAAGGCTAGAAACATACTAAAAAAGAAACAAAATGAGTTAAGGATTATCCGGGTGTGTGTTTCAAGTATGTATCTGTTATGTTTGTGTAGGTCACGCGCTGTGAGCTATTTCATTTGCCTGCTTTGTCTGCCAACTCTAGAGCCATCAGTGAGTAATAACTCTGTAAAGTTATGTTTAACTTTAATTATTTTTCGATGATATAAAATGATCAGTATTTTGAAATGCTATGTTTGTATGAATGAATGATTGCCCAATTTCTGACGTGTATTCGTGGCATCCCTAACGTCATGTGATATTTGTTAGTTGTTACCTAATATTGGAGGTTCCTTTATGGAACTGACAAGTATGATGGCCCTTGCCCGGGGGTAATAATACCGTAGTCTCATGGCCCTTGCCCGGAGGTAACAATATCGTGGCTCAAGTATGTTACAAGTTCCTAGTACTGGAGGTTCCTCTATGGAACTGACAAGTATAACCCTGAATGCTCTGTATTTGATCTGTTAACGCTATTGGATGTACCACGTATAATCCAGCATGAATTTGGATTTCTGTTTATGATATGAACAAGAATATGAATCTGTTTCAAAAACATGAACCTATTACTACTCTGAATTCTGATTTCTGAATTTGGCATGGGACATCATTCATTAAACCTCTTTACTCTGTTATTATTCACTGAACTCTCGCTCACTATCTATATTATGTATGTTGGTGAGCAGGCGCGTGACTAGGCCTAAGCCGTTGCCTGGAGAGTTTTGAGTCAGCCAGCTACCGTGCTTCCCGGGGAGGTTCCTATTTAAGAAGTCAAGTTTTGTGGACCATGCTTAGAGTTTGTCTTGTAGAGAACGTTTTCTTTTTTTTGTTTATCCGCACACCTTGTACGGTGTTACAAGACTTATGTGGATATGACGTCATATATGTATATATTTTATACAAGTTTTAAATTTCTGTCCCATGTATGTCAACACAGCTTAATGGACTACGTATATTTATATATTTGCTCTCGCAGCCCCTAATTATATGTTATTTTGTTCAGCGGCCTTTGGTAATCCAAGGATTACTAGCCGATTACGACGCTAAACCTATAGGGGCAGGTTTGGGTCGTGACACCACCACACCAGGGGTCGACCCCTACGTGTTTTTTAATAGAATTTTGGCTTCAAATAAGCCCTACCTTTGGGGGGTTTTGGACTTATTCTTTTCATTGACCTTAGGGATATTTTCTACTACTATAAATAGACCCAAACCACTTCTGTCGCATTATTTTTCCTCTCATTTCTCCTCCCAAGCTGCGAGTCTCTTTTCTTCCTCTCTAAGCTCAACTTTTCCTGCTTGGATCTTTAGATCTACTCCTCTAGAAGCATCTTTTCACCTGGGTCCTTTGAGGAAGAGTGTAGATCGTGGCAAGGGCTTTCTATTGATCCGAGAAGTTTGTGGTTTCGTCAACTTTGGTTTTCTGAGTTTTCTTCTTCACAACTTGAGGTAAGGACACTTTTACCCTAGTATTTCTTTGTTTTGAAGAGATTTTGTGGTGTGGTTGTGACTTATAAGTTGATTTGAGCGTATTGTTAGATTAATCCCATGTTTTACATAAATAAACCATTTTACTTGACTCTTACTTGAAATTTCTTTACTCTCTCTTTTCAAAACTTGTACATAAATGTTGTTAAAACCCATATCTATGATGAAGGAGAAAAACTCCCAAATTTGGTAAAACCCTAGATTCTCAATTTGATTTGAAAACACCACATTGAAGATTCATGAAATATAGTGAAGAATAAATAGATAAAAGACGTGGATGTTAATATAGTAAAGGAATTGTGACTTGGATGTTATTTTTGTTTAAATCTTGTGTTGTATTCAATTCTTTAGTAATGTTGGATGTTTGTTGATGGAATAAAATGTGAATGAATTGTTAATTGTGCATGAGTCCGGGTAAGAGTCGGTTTTGGAAATGTGGTGTTGTGTTGGTACCCGCGCGAGGAGTTTATAAAGGTGCCCAAATGCCCTGTCTAGGCTTATTGCTGGATGAATGTGGGAAAAATATTTTTGGGTGTCCATACAGTCCCACCATATAATAGCCGACAAAAGTGAAAAAATTGATGGTTTTCTTTGGGGTGCCCACTCCTTACCGTATAATAGTCGGCAAATGTGGGGCGGTTTTTAAAACAAAAGCAAAGGGTGTTTTGAATTGGACTCTTACAGATGGATTCATGGCTTCCTTTCTATGATTGTGAATGTTTAATTGTTGTGCTTGATGACATGAATAGTCATTGTTACTGTTTGGTTATTATGGATATATATGATTGTTAAAGATTACATGTGAAGATAAATTTCTTTGTAAAGTTTTGCTGCAAGGATACCATAATCTTATGCAAAGGATTAAATACTTTATTAATGTGTTCCTACTGGGCATATAGCTCAACCCTATCTTATTTTTCAGGAGTTGACGAAGTACCACCCCACTGATGGATTGGATTAAGCAATAGCTTCTTTGGGGAAAAGTTGATATCAAGGGTGTTTTGGTTATTTTAAATTGGGATTTTTGTAACAAGACTATCAAATTTATTTTGTTGTTATTGTATGCCCTAGAGGCTTATATTTTGTAAGGCCATCTAGTTCATTGAACTGAAAAGCGAATCTCATATATTGTGGGAATGTACTTGTTGAACTATAATCTCTTAACTCTTAGTTCAATAAGAAAGATGACTTTTTGGGTATATTATTTTGTCTGTCTTAGCATGTTCTTGTGACAATTTCAGGGCGTTACAATACATATATAATTTTTAAACTCTCATGAAATATCAAAATAAAAATGAGCGTAAAAGAGATATATGAAATTTGTTACAAATTAATAGTTATGTATATGAAACATATCATGTAAAATTAGTTTGTATTATATATATGAAAAATATTATGCAAATTAGTGTTATATATTATGCAAATGCTTGATAATTGGTTAGAATATTCTTTAATTTGTCAATTTGTCCAAAATCACCCAAACCGCCCGAACCGCACTGTGCACACCTTTAGTGTTAGGGGAAAGAGCGGACTAGATTGACGTGAGTTAGTGTAGTAAATCGAGGTATAAATCTCTTGAATTTGACTAACTAAATAGCTGTTGATAGAGTTGAGTGGAAAAGAAGAATTCATGTAACTGACCTCATTTGATGGGATTTAAGGTTTAATTTGGTTTTGTTTTGTTTTTATGAGGAAAAAAAAATCACTAAAAACAAACAAAAAAGTGGAACAAAAATACACACATATTTTTATTCGAATTTCATCTATTTTTAGTGAATCTTTTAGTATTTTAGTTAATTTATTTTACTTTTTAGATACATCTCGATTAAGTGCATCTAAAAATTACACTGAATTGATTAAAATTTTAAAAAAATTACTAAAAATAAATGAAAACTCATTTAAAAACAGTTTTTGAAAAATCACACTAAACACACTAAGGGTTTGGAATCGTTTTTGGCAAAAAAATGACCGTTTTTAGTTTTTAGTTTGTAAACTCCTTCATAAAACTGTATGTCCTTTATGAAGGATAAAACATTGGAAAATTCTATTTACACACCACAAATTCTCTCAATACACACTATTTATTCATTGCATACCATACCCAATTTTGATTTTCTACTTTTCACTCAATACACACCATCAATTTTTAAATATTCTCAAAATATCAACATTTTCTATAATCATAACCCTAACCCTAACCCTAACCCTAACCTTGACCCTAACCCTAACTCCACCACACTGATGTCGCCACCATCAACTGTTGTCGTCATCCCTCGTACCTCCTTCTGCTATCGCCAATCTCTGACCGACACCATTTCCAGCTTCACCCCAACATACTTTCTTGTTTTTCTTCCACTCTTCATCGTGTCTCTCTTTATTTTTTTTGCAACTCGCGTCACCCTTCTCCACTATCATCACTGCAACTCACATCGCCCTTTTCCAACGCTGCCACTGCAACTCATGCATTCATTTGAAAACCCTAGGATTTTTTCACTTTCTTTATGCAATGGAGAAGGTCTAAGTTGCGATGGAGGTCTGGATCATGATGGCATGGTTGGGCAACAAAATTAGTCACGACAATAAGGGTGAGGCTGTTGGTGATGGCAATAGAGAGCGAGGTTGTTCGTAGTTGGGATGGTCGCTGTTGATGGTGATGAAGGCAGAAGATGATAGTGGTGAAAGAGGAGGTGTGAGGGATGGAAAAGTGAGGAGGAGATTCGCCGGAAAAGAAAAAGAAAGAGGCGACGGCGACGGTTAGAGTTAGGGGGGTTAAGACTAGTGGTGTGGGGTGGTGTGGTGTGAATTGAGATATTAGTGTGAGGGTTAAAATTAATTGACTAAAAGGATAAAGATATAATAAAAAAAATTAAGAAAATAATATATATTAAAAAAATTAATGGTGTATAAATAGAATTTCTCTAAAATATTTTGCTGAAATCTTTTTTGGGACAATTTAGCCCATCAATATATATATCATTGATCTGATTCAAATCTTTTAGTGATTTCTCGTTGTTGGTCTTTCTCGTAGGGAAGAAGTTGTCTTCATCGTCATTAGTCAAGATTGCGAGCAAATCAATGAGGGAAGAGAAAGCGAAGCAGCATGCAACAATTTGAATTGTTGGGGTCCCAGTTGATCATCAACATTACAATTCATATGAGAAAAAAAGAAGATGAACAAAATTTTCAATTTTGATTCATAATTGACTGTAGCAAGACAAACGTCAAAATATAAATAATGAATATAATTTTTGTTTTTATTTTTATACATGATCGTGCTTATTTATATTATTTGACTACTAAATCAATTAATTGAGTTTAAGTATAAAAAGTGAAAAGCACCAGACGATGATGGAATTCAAGCTTAATTCTATCAAAAATACTGGAATATTGTGGGCCAATCGGTGTGTGACTTTACCTTTACCTTTAACTATCAATTTCAATAATTACTTTTTGTTTAGCCACAATTTTCAAAAATTATTTTTAAATAGAATTTTTGTTTGTCTTTATTAATTTTTTTTATTAAATTTCTTTGTCTTAAAAGATTTAGAATAAGTATAACTAAAACAGAGTACATATAATTTTAGTAATGAGAACAATGGAAGCAAAGGAAAAATAAAGATTGAGAACCAAGGACTATTTATACGTGAACATTTTTGTTATTTAGAATTGATTATCACAACGGTTGGAGAGATTAGAGCAGATGTGATCCATAAAATTAAGGCGGGGTGACTTAAGTAAATAAGTGTATTTGGAGTACTGTGCGATAAACAAGTACGGCTATTAGACCAGCAATGTTGTATATAATGGAATGTTGGGCAATTAAGAAACAACATATTGATAAGATGAGTGTTACTGAGATGGGAATCCTAAGGTAGATGTGTAGCAAGACTAGAAAAGATGGAGTTAAAAATGAGTATATTCGCGAATGGGTAAGAGTAATACTGATAGAAGATAAGTTGAGAGAGAATAGATTGAGATGGTTCGGTCATATACAACAGAGACCAACAAAAGCAATAGTGAAAAGATGTGATATAGTGACGGTAGATGGAAGTGTTAAGTAGGGTTATGCAAACCACCAAATCGCCTAAACCACACCCGATCCGCATCAATCTGCATCGCTCTATCCACTATCGTGGATTAAACTTTAAAATTTATAATCCGCCTTCGAAACTGCTCCGCTTTGCTATAGTTAATATATATATATATATATATAATTTTTAACCTCTAATGAAATATCAAAATACAAATGAGCGTAAAAGAGATTTAAGATATGAAATTTATTATAAATTAGTAGTTATATGTATGAAACATATTATGTCAAATTAGTTTGTATTATATATATGAAAAATATTATGCAAATTAGTGTTATATATTATGCAAATGCTTGATAATTAGTTAGAATATTTTTCAATTTGCCAATTCGTCCAAAATCACCCAAACTGCGATTTGCCAATCTGGCAAACCGCAATTCAGTTTATAATTTTATTCTCAAACTGCACCGAACTGCACTGTACACACCTTTAGTGTCAGGGGAATGAGCAAACCTAGATTGACATGAGTTGGTTTAGTAAATCGAGATATGAATCTCGTGAATTTGACTAACCAAATGGACATTGATAGAGTCGAGTGGAAAAGAAGAATTCATGTAACTGACCTCATTTGATGGGATTTAAGACTTAATTTGGTTTTGTTTTGTTTTTATGAAAAAAATTCACTAAAAACAAACTAAAATTGGAACAAAAATACACACATATTTTTATTTGAATTTTCGTCTATTTTTAGTGAATTGTTTTAGTATTTTAGTTAATTTATTTTACTTTTTAGATATATCTTGATTAAGTGCATTTAAAAATTACACTGAATTGATTAAAATTTAAAAAAATTTACTAAAAATAAATGAAAACTCATTTAAAAATAGTTTTTGAAAAATCACACTAAATACACTAAGGGTTTGGAATCGTTTTTAGCAAAAAAATGACCGTTTTTATTTTTTAGTTTGTAAACTCCTTCATAAATATGTGTGTCCTTTATGAAGGATAAAATATTAGAAAATTCTATTTACACACCACAAACTCTCTCAATACGCACTATTTACTCATTGTATACCACACCCAATTTTGATTTCCTATTTTTCACTCAATACACACAATCAATTTTTAAATATTCCCAAAATATCAACTTCTTCTATAGTCACAACCCTGACCCTAACCCTAACTCTAACTTCACCACACTAATGTCACCACCATTAACCGTTGTTGTCATCCCTCACACCTCCTTCTGCTATCGTCAACCTCCGACCGATACCATTCCCAGCTTCAGCCCGACACACTTTTCTTTTTCTTTTACTCTTTGTCGCATCTCTCTCTCTCTCTCTCTCTCTCTCTCTCTCTCTCTCTTTTGCAACTCGCGTCACCCTTCTCCACTATCATCACTGTAACTCACGTCACCCTTTCCCAATGCTGCCGCTGCAACTCATGCATTTGTTTAAAAACCCTAGGATTTTTGCACTCTATTTTTGTGATGGAGAAGGTCTAAGATGCAATAGAGATCTGGATTGTGATGGTAGGGTTAGACAACGAGATTAGTTACGACAATAAGGGTGAGGCTATTGGTATTGGCGATGGCGATGGCGAGCGGGGTTGTTCGTAGTTATGATGGTCGTCATTGATGGTGATGAAAGCAGAAGCTGGTAGTGGTTAAAGAGAAGGAGTGAGGGATGGAAAAGTGGGGAGGAAATTTGTCGGAAAAGAAAAAGAAAAAAGGCGACGGGCGACGGTGGCTAGAGTTAGGGGGTTTAGGACTAGGGTGTGGTGTGGTGTGATGTGAATTGAGAAATTAGTATGAGGGTTAAAAATGTAATTGACTAAAAGGATAAAGATATAATAAAAAAATTATGAAAATAATATGCACTGAAAGGATTAATGGTGTGTAAATAGAATTTCTCTAAAATATTTTGCTAAAATCGTTTTTGGGACAATTTAGCCCATCAATATATATATATCATTGATCTAATTCAAATCTTTTAGCGATTTCACGTTGTTAGTCTTTCTCTTAGGTAAGAAGTTGTCTTCATCGTCATTAGTCAAGATTGCGAGCAAATCAGTGAGGGAAGAGAAAGCGAAGCAGCATGCAGCAATCTGAGTTGCCAACTAATCATCAACATTACAATTCATATGAGAAAAAAAGATGAATAAAATTTTCAATTTTGATTCATAATTGAATGTAGCAAAACAAACGTCAAAATATAAATAATGAATATAATTTTATTTTTATAATGATCATGCTCATTTATATTATCTGACTGCTAAATCAATTAATTGAGTTTAAGTATAAAAAGTGAAAAGCACCAGACAATGATGGAATTCAAGCCCAATTCTGTCAGAAATACTGAAATATTGTGGGCCAATCGGTGTATGACTTTGTGAAATCCTGTTTCCAAACCAGAAGAGTGCCTAGTAAAGTTAACGAAACCTTGTTGTCCTGATCCCAAAAATTGAGAATCCTGATAATATCATACAGTTTAGACCTATAAGCTTTTGCAATGTAATTTACAAGATCATAACCAAACTTATTGTGGGAAAAATTACACCTTTGTTGGATACTCTCATTAGCCCAAACAAAAGCAGTTTCATTCTTGAGAGAAACACCACTGATAATATCTTATTACTCAAGAAATCCTCCACACTCTGAGATACAAAAAAGGCAGATGAGGTGGTATGATCTTCAAAATTGATCTAGAAAAGGCTTATGATAGGCTATCCTAGGAGTTTATCAGAGATGCCTTACATGAATTTAACCTTAATAATAGTTGGATTGATTTAATAATGAGTTGTGTCACAAACAATCAATCTTCTTTCCTTTGGCATGGAGAAATCATTGAGGGAATCCATAATGAGAAAAGACTAAGATAGGGGGATCATCTCTCCCCTTATCTGTTTGTTTTGTGCATGGAAAGATTATCTAACATGATCATCTCCAAAGTGAATGAAGGGTCTTGGAGAGGCATAAAAGCTTCTAATAACAGCCCATCTTTATCCCATCTATTTTTTTGTTGATGACCTCATTCTATTTGCTAAAGCTGACCAAATCAACTGTGAAACCATCATGGAGGTCCTTAATGAGTTTTGCTAGGTGTTTGGCCAGAAGATTAACTACCAAAAATCTAAACTTTTTGTCTCTAATAACATCCCTTGTAGACAAGCTAGAGCCTTAAGTTCCCAAAGTGGCATACCCCTCATCTATAATCTTGGTAAATACTTAGGATCCCCACTCCTGCATGTTTAATGAGATCATTGAGAAATTAAAAACCAGACTTTCTGGATGGAAGGCAAGGAACTTCTCCTTAGTTAAAGCCACACTTGTCTAAACTGTTACATCTATCATTCCTAGCTATTGGTAGAGCCACACTTGTCTAGACTATTACATCTGTCATTCCTGACTACAACATGCAAGTCGTGAAGCTTCCTATAAAACTTTGTGATAAGATTGATAGAATTAATTAATAGAAATTTTTTGTGGGGTGAGAATGAAGGACTTACCATTAGAAGAACAAAGAACCATATGTTGGAACAATCTTCTATGTAAATAAAATAATTTGAAACAATTCAAACAAAATAAAATAAAACTTACAGTATTTATTTTGTAGAACTGAATAAATAATTCAAAGACCAAGTCGAGTGTGTGACACTCTGTCCTTAAGACAGATTCGCCCCGCTACGGTACTTACGGTTGAGTAGCGTCTATTCCCAAGATACAATGATCTTTACAAATTGTAGTAGTACTCTAAACAATTTGTTCGGCGAACCAAACCTGTGTTCTAACTCTCTGAAATTTATACTAAAACTAATATGAAGAATAATGCAAAAAATACAGAATTTAGGACAGCAAAAAGACAATAATCAGACTGAATGTCGGAGGACCTGGATTGCTGGATTTAAGGCTATATATATAGGCAAAAAACTCTGCCCCGAACAGGTTCCAAAAAGTAGTGAAAAGGTACACAATAAATTTGAACCGTTGCTTGAACTCTTTTTCAAAAAGTTTGAAAAAAAGGTACCGTTGGTGAGAACAAATTTTTAACCAATTTGAAAAGTGATTCGTTGGAGAACAGTTAAAGTAACTGTTGGACCTTTATTATTTAAACCATTTGAAATATATATATATTAAACTATTTGAATATATATATATATATTAAACTATTAGAATAGTTTAATAAATAAAGGAAGAGGTACAAATTTTAGAAAACAACTTAGGAACCTAAAATTTGAATTTCGAATTAAATTAAATTCCCATAATTACAAATTTTAGAAAAGCACTCAGGAACCCAAAATTTAAATTTAGAATTAAATTAAATTCCCACAATAATTTTTTATTGAAAAAAAATTCAAATGAATTTTATCTAAAAAATTAATGTTAGACCCGACAACGACGTCAACTTCCCATTCACTCATAAATGGTTTTGACGTTACGTCTTTACCGTGTGACTTGCCACGCGGCAAGGAACACTTCACCTCTTCGGACCCACTCCAAAAGATGTTTGGGGCCCACTCAAATTTGGGCTCAAAAATATGCCTATATTAAACCATTTTTCCAACAATCCCCTACATGAATGGAATTTGACGGAGAGAAAATGCAACAACATGATCTAATTACAGAGAGTACAGAAAAAGGAAATATTCTGCAAAAGATAGGTAGCTTTTGGCTTTGAACCTTCCCTTGTGAGACACTATCGGATTTACTAGCTAACCAGTGAACATGATGTCTTGAACTGTTCAGCCGTTTGTGTAAACCAAGACAATAGAACTCACACAGTATATTCCCAGACACAGTTTAGTTCTCACTATTGTGTTCATTTTGGCCCTGAACAAGCTGGTCTTTCATGAGTGCTCTAGAGAATTGTAGCCCTTCACAAATCTCATAGAACCGGCCCAATTCACACTCACATAGGTGATTCTTATGAAAAGTATCATGCCATACTCCACTAGGTTTTCCTAGATATAGGAATCATTAAAATTTTACTTAACCTCAAACGCTGCAGATATCACTATTTCATCAAAGAAATGGGTAGGAGTTAGACTCCCCAGTGATCCTTCTGAGTCATTCACAACTCGGTTGTCTTTTTGAACCTAGATCTTGGGATCTCCAGTCAACTAGGTTGGGTTGCCGTTGTGGTAACTCTTATTTAATAGGCTTAAATCTCATTCCCCTCGATGAATTCCCAACTAACTCTCTTGCTAACCCTTTGGTTAGTGGATCCACTATGTTGTCTTTAGACTTAACATATTCTATGGAAATAATTCCATTAGAGAGTAGTTGTCTCACGGTGTTATGTCGACGACGAATGTGTCGTGACTTACCGTTATACATATGACTCTGTGCTCTACCTATAGCTGATTGACTATCACAATGTATGCATATAGCAGGCACCGGTTTTGGCCATATTGGAATATCTTCAAGGAAGTGGCGAAGCCATTCTGCCTCTTCCCCTGCTTTGTCTAAAGCTATGAATTCTGATTCCATAGTAGACCTAGCAATACAAGTCTGTTTGGAAGATTTCCAAGATACAGCCGCCCCACCAAGAGTAAAGACATACCCACTGGTGGACTTCGAGTCTCTAGTATCCGATATCCAATTTGCATCACAGTATCCTTCAAGTACTGCTGGATATCTAGTATAATTAAGCCCAATGTTACGAGTAAATCGGAGATATCTTAGAACCCTTATAATTGCTTTCCAGTGTTCTACTCCCGGATTACTCGTATATCTACTTAATTTACTTACTGCATAAGCTATATCTGGGCGAGTGCAGTTCATCAAGTACATTAAGCTTCCAATAATTTGGGCATACTCTAATTGAGAAATACTTTCCTGTACATTCTTAGAAAGATACAAATTAACATCTACAGGTGTTCTAGCAAGATGATCATCATCTTTGCTGAATTTGTCAAGTATTTTCTCAATGTAATGAGATTGTGACAAAGCATATCCTTCTGATGTTTTGGTAATTTTCATACCAAGAATTACATCAGCAATGCCCATGTCCTTCATGTCAAAATGTTTATTCAACATTTTCTTGGTAGTTTTAATCATCATTATTACTACCTATGATGAGCATATCATCTACATAAAGACATACAATGACATAACCTTTGTCTGTGTTTTTAATATAAACACATTTGTCACACTCATTAATTTTAAATCCATTTGACATCATTGCCTTGTCAAATTTCTCATGCCATTGCTTTGGCGCTTGTTTTAAACCATATAATGATTTAACCAATTTACACACTTTCTTTTCTTTCCTGGAACAGAAAACCCTTCTGGTTGTTCCATGTAAATTTCTTCATTTAACTCACCATTTAAGAAAGCGGTTTTAACATCCATTTGATGAATTTCTAGATTGTATAGAGATGCAATGGCAATTAGCATTCTAATGGATGTTATTCTAGTAACCGGTGAGTATGTGTCAAAGTAATCAGACCTTCTTTTGTCTAAAACCTTTGACCACAAGTCTTGCCTTGTATTTGTCATTGATCCATCCGCTTTCAATTTTCTTTTGAAAATCCACTTGTACCCAAGAGGTTTACAACCTGGTGGCAAGTCCACTAATTCCCAAGTGTGATTTTGCAAGATGGATTCAACTTCACTGTTGACAGCTTCTTTCCATAAAGGAGCTTCAGGACTGGACATAGCCTCTTTAAAAGTTAAAGGCTCATTTTCTAACAAAATGTTAGAAAATCTGGACCAAAAGATTTTGAGGTTCTAGCACGTTTACTACGCCTAGGTTCCTCTTCCTCATTTTGATCTAACTCTTGTTCTTGATCATGTTCTTGATCCTGACTAGTAATAGCATCAAAAGATCTTTTATTGTTACTAGTCTCTTGTCCAGTCTTATTTGGAAATACATGTTCAAAGAAAGATGCATTCCGAGACTCAATAATAGTATTTACATGCATTTCGGAATGTTCTGATTTATGAATCAAAAACCGATATGCACTACTATTCTTGGCATAACCAATGAAAATGCAATCAATGGTCTTAGGACCTATCTTAGTCTTTTTAGGACTAGGAATAGCCACTTTAGCCAAACACCCCCACACTTTTAAGTATTTGTAGGATGGTACTCTTCCATGCCACAATTCATAAGGTGTTTGATTCACTTTCTTTCGGGGTACTTTATTAATATATAGCAGAAAGTATTGCTTCCCCCCACAAGTTCTGAGGTAATCCAGAACTTATTAACATGGCATTCATCATTTCTTTTAAAGTCCTATTTTTCCTTTCAGCAATTCCATTTTGCTGAGGTGAGTAAGGAGCGGTGGTTTGATGAATTATTCCATGTTCTTTACAAAATTCACCAAAAGGTGATTCATATTCACCACCTCTATCACTTCTAAGTTTCTTGATTTTCTTACCAAGTTGATTTTCAACTTCATTCTTATATTGAATGAAAGTTTCCAAAGCTTCATCCTTGGTTCGAATTAAATAAACATAACTATATCTAGTATAGTCATCTATAAAAGTGATAAAATACTTTTTTCCCACCTCTGTTTGAATTGATTTAAAATCACAAATGTCACTATGAATTAATTCAAGTGGTTCCGTACTTCTTTCAATTGAATGAAAAAGTTTTAGATAATTTTGCCTCAACACAAATTTCACATTTATGATTTGAATCAATGTCAAATTTAGGTAAACATTCCATATTAATTAATCTACGCAAAGATCCATAATTAACATGTCCTAGTCTACCATGCCATAAATTTGAAGACTCAAGCAAGTAAGAAGAAGATGTAGTATTATTAATAACTGAGGGTACAACGGTCATTACATTTAACTTGAAAAGGCCATCAGACATGTAACCTTTTCCTACATACATCCCATTCTTAGTAAGTACAAATTTATCACTCTCAAATACTAGCCTAAACCCATTCTTACTCAACAAAGATCCGGAAACAAGATTCTTGCGAATGTCCGGTACATGCAGCACATTGTTGAGAGTGAGTTCCTTTCCAGATGTCATCTTGAGTACAATCTTTCCTTGTCCTTCAACTTTGGAAGTTGAGGAGTTGCCCATAAAAAGTTGTTCACCATTGTCCACTGTAGAATAAGATGTGAACATCTTTTTGTCGGCACAAATATGGCGAGTAGCACCAGTGTCCACCCACCATTCTTTAGGATTTCCGACAAGATTTGCCTCGGAAACAACTGCAGAAAGATTGATGTCATCTACACCATTGGAAATTTGTCCACTTCGGTCATATGGGCTTGAGCAGGCTTCTTGCTTGTTCTTTTTTGCTTTTGCCTTTGCTACGGCAATCTTTGGCCCGATGTCCCTCTTTGTCACAGATGTAACATTTGCCATTAAACTTGTACTTTTTATTTCCCCCCTTTAGAGCCTTGTGATGAACTTTCTCCAGAAGACTTTCGTTTCTTGGTTTTTGAAGCATGTTCCACCACATTTGCCTTAGACTCCATAGGATGCTTACCAGCCCGCTTTTCAGAATTGCGGTTGTCCTCCTCAATTCTCAAACGCACAATTAATTCGTCCATAGAAATTTCTTTGCGCTTGTGTTTGAGGTAGTTCTTGAATTCCTTCCAGCCTTTTGGTAATTTTTCAATTAAGGCTGCAACTTGGAAGGATTCACTGAGAGACATACCTTCTGCGTGAATGTCATGCAGAATGAGTTGGAAATCTTGAGCTTGGCTGATCACAGTTTTTGAATCAACCATTACAAAATCCAGAATCTGCCAACCACAAATTTCTTTGAGCCGGCATCTTCCGTTTTGTACTTTTTCTCCAACGATTCCCAAAGTTCCTTTGCTGTCTTGATTGGATGTGTATTGTGTTGTATAATGTGTTGTCAAGTCCGTTCAAGATGTAGTTCCGGCAAAGGAAATCGGCATGTTTCCAAGCATCAACCGCAGCAACCACTTGCCGGTCGGTTTCATCCTCTTTCAGGATAGGAGCATCTTCACGGAGGAAACGAGCCAGGTTCAGAGTTGTAAGATAGAACAACATTTTCTGTTGCCATCTTTTAAAGTCAGTTCCTGAGAACTTCTCTGGCTTTTCACCGTGATTTACCGGTACTGTCATACAGGAGAGGGGGTTGGTCAATTGCAGCCACCACAGTAGTACTTGTTTGGGCATTAGTTTCAGTAGCCATCAATTCTAATTTATAAAACAAAATTATAATTAGAATTTACACTACACAGAAAATTAAACCAAATTCACAGAATTAAATTCTGTAAAAATAAAAGAAACAAGAATGTAACTTTTATTTTCCAATTAATTTGAAAAAAATAAAATTTTATTTAAACAAATTAATTCCACACAGAAATTAAATTCTGTAAAATAAAAGAAATAAGAATATAACTTTTATTTTTCAATTAATTTGGAAATAAAATAAAATTTTATTTAACCAAATTAATTCCACACAGAAAATTAATTTCTGTAACACTTCAATAATTAAAATACTAAAACAGAATTTTAAGTAATGAAAACTCAGAAAAAATTTCTAAAACCAAAATTAATTTCTGAAAAAATTCCACAAAAATATATTCTGAATTGTTAATGACACCAGTATCGTACTACTAGTTGTCAAAGAAAATAGACAGTTATTATACTATCTGTCAAATAGCATATAATCACTATTTGTTTTTCCAACCAGAATATTATTTTGTAAATCCAGAAAATAATTTTCTTAAAAGAAGAAAGAGAAAAGGAAACAAACGAAAAATTCTGTAAACAGAATAATTCGAATCTGTCTTAAGATTGTTGGAACAATCTTCTGTGTAAATAAAATAAATTGAAATAATTCAAACAAAATAAATAAAACTTACAGATTTATTTTGTAGAACCGAATAAAATTAAAGACCAAGTCGAGTGTGTGACACTCTGTCCTTAAGACAGATTCGCCCCGCTACGGTGCTTACGGTTGAGTGGCGTCTATCTCCCAGGATACAATGATCTTCACAAATTGTAGTAGTACTCCAAACAAATTTGTTCGGCGAACCAAACCTGTGTTCTAACTCTCTGAAATTTATACTAAAACTAATATGAAGAATAATGCAAAAAATGCAGAATTTAGGACAGCAAAAAGACAATAATCAAACTGAATTTCGAAGTCCTTGGATTACTGGATTTAAGGCTATATATATAGGCAAAAAACTCTGCCCCGAACAGGTTCCAAAAAGTAGTGAAAATGAGTACAATAAATTTGAACCGTTGCTGAACTCTTTTCAAAAGTTTGGAAAAAAGGCACAGTTGGTAAGAACAAATTTTCAACCAATTTGAAAAGTGATCCGTTGGAGAATAGTAAAGTAACTGTTGGACCTTTATTATTTAAACATTGAAATATATATATATATTAAACTATTTTGATATATATATTTAAACTATTAGAATAGTTTATAAATAAAGAGGGTACAAATTTTAGAAAACCACTTAGGAACCTAAAATTTGAATTTCGAATTAAATTAAATTTCCATAATTACAAATTTTAGAAAATCACTCAGGAACCCAAAATTGAATTTAGAATAAATTAAATTCCCACAATAATTTTTATTGAAAAAAAATTCAAATGAATTTTATCTAAAAAATTAATGTTAGACCCGACAACGACGTCACTTCTCATTCACTCATAAATAGTTTTTGACGTTGCGTCTCACCGTGTGACTTGCCACGCGGCAATGGAACACTTCACTTCTTCGGACCCACCCCAAAAGACTTTGGGGCCCACTCAAATTTGAGCTAAAAATTATGCTATATTAAACCATTTTTCCAACACCATAATGCTACATTCATTACCAAACTGGGTTAGAAAATATTGAGTGATAAAAATAAACTCTGGTGTAAGGTGCACCAAGCCAAGTATTTGAAGAATAACAATCTTTACGGTTAGCCTATGAAGAGAAGAGCATCTAACATTTGAAGAAGCATCTGCACGAATATGGACACTCTTAGAAAGGGCGTCAAATGGATTGTAGGGAATGGAGGTTCTATATCATTAAGGCATGATTGGCGGTGTGGGCAAAAACCTCTAGGTGTGGGAAAAAACCTCTAGGTGTGGGCTTTTTAGTGAAGATATCAACCATCTCCTTAGGGAATGCACCAAATCCAGGGATATGTGGATTGATATCATGAATTATAATTGGTGGGAAGAAGGTTGCAGGATGCCTCTAACTGAATGGGTGAGCTCTAATGTGAAAAAATAAAAACTTGTTCTTGGGGAAAAAATGGTATCTTTTCTTTGCTATCACCTTTTGGCAAATCTGGAAATATGGAAATCTTATGGTGTTTGAAAACATTCATCACCCCATTCAAGCTAGTCTCAAGAACATTAGGAATTATGTTCATGAGATTAATGAGGCATTCTAATATTCTCTTCACCCTAACCCATCTCTACATATATTAATTAAATGGTGTTTCCCTATTGTAGGTAAGCTCAAGTTAAACATGAATGGATGCACAAAAAGGGATCCTGGCCAGGTAGGATCTAAAAGAATCTTGGAAGATGAAGCTGGTACATGGATATGGGGATACTACGACAAGTTGGGACACTGTGCAAGTGTAGAAGCAGAACTATGGGCCATCTACAGAGGACTCACAATTCTCTTCCAGAAAGGCATAATGGATGTAGAGATAGAATCCGATGCTTCAGAGGCCATTAAGCTAATTCAAAGTGGCCCAAGCCTTCACTCTCCTTATAAATCATTATTAAGGGTACAAAAGTCCTAATGAAAAGATGCAATTGTTCACTTGGTCATACACTGAGAGAAGGAAATAGAGTTATAGACAAGCTAGCTAGCATGGAGGTAGCCCAAGATGAACATGTGGTAATTTTGAATGACCCCCCAAAAGATGTAAGAGCTCTGGTCATAGCAGACATGACTGGCGCTAGTATTGAGAGGGATTAACCCCCCCATTTTGCTATTTTGCTGTAATGATACTATTAAACTACTTTGTTTGTTAACTTGAATATATATATATATATAGTTTATGCGGACCCATTTGGTTAAGGTGTAGGTTAGCATTATCCAAAATTATATTATCCGGTATTGTGTGAAGATTGGTAATAGACAAACAATGGACTAAGATCTCGTTTGGGAATATACTATTTTAGTAACTTTTTAATTTTTATGAAAAGATGTGGGGCACATATTTATTTGCACTTTGGCTTATTGAATTTTTATATAAAAAAAAAATTAATCGGATAAATTATTCTTTGGCATCCTTATATTTGACTCATTTCTTAATTTGACTTTTAAATTTTTTTTTTCTTACTTTGACTCTTTATATTTTAATTTTTTTTAATTAATTTTTTTTTAATTTACTCTTAAAATTAACTTCTTTTAAAAATTAAAAAAAATGATACATTGACAATCATGTGATATAAAAATATTTTATTATATATAATTCACACTTTTGATACAAACTCAGATTTTAATATAATAATATATTTTTTATTTTATGTGACAGTTATCATGATATTTTCTATCTAATTTTGAACAAAAATCAACTTTAAGAGTAAATTGAAACATGAATGGCCAAATTCACTTTAAGAGTAAAGTGTAATTTATCGCAATTAATCACTCTAAACTATTATCTTATTATACTTAACACTTTCCGTTAAGATTTTATCCAGAGATTCAAATGGAATCATGTCATATGTGACTTAGGTTTGGGACTTAAGAATATTCTTCTTTAGATCTCAGATTCAAAATTTTGTAAATAGAGTTGTACAAAATACCGTTCAATCCGCTAAAACCGCCACCGATCTGCATCAATCTGCGCTACTCTATCACTAACCGCAGTTTAGAATTTTAAAAATTTATATCTGTCTTCGAAAAATGCTCCGCTCTGCTATAATTAATATATATATATTTTCAACCTATAATGAAATATTAAAATAAAAATGAGTGTGAAAAATATTTAATACGTGAAATTTATTATAAATTAGTAGTTAAATATATGAAAAATATTATGTAAAATTAATTTATGTTATATATATGAAAAATATTATATAAAATTAATTTGTGTTATATATTTTGTAAAGGCTTGATAATTGGTTAAAATATCCTTAAATTTGTCAATCCGTCCAAAACTGCTCAAACTGCAATTTATCAATCCACCAATCCACTTATCCACTATTCGATTTATAGTTTTACTTACAAACTGCCCGAACCGTACCCCACACACCGCTACTCTTAGGCCCCGTTTGTTTTGAGAGATAGAATGGAGGGGATTGATAGTGAGGGGATTAATAATGAGGGGATTGTTAGTGAGGGGATTAATAGTGAGGAGATTAGTAGTGAGGAATTGTTAAATTATTTTTATATAAATAATAAAACAAATAAAAAATATAAAAAATTAAAAATTATATTTTAAAAAAAATTTCCAATATATAAAAAAAAAAAAATAAAAAAATTCTAATCCCCTCACTATTTTTCTAATACCATCTCTACCTCCTCCTTACCAATCCCCTATTCAAGGGTATTAGTAATACCAAGGGACTAATAGTCCCAAGGCCTTCTCCCAAAACAAACAAGGCTATTACTAATACCTTGGTATTAGCAATCCCAACACCCTCTCTTTCACCCAAAACAAACGGGGCCTTAAGTAATATCAATCATTCTATTGAGCCAGGCCATAGTCACTTTAAACATTAGGCCCCGTTTGTTTTGGGGTATATATGGAGGGATGAGATTAAAATAGAGGTGAGACTCATTTAATGTTGTGTTTGTTTGTAGATTTGGAGAAGGGATTGAGATGGATGAGAGAATTAGGTTGGGCCTTAAAAGGGGGATTGGGATGGAGAAGGTAGATGTAGTATTAGAAAAATAGTCTCAAGGACTAGAATTATTTTTTTATTTTTTTATTTTTTACATGTTGGTCATTTTTTTTTTAAAACATTAATGTTTAATTTTTTGTTAAGTAAAAATCATTGTTTTATTTGTTTTATTTTTTTCTAAAATTTTTTTATTTCTTAAATTTTTTACATGTTGGGCATTTTTTTTTTTTTAAACATTAATACTTAATGTTTTTGTATTTTTTATATTTATTATTTTATATAAAATAATTTAACAATTCCTATACTAATAACTATCATCAAAGCAAACATAATTTTATTTAATCCCTTCACCAAGAATCGCTCCATTCTATCTTTGAAATAGAGGTTTTGCTGGCATCACCCGTAGTCAGTAGTCCATGATGCACCTGATTAGTACCCAATCTGCTCTGAAAAACCGGTCAGGACCTTGATCTAGATCCCACCATTCTGTGAGTGCGATCCTTGAGACCTCATAGACTCTCTCTACCTCACAATTGAATTCGATTGCTTCCACACAAGATCTATAACAAAGACATAGAGAGACTCTCCATCAACTTTTCAATCTGGTTCGAAGCCCTTTACGTGCTAGGGTTTTATACTGGTACCTTGTTGATTTATTTAATTCATTTTTTTATTTTTTTTTAAATCTTTGCATTTGAATTTGACCTTTTGATTAAAACCTCTGCTTTCCTCTGTTTGGTTGATAAGAAAACAATCAAACAAAAAGAAAATCATATGTTGAATTGCATATATATAGCTCAGGTACCCAACTGATATCAAGTTCAGTTGAGACGATTCCGTAGTTTTTCTGATTCATCGAATTTTTAATTTTTTGTTTTTTCTTACTTAGAATCTCGTTATGTGAGCTTTTGACTGTAAACTGCATTTACTGGTACATATATCATCACAAGACTTGTATGCATTTTATCATTGCAAGAGAGCTATTGAATAGTAGTTGTTGATAATGTTTTTGCTATTATTGTAAATGATAAAGCGATTATCTTGAAAAATACGCAAATGGTAGCAGAGCACATGTGCTATTTCTATGCAGGGTGTCCCCAACTCATTCATACAAAACACATACACACACTCACCTGGAAACCACTTTAATGAATCCACAATTCCGCATTCTTCATCAACAATTGTGTAAGATTGTTGCATTTGGGATATGTCATTCTTTCTTTCCAAGTCCCCCGAGATATAATAAATAATAAAAAAAAGTGTAAGTAGGTTTTTATTGACTCTTGATCATAGGAAAGGAACAAATATTCCACATAAGGATTAGTAAGCCCAAATGCACATATAGCTCACCAAAAGTGCCTAATTTTGGAGCACGGAGACTTATAAGCACACACTCCGTGTAAAACAGAGTTCTTTTATTTTTTTTATTTATAAATTTAATTTCCTGAAATCATGAAACTTACACACACACCCTCTTGAGTTCCTATAAATCCAGACCCACATACAAGACAAAAGGGCCTAACTTTTGGAGGAGTATCACCTTTGGCTTGTTAAGTTTTGGAGTAATGTAAAACTGCCTACCTAAAGCTTGCTCTCTCCAAGGAGGTGATACTGCTTTGGCAACGGTGATTTGTAATATAAATTGGTAACTACCGTACTTATGTGGGTGTTCAATCTTCTAGTATTGTAAACCTTGAAATGTTGGGGTTTGGAAAATGTGTAGAAATGTAGTTAGTGCATGTTACTTTTGCAAATATTGAGTAAAATGTTTTGGAGGAAATTTTGCTTAAAAGGATATTGTGTGCATCGGAGAAGTATGTGAAATCTCTGTTTTCCATTTCTTTTTCACCATGGAAACCCAACTTTTTAAAGGGACAAGCATTGAATGAGTTCATGGCCAACTAATATAGTCTGCATTTTCAAAACTATCATTACATTTAACGCTATTGATTGAGCTCAGTCATTTAAAAGGGATAATATTGTAAAATCATAAGGTTAAGTACCTGCAATTTTCAAAATGGACAACCATTTTCGGACATCCCAAAGTAGAATAGTGGACAAAAAAAGAGGGACAAAGTACTGTAGCAAAGAATTTTACATCTAATAAATAAGGCCAGAAATCTAAAGGCAACGACGAATAAGAAAATAATCGCAGTCTTCTATTTGATTCAAGATTGAGATCCCAAAAGATTTCATTTGCAGGGGAAATTAAGGATGAAACATTATATACCACTTGAAGTGGAAGAAAATTAAGGATCTCTTTTTCTTGAAATGACCCAACAGATTGTAAACGAAGTCATTCTCCTGGATTTTTTGTCCTCATATTCAAATGCATTTAAAATGCTACAAAACCATGTGTTAGCTTGATATATACTATTAGGCTCATTTGTTGGGACAATTGGTGATCTAATGTGGTATATGAAGTCTGGTTCCAGGAGATTTTGGGTTCAAGTCTTGCCACCTCCATTATCTATGTCATTATGCACCTTGGTTTGTCTATGTTTGCATGGTGTTCACTAGTCTATTTGTTTCTCTACATGTGAGTCTTGGCACATGAGGGGCGTGTTAGTTTGATATACACTGTTGGGAGCTGGGTGGGACCATTTCCTAATAGTCTATGCTTTTGGGACAATTGGTGATCTAACACCATGAACGCTTGACTATCATCCATGAGATATCAAGTTGAGGTAAGAGATGTTTCCAGAGAAGGGGAATGTTTCCGGAGGTGAGGAGTGGCATCTCTCTCGGTACAAAGTTATCAACTATATTGAAATTACAAACTCATTCTAGCCAAACAAAGTAGGAGCCAATACTAGGATACGTAAACATGAAATTGCTATTTTGGTGGCATTTGTATACTCTCTCGTGTGTGAATCGATATAGTAAAATGACAATGAGGTCTGCTACAAGCTGCTTTTACGAATGGAAATTTCAAATTTGAATATTGTGAAAAAAAATGGACACATGATGTTTCTGCATGTGCCAACTCCACTATCACAATTGCTAAATGCTGTGTGAGAAAACCAGCTGAACTCAACTAAGCCTCAAATCAACTACTTGGTTTGGTATGTCAACAATTAAGAAGAGTTAGTCGCAAACTTTTAGTAGCTGAATGATAAAAATTATGCATTTCATTCAGCCAGCAGTGAGAGGCAAAGATTCTGGTTAAATAAAATTTAGTTTACTTGCCTTTGTTATTTTTTGTTGGTACATGCATTTGTTTTTTTATGTATATAACTTTTAGTTTATTTGTTTTCACATGCGATATTATTTCTGTTTTATCTTTCTTTCTTGTTTAACATGACTATTAATTTTGTTTCATAGCATTATTTTGTTCAATATGTACAATTTGAATGAAATAAATAAATTACAATATTGTTTATTTTCTGAATTTTCTTCCTACCTGCAGCTCACAAAAAAATGGATAAATGACATCTGTAAATTAGGGTCCTTATGGAGAGCACATCTAGTGAAGCATTTGATTTAGATGAAGGTGAAAGTTGCTTTCCAGTTGAAAGCTACAATCAGAATGATTTCACCGATGATGAATTGTCCAAAAGTATGGATATGTGTATCGGCGAAGATGACAAGATAATAGATCAATCTGTTGGAAATTTAGCTTCAGTTGACAACGCTGTAGAACCACACATTGGCTTGGAGTTCAATTCAAGAGATGAAGCTCGAGAGTTTTATGTTGCTTATGGTAGGCATACAGGCTTTACTGTACGCATTCATCATAATCGCCGTTCTCGAATCAACAATATGGTTATTGGTCAAGATTTTGTTTGTTCAAAAGAAGGTTATCGTGAAAAGAAATATGCATGCCGGAAAGATAGAGTTCTTCCTGCACCACCCATCACCAGAGAAGGCTGTCCTGCAATGCTTAGGGTTGCTCTGAGGGATGGAGCCAAGTGGGTTATTACCAAATTTGTAAAAGATCACAATCACAGTTTAATGTCTCCTAGTAAAGTTCCGTGGCGAGGATCTGGAAAAAATTTGATCAGCGAGGTATGTTTATGTTTCATTTCAAATTTTGTTTTTATTTCACTATTTTAGCTGGGGTGCAGTGACATATGCTTGATGTTCCATATGAAGCCAATTTTTACATCCTATCTCTAGTTTTACTTCACCTTGATGGGATTATCAGTGATCACCTCTTTTACATAAGTGAGCACAGATGTTGAACTTCATACTAAATGGCTTACACCAAGCTGCAATGCCCAGTTTTACTTGATGGGATTATCACTGTTCACCTCTATCTATCACATAAGAGCACATATATTGAAGTTCGTACTGAATGGCTAAATCCAACCTCTACCTTGCATTTCGTTTGTAGGCAAGTCACTGTGAGGGATCTTTAGAATAAGTGTTGTGAATTATATTTTTACTTGAAAATATAATTATTTTTGGTTAGAAATGTACGCTAATATTTATATATATATATATAAAGAGGCAGTTGAGCCTCTTCTGGTTTGACACAATTTTCGAGTCACTATTTTTGGATGTTTTTCCCCCCTTACAAAGTTATGAAGTACTATGTACAGTAAGGGTACTTCAGGACATACATTATTATTATTATTATTATTATTGTCATCATCTTTCAGGACGATTCACTCTCTCTCTCTCTCTCTCTCTCTCTCGTAGTGCGCTTTCTTCATCCTCATCTGATTGTTTATTTCCTTAATTATTCATCTTCTAATCACTCCCTCTCTCACCATCTCTGTCTTGGTGCTAATATAAATAATGAAAAGAAAAAATTGCTTCTTTTTTTTTTTTTTTTTTTTTTGAGAAAGTAAAATGATTTTTTCTTAAACTAAAAATTTTGAGAATTAATTTTTATCATCCTTATTTTTAGAATTGATTTGTATAATGTACAAGTAGCATTATTTCCAAATGTATGAAAACTCTCATACTTTAATCCTAAGAATAATTTCTTAGTGTTTGGTTGTTCTGTGGCAGAGAATAATTTTAAAAATAATGCTACAATGTATTTCATTGGATATAGTCCTACTCTCAAAGCTACAGTTGCTTCTATTAATTTCTCTTTAACTGCAGATGTGATGACAGTCCTTAGATTAGAAATCACTTTCGACATTTCCGTCTTGTTCACATATCAACCACCATGTCTTGTTATCAGGCTATTAGCTGACTATGTTACATGGACTCTTCAAAATAAATCACATACCCGTGTCGGACACCCAACACTCGGACAAGGGTATGAGATATGTGTCGGATACTTTTCAACGGATACTTCTTATATAATTGTATACAATACTATTATATTATATATATATATATATATATTGTTGTAGAATAGCTATAAATGTCTTTTTGACACTACATTTATCCAAAAAAAAAGAGTCTTTTTGACACTATAAATTACATATAGCACCATTTTATCTCACATACTTGATTAAAAATATAAAAATATGGTATTTTTTTGCCAAGTCTGCGTACTCTTTATTTTATGGTTTGATGAGTCTTGCCCTCCAGATACATACCTACACCCAACACCCGTACTCAAGTCCATAGCTGATACTTTCAGCAGTGCAAGAAAGCTTAATCTTAAGCTTTTAGCAGCCACTGATCAATATCACCCATGAAAAGATAGCAGACAACATAAGTAATCTGAGCTGATAGTTGACTGGGCACTCAGTACACCTGTGCTACTAGGGAGTGCTATAATTGACTGAACAGATCTATTATTCTGGGCTACTTGGGAGCACGATAATTGACTTTTAGAGCTCTATTATTATGTGAGTCAAAATGTTGTTTAGTTCTACTGACATATATGGTTTTAGAAATAGCATTGACGTCTTATTGAGGAAGGACTTGTAAGAGTGATATCAGTTACCAGTATATTGGATGGCCACCATATGTGTGTATTCAATTCAGTTCATGACCGCTGGCCTGAACTTAATATTGTTTTGCTCAACAAGTTATAAAATTAACTGTCTATGTTTTCAAATTTTATATTTTATGCTTCAGTGACCATCCAATGTTTAATTCCTTTATTCTCAGCAAGCCATTCGACTTGTGCATTTATAGCTCCCCTCATGAATTGTGAGTCAATTTCATTGCACATATATCCTTTCTACAGAAGAACTTTGTATGTTTGATAATGGACATAAGAAGTTTTCTGTATATGTAAAGTTCAAGTATTGTCAAGACCAGTAACGACAATTTTGAGCATTTTGTTGTATGGGAATTAGGTTAAATAAATTCCTTATAGAGAGACCAACGGAGTGCTTATTCTTATCGTTCAGTATCACCTTTTCATTAAAAAATAGTTTTGTTATTTTCCTCATTGTAGGAATATTACCTGGATTTTCTCCCTCCATTGACTTCTTCACTTCTTACAGGATGAGAAGGATCAAAGAATTCGAGAGCTGAAACTTGAACTTTACAATGAGAAACAACGATGTAAACGCCGCTGTGCAGGTTACCAGGAACAGTTGCATATGGTATTGAAGTATGTTGAAGAACATGCTGAGCACTTATCAAGAAGTGTTCAAGATATGGTCCAGCGTATAAAAGAGCTTGAAAATGAGCAGCTAGATGGTTCAGATTAGGGTCAGTATAATTTGTAAAAATTTTCTTGTTAATTATTATGATTTTTTTTTTTTAAATAATTTTTTTGGGTTCTTCTAATGTGATCTTTACTTAATTTACCATCATTTAGTGTGGTGAATTTATACACTCTATGAGTTGGATATACTTTGATGAGAGCCAAAGAGGCTGATTTGTCTAGCATAACCCATAGGCGTGAACCAGGAATAGGCAAATAAAGAGATGAAAAAAGATGTCTTGATGAGGTTATTTATGTGTAATAACTATTTATATGAAGTGTAATTTTGTAATAATAATTTCACATCCATTCATTGTATTAGAGGTGGATTTGGGGTGGGGTGGCAAAACATGGGAAGGACTAAAGGAGTGTGCAATATGTCTTTATTTAGGGTGAATTACACCAAGAGTCTCTAATTTGAATGCAATTTTAATTTGAGTAATTTCAATTTGAACCTTTAGTGTAGGTGGAGCCCCAGTATGAAGTGAAAGCATTTAGCCCCAATTTGAAGTTGATACTTTGACATTCACAGATTGGTTGCCTTGCCACCCCCTCTAGCCAATTGGTGGGGTTCAGAATGAATCTGTTCAGGACAGCATTTCTGTTAAGGCTGCTAACTAACTAACTACTTGCCTAGATAAGTTCTAGTGAAGTTTCTCTCCTGCAAATAATAATTTAAAATGGAAAAAAAAAAGAAGTTTTTTCATTTTGTTTTGGGTGGGTGAGGAGCTGTAGGTTTGGCAATTATTTTTTTTAATTTTTTTTATCTAGTGTTATTTTATTTTTATTTTAAGAATTTTGTCGGATCTCCTAAAACATCATCCTTAAGTCCACTTACAGTAGCTGGTGTTGTGTCATAGATGTTTTATTTCTTCAGTCCACATAAAATTTGAAGGGCTTAAAGTTTTTTCCGTTCTTAATCTTCAGTGATTTTTATAAACTTTTGGGTAAATTTCACTTTACCCATATGTTTTTGTTCATGTGTGGATTACCTCATTCTCATTTGGAAATAACCACATGACCTCTTTATGATTTGTGGAGTGAAATGTATCATTAAATATTTCATCCAACTTAACAGTAAGTGTGAAACATGTGTCAAATGCAAAGAGGTCACATACTCATTTTCAAATTTTAAGATGGTAAACTGTACATGGAATAGCATAAGAGCTTTAAAATGCATTTTTGCTTCTCAAATAAATGATGAAAATATCCGTAATTCACACATGCAAGGGTATTTTAGTTTTATTCATTAAATCGTTAGTGAGCCTAATGGTACACTTTAGTTCAAAAACTGCAAGGAATTATGTGGTAATTTTCAAATGAGGAGATAATTCGCACATGAACCAAACTATAAGAGGTGGCTCTAAGTGCACCCTAAAAATTAAGTTGGGTGAAGAGAAGGAGTCGTAGATAAGGGTGAAGAGATCACCGATGATGGCAGCGGTGACAATGAAGGTTTAGTGGTGGCGCCAAAAGATGACAAGGATAAGGCGCGGCATGAGGGGTTGAGAATGGATGGCCAGCGCTAGGAAAGGGATGGTCGGAGTTTGGGCTGTAGCCAAAGCAGTGTGGTTGGTTGGGTTATGATTTTGACCATTTTGGCCATTTAGTCAAGGGACAAAATTGTATTAAAAAAAATTAGAAAAATAGGGTGCTCAATTTAATTTTTGGGGTGTATATAGAACTATCCAATCACAAGGGGTAAAGTGAAATTTGCCATAAACTTTTTTTTCATTAATTATAGGGTAATTTACATTGACCTCCGAGAATTTGAGAAATTATAGTAAACCATATAAGTTTAACATAATTACATTGAATTTCTTTAAAGTTTTAATTTTATAACACTTGCCTTACTTTTTATCAAAAATTTATTAATCGTATTAATTAGAAAATAATATTGTCATCTCTTTTATATTCAAATGTGTTTATAGTCATCATTATAAACATAATCTGCAAGTTTGTTTTTGTTACATCATTTTAAAAATTAATTTTGTATAAATCTTCTAATGACTTGTCATTTTTCCTTTCTAAAGGGTCCAATGAAAAAAGCTAGAACATGCGAAGAAAATTGTCTTTTTTGTCTCCAGTTGACCTTCTTTCAAACTTGGTCCATTTTTTATTATTATTATTTTTGAAACGTTAGTCTAGAAGCACTTAAAATTTTGAAATTTGAGATAAAATAATAATAATAATCTAAAATATTTCACTCACTCTTTCAGCTTGTGAGGGATTAATGTTAATATGAAAAATTTAAATGGCACTTAGGTTAAAAGGTCAAATTTTGAATTTTATAGAATAATAGTCTCAAACTTTATTCTTCTAGGCCTATAAAGACATACTTATTTGTTTATATATTCACTTATTTATCCACATGTCACTAATTTATCCACCGTTGCTATTGATCGATATTGACAAATTTTTCAATGATTTTTCCAATGGCAACGGTCTTTGAGAATAGAGAGAGAAACTGCAAATAAAAAAAAGTATAATGGAAAAAAATGTAACAAATGTCTTTTCCACCAATAAGTAAAAAAAAAAAAAAATGAAAAGAAAATTACCATTTTGGTTTAAAAAATTCTGACCTATCCTTAATGTCCTGTATGCTCCTTCTCTTTGGATTTATCATAGCTTTTTTCTAATTTTAATACATATTTAATTTTTAGGGTAAATTACACGTACCTACCTTGAAGTTTAAAAAAAATATAATTAGTTCCAAGCTTTTGACTTCATTACATCAACCTCCTTTTTAGTAAGATTAAAGTGACTGAAATTAATGTATATGTTGGGTAAACACTAAAATAAACAAAGATAAATTTACATTTCAATCATTTTTTTATATTTATATGACTAATTGAAAAAAACTCAACTGTTATTTGAATTAAGACCTCGACATATCAATAACTTCATACACTAAAAATCAGGGTAAATTCTAAGCAATTATCAATTTTGTTTAAAGACATATATTAATATTTTAAATACACGAAACAAGAAGCACCAGTGGTCTAGTGGTAGAATAGTACCCTGCCACGGTACAGACCCGGGTTCGATTCCCGGCTGGTGCAAGATGACTCTGAAGAGAGTTCTCTTTTTGTCTTCTTTTTTTTTTAAAAAAAATAATATATATTCTTATAAATATGAATCAAAAAGAATTAAATTTCAAATAACATATTAATTTAATTTAATTAATAAAATTGTATAGATAAAAATAAATCTTGGTTTGAAATCAAAGAATGGTATTAAAAAAGCTTTTATGCAGTGACTAAATGGTCAATTTGTCCAATTATCTCTATCAAATTTAGTTATTCTAGTCTAAAATTTCGTGTGACATTGGTTAATATTTAACTAATTTTTTTGTGTTGGGATTTTTTTAACCTGGTTTTTTTAGCCTCGTTTGGTTCGATTTTTTGACTTTTGTGAGAGAAAATATGTAATGATATGAGTTGAATGTAATATTTTGTCTTGTTAGTTTATTTAGTCTATTTTGTCATTTTATGCTTTTTTTGTCCCAAAATGATAGTCAAACCAGGGCTAAGTCTACTTATTTTTTCTTTTTATTTTGTTGATTTCTAATTGTTACAATCAATTTGATTGGTATAATGGAAATTATAGATATTTGACAACTCAATAGACTATTTATCATTATTCGTGATTAGTATGAGTGTATATGTGATGCGTTTATAATTTTATATTTAATTTTTTAGATAATTTAATCATTAGGAAAAAAATTGATTAGCAATTTTGAACAATTTGATAAATAAAAAAATTTATTTAACAACTAAATAGGAAGGATATTCTTTTAAAAAAATATGAATAAATAAATAACAATGTTCGTATGTACTTTATATAATAAAAATGGATAATTATAATAAACAAATCATATTCCACTTTACAACTACTATTAATGAATATAACCTTTGTTTGAAATGTGGGTTGACTTTTTTAATTTTTTGACTTTTTGACTAGTTTAGCTTGGGACTAAAAAGTCTCGTTTGAGATGGATTTTTTGATTTTTTTAACTTTTATGAGAGAAAAAAATGAAATGATTATGGTTTGAATGTGACATTTTATCTTATTGACTTTTTAATTTATTTTGTATTTTTATGACTAAAATAGCCAAAAAAAAGAATTGTGTCAAACATAGTAACTCAACAATAGAGTGATAACATCATACTCTAAACTCATTTGATAAGTCATTAGTCACTCTTTTTTTTTTTTTTTTTGTAATTTCACTTCAATACATGTTTAGAAAATATTTTCCGATTAGTTGTAAATTTTACAAATATTAAAAAGAAAAATCATAAACTATTTTAAATTTATAATTAATTTTTTAAAACAACTGTAACATGTAATTTCCTCTACTTTTTTTTATTTTTAAATTAGGAATATTAATAATATTTGTATTTCCTTACTCGAGGCTTACAGATTTTTTTATTTTTTATTTTTATAATAAAAAAAGTGATAATTGATTTTCTTTATAAAAAAAATATCAATGAATGAAACTATTTTATAGGGTTTGTCTTAATCATGGACTATCATTGAGGAATAGGAATTCGAATTATCAAAAGATTATTTTAGTGATTATTTCTAATATGGAATGAGTCAATCATTCACTTTACAAATAATATATTTGTCAAATAGTAAAAATAATATTTATAATTCTATGATAATAGTGTTAATAGGATTGAATCACAATTTGTCAGGAAAAATAAGACTTGTTAAATATTTTAATTATTTGATTTGAGTGACAAAAAATAATTCATGTAGTCCACTTCACCTAATTTGAACGCAAGCTTAGTTCAATTTGATTTGATTTGATTTAACAATATGAATTCTAAGATTTCAAAATTTACCACAGATAAAACTATACTTTTCAAAAGCGTGTGGACTCATATCTTTGCATGAGAATACATTTGTTCTCATTAAAAGAAAATTCATAATTCTACTCAATAATTTATAGGAAAAATTATTGAGAAATCCATTTTTACGGAGTGTATAGTACTAAGTTTATAGATTGTTTTATTATGGTTGTAAGGACATAATTAATGAAATTGTTTAGTAAGAAAGGCAAATTATTGTATTGAAAATTATTTTTTTCCATTACTCATTGTCCTTGGACTGTCCTAGAAGTTCCATCAGTTGATAGTTGCTAGTAAAAGTCACCGGTGCTGAGAAAGTTGCCAAGAAAAGTTGTTGGAAAAATCGCTAGAGGTGGCTAGCAGTTAGCGGCGATTGGTGGTGGTGATAGGGACAAATAGATAAGTTAAGTGGATAGATATGTGGACATATAAGTTACATTGGATAGATAAATGGATAGTAAATAAATAGGCAAGTAGGTAAGGGTAATATATTCCTTCGAATTGTTATTGTTCTTGTGACTTCAAAAGATTTGAGTTTGGGGTTATTGTTCCAAAAGTTTCGAATTTATGGTAGGAATGCCCAAATTTAGACAAACAAAAGGAAAAATACTAAACATGAACAAAAAGAATGAGCACATAAGAAATTAGAGAAATGACCAAACTACAAAATCTAAAGGGCCAAAGGAGATTTCTTTCTCTTTTGTCTTGTGTGGACTAGAGGGAGGGTGTAGTCGATTTTTCACGAATCTTACTATGATAATTTGGACCAAATTACAAAAACCAAAGCGCTAAAGGAGATTGCTTCTCTTTGTTTATTGTGTGGATTATGTGTAGCATCGATGAAATAGTTAGATAAATTAGATAATTTTAATTACATGATTCATCATATTTGTTTTTAAAAAAATAAAAAATTTATTTTCAAAAATATAAATATCATCTATCTTTTTTTTTAAAATAAAAAAAATAAAAAAACAAAGACAAGATAAAATTATGTGACTGCACTCATCAAATTAATCAAACCTTTTTCATAAATCATCTATACACAAAAAGTACTAATCAAATCATAAAAATGTGGTCAATGATGGGATCACGAGCTTAAGTATCATAGAGACGCTTGACTAAAAACTAAAATCATCAAAAGCAACATATAAAAGAATGAGATGAGAGTATGAAAATCAACAAGTCTCTCCCACAAAAATTTCCCTCATCCCCCTCTCTTTTTCCCAAAATCTCATTTTTATTGTTTTTTATTTTCTTTCTTTCTTTTTTATTTTTCTTTTTTTAGCTTCAACCCAAGGCAGCAAAACCACCACCCTTCATCATCTGTCTGAACTCCTTGTAATTGACCATCCCATCCCCATCCACATCCACCTTCTTTATCATCATCTTGCAATCTTCTAGGGTTTTTCCTTGCTTCAACCCGAGTGACTGCAACACCGACCTCAACTCCTCCACCGTTATGAACCCATCACCATTTTGATCAAACACATTGAACGCTTCCCTCATGTCCTCCTCCTCGTCCTTCTCGTCCATTATCGTCTGATACAACGCCCCAAACTCGTCGATATCAACATACCCATCTCCATTTACATCGATCTTCTCTATCATTTGGATGAGCTCTTTATCGGGTATGAATATGCCTAAGTTCTCTAATGAGTCGCTAAGCTCCTTCTTCGTTATCTTTCCATCCCCATTTCGATCAAACATTTGAAAAACTCGACGTAGCTCTCCAGGGTCCATCTCTCATAGAGCTAAACCCTAAAACCAAAAAGAATGAGGAAGCTTATAGGCTTTGTTTAGAGGAGGAAGGAGAATGCTAGCCTTGTTTGGATAGTCGGAAAAAAAATGGGAGAAACAAAATGAATAATTTTAGTAGTTTTGGTTATGGTTCAGAGGATTTGAGAGACTGAAAGAGAAGTTATGGAAATGTGGGAAGGTAGCAAAAAAATAGAGAACCTTTGGCGATACGTGTGTGGGGGGTTGAGGAGTGGCAAAATGGGTGGAGGGTGGGATGAGTTTACAGATTTCTTGGAGAGTAAAATGTGGAGAAAACAATGGGGAAAATAAGAGGATGGCCACTAATTTCGTTGGAATCATTGGTAGAGTGTCATCATGTTATTTTTGTTGCAGTCCAAGTTCGATAATTTTGTCACAAAAATGCAATTTCAAGGTTGGAGTTGGTTATAAGCAAAAAAAAAAAAAAAAAAAAAAAGGTTGGAGTTAGTTGAGCCTTCACAATTTAAATATAGGGAAAAAAAGGTACACATAATATCCATGCAAGAATTTATTTCCAAAGGGAGCAGCTCCCCTCAAAACTCCATCCCCTCCATACCTCCTCAAAACTCCGCTTCGTAGGCTTCATGGACCCTGTAATGGTAATCCGAATAATTCATCTCGTAAGTCTAAAAAATAAGAATATATACGCAAAAAATAACTTGATCGAATATCGATAGACACACTAATTAATCGTGTTTTATTTTATGAAATGAATGGTAAATATAATTTTAAACTAAAACCGTTCATTTTATAAAACAAAATACAATTATTTAGTATCCCTATCGATATTTGACAAAGTGAAAAAATAAATAAATAAATAAATAAATTGGCATATATTCTTCTTTGCAAGGTTTATGAAATAAATATAGTTCAGATCTTTGTTGTGAATTCGTGGAGTGCACAAAATAGAGTCTTGAAGAAATACAGAAAGGATAAAGTCTTGAAAGAAGTTGCTCCCTTACAAGGGTGTAGCAGTGGTATTTTTTTTTTAGTTATGAGATCATTGTTCTAGTTTGAAATAAAAAGATCACAAAACTTGATTATTGAGAAGAAAAAAAAAAACATAAAATGAATCAATTAGACTAATTCTGCACCTTACTACTAGAGATTATCATCAATATGTTTGGTACGTCCAAAGTCCTAGTTTGGAGAGCCATTGGCTATGTTACAAAACTTAAAAGCTTGCCGCTAATAAGTTGGGTGCTTTTTTGGACCAGTTTATATGAATTACTCATATCGTATTTTATTTTCAAATTTGGTACAACTTTTACTTTCTACTTGCAACTTATTAAGCTGAAATTAATTAAATAAATTAAAAAATCTAATTAGTTGAAAGTTAGAGCCATTTTGCTTCTACTTTTTAATTGCCAACTTTCAACTTACAATAAACTGTACCAAACAGACCTTTTAGTCCCATTCATTTAAGCATAGATAATGACAATGTGGATCAGGGTCAGCCTAGGAGTCTCAAGCTGGAGCAGATTCAGTTGAAACTTTCCACAGCTGGTAATGAAGTGGGGGGCATTATTACATTGTTACAACAATGTTTCTATACTTTTTGTGCTGTGGAATACAACACTGTTCCTCTGCCTCCGGATTACCCAGATGGAATTTACTCCTTATCCATCACCATCTCAATCCAATTATTTAACCAATCACCAAAACTCATAGGTTTACCACAGTCCAGACCCAACGAAGTCCCTCGCCAAATTCTTTGAGGATTTCGACATCCGAAAAAGATACGTTCCAAAGTTTCATTTTCCTTCAGACAACAATGGCAATATGGATCTAAATTTATCCCACGTTTCCTCAAATTCCACTTGACTGGCAGGATATTATGAAGGCATTTCCAAAGAAAGTTGGCCCATTTAGGGGGTATCTTGAGACGCCATAGTCATATTTCCAGAGCGGATGGATTAAACAAGTTTGATGAATAAGCCTGTTATTGCCCAATTCCATGGCCAGCACATAACCTGACTTAACATTGTACTCCCCAGTTCTAGTAGGCCCCCCATATTGGTTTATCACCTCTAGTCTCTGTAGCTAAATGAGTACCTTGAATATGCGAAATACACTCTGGTGGGAAGAACAACCTTAGCAAATCCATGCGCCAGAGATGATTGGTATCATCTATAAAATGAGATAAAGATAATGAAGAGAAGCAAAGGGATAATTCCTTTCCACTTAAAGGGTTCAAGACCGATGGGGATCCATTGATCTTCAAAGGGATCAATTGTTTTACCATCACCCACTATCCATCTCAGTCCAGAAAACAGATAACCTGCTAGTTTGGTCTTGCATGATACTAACATGAATGAATTGATAGAACAAGATGATAACTGTTGTATACTTGTGAATTCAATTCCTAACACTGCAGATTTTCAGGTATAGACTTTCACTATTGATGGATCTTGGAGGACATAGGGAATCAAAGCTGGGCTGGCATTCGTGTGCTACAATGACTGGCAGGAGAAGGTTGATCAAAGAGCAATATGTTTACATTTGCCTTCATAATTATTATCAGAAGCACGAGCATGTTTGGATGCTTTACAATGGGCTTGGGGGCACAGGTTATCATGTGTGTCTATATTCACGGATTGCCAAGTTTTGGTTGATGTTTTACAGGGCAAGTGCGAGCCAGATTGGAATGCTACAACAGTGTTCACGGATATTAAACTTTGTAGTAGGTTTTTTTAAATTTTCTAGCTATATCTAAAGTTCATTGATCTGTAATTAAATCAGCCCATGAGTTGCTAGGCATGTAAATGACTTTCCTATTCAGCAATATATATGCTTTTGGTAGTTCCCAAAAAATATATAAACAAAAATAACAAGAAAATGTACAACTACCTATACTAGTAAGGAAGTAGGAGTCATTCCATTTCATTTCAAATCCCGGAATTGAAACCACTGATACAAACTCCAAACACCAACAGATGACTAAACATTTCAAAAGTGACCTAACTAGTGTTCCCAGTCTTAGCATCGTTATGACACGATGAGAATGGAGGCTTTTGTACACCCACCTATCAAGTAAGTGAACAAAATCAGACTTATAGTTCAGTGATGGATAGGAAGGAGTAAAAAGGGTGCCAAGAGTGCCAAAGATGAAAACGTAATCCAACCATGTGTCCGATAAGATCATCAATAGGATCATTGCAATAAAAAGATCTAACAGACAAGCACATATGGAATTTAAAATATTAAAATTTACAATTCAGTACCGTGAATGGAGAAATTGCCACAAAACATTGAAATGTTTTGGGAGACGGTGCATTTTTGCTCATCAATGCAAACTCAATATTCTTTTACGTCTAAACAACAAACAAAAAACTCATACAAGTTGACGAAAAAGAACAATAACAAAAGCTAGAAATTTGGGTCTAACAACTCAAGAGGTCTTCACTCATGAAACGCCCAAAAAACAATATCTGGGAAAATTTTCTTTTCAACAAAAATGACATACATCAAAGGGGAAGGGCTTATGAGAAGAACATAGAATATATGAGAAATAAAATTGGTACACGTGAACTGCTCCACCACTGACTACCATCTAAGAGAGAAGCTATAAATTTAATTATGGATTAAAACTATGATGAAACAATGCAAGGAAAAATGAAACCTTTTTTTTTTTATGCATGCACAAAATATTCAGTACAGAAGTTGCTTAATGAACATAGGGCAAACAAGAAAAATTCCACTATGAACAGTTGTCCTATTTAATCAAAACCGTCTACTTCCTGAAACTTAACTGCACTCATTAAGATCCAACAGCATCCTCCAACAATTACAAAGAAGTAAAAAACTCAATGGATATGCAAGTTCACATACTTAACTACTTAACAGTAGGCACATTAACTCCCAGAAGATAAAATATTTTAATTACATTGATTCACAATGAAATCGAAAGTAGCCATTTCTAACAATAGTTATCCATTGGGAAGAAGCTTTCATTTTATTATTCAACTTTTCAGAACTTTAAATGCCAAACATTCCCATAAACCGGTCTTACCACATCTAATCCAGCTATTGGGAAAATACAATCACTATTTCTCTCCATTATATTATTACAAAGATCCAATTTGCACCACAATTCCAAAAGAATCCTAAGTACTGTTTCTTATACTCACCTTTTAACCACGTAAGATCTTCTCAGATCTGATTTGCCTTTTCCATAGTGATCTCATTCTCCATCAGCAATACTCTATCTTCTAATTTTTCATCAGCAGTAACCAATTTCCTAAACATTAAAACTAGAGTGCTGCTATTAGCACCTACCAAAATTCTTTGGACCCCCATATCTTTGGACCCAAATCCTAAATCCTAAATTTTAATAATATTTTTTTGGACACCCCACTTATTACCAAATCTACCCATATTCATAATATTTTCACAATAAAATACACACCCACCTAATTTTTCATCCCTCTCCTTCCCTGACTCACTCAATCTTCAGAGTTTGGAGCTTTGGTCCAGTATAAAATTCTTGGACCCCAACCCTCCATCACTCTCGTCGCCGTCTCGGCCGTCAACGGAGCATTCCGACGACTCTCATCTTCTCTGAACTGTATCGCCGAATCAGTAACCTCTCTCATCCTCTCATCATCATCTTCTTCGTTGCTTTTTGTATCTTCGTCATCGCTAAGATTAATCGAAGATACTCCAATTTCTACGGAATTTGTATAACCGTTTGCAAGATGAGGAAAAACAGAATCATCGTCTGAATCGCCATCAAAATCATCGTTTGAATCGCCATCAGAATTCTGAATGTAGCCCAAAACAATTTGTTCATCACTGTGTAGCCGAAAAAATGTATTTTGTTCAGAACTGTTTTGTCGAACAATAATGATCCTGTTAGCACTGTATGTCCGAACAAAATTTGTTCATCACTGTGTAACTTGAATCCATTCCAATTCACAACTTAAAATAACATGAATTAAATCCATTCAAAATACATAACTTAAATCCATTCCAATTCACTCTTTTCTATTCTAAATTAGTTTAACAAAAAAAATTACATAATTGACTATCTGCATTAATGTTCGGAACCTATGTATTAAACGAAAGGATTATGTTCAGTACTGTATTACCGAACATAATTCTAACAGTCAGCAAACCAGTACCGAACAGCTCGAACGAAACAAGAACGACCGAGAATGTTAATGCAAGACAGATAAACTTATAAGATGATGAAGTATACGTTATACTTGAAGCAAAACTTTCAAGTTCAATAGCGTTGATGATGGTAATGAAGATGACATATTCAAGATTTAAGATGATTATGAAAAATAATAGATTTAGGGTTTATGTTAGTTGGTTATGAAAAGTAATAGGTTTAGAATTTACAAACATAGAATACGTACAGTTGGAGGTTGAGGTTGGGGTTGGGGTTGGGGTGGGGGTGGGGGTGGGGTGGGGGTGGGAGTGGGGTGGGTGTCCAATATTATAGAATATTAGTTCTTATTGATAGGTGGGTGTTCCATTTAATAATATCTTTTAATGTAATTTTACTTTAGGGATAATTGTAATAAAAAAAAATTATAAAATGGGAGGTCCAAAGAATTTTGACAGGTGCTAATAGCAGCACTCGAAAACTAAGTACTCTCAAGTCATAACACTGTGGGACAAAACCTCAGACTCCTAATAGGGATTCTGCAATCCTGCAGAATTTCATCTTAAAGGAATAAAGTCACAACAATTTCATTATTTTGTACTCATTATCATTGAAATTGAACGGCCAAATATCAATAATCATACTTTTGAAACTAGAGATCCAAATCAAGGTGCAATTCTGAATCATGTTATTTATTTCAAGCTATCCTTCTCAAGAGAGTAGTAGTTTGGAACATCGGACATGAGCAAAAAACTAAACCTATGTTTGCATGAACTTGAGTATGGATGTTGGGTGTGGGCATGGTTGTTAGATTCATGTAATTCACGATTCAATTCATACGATTCGATACGAGTTTCAACTAAAATGATTCGAATCATGTTGTTTAATCAGAAATAGAGTACATCGTGCAATTCAATTTGCGATTCACTATAGTTTATTGCGATTCAATTCTTGTTTTTGTTTGCATTAAATGATGTCGGATTTTAAACTCTATCAAAAAAAAAAAAAAAAGATAGATTAATTGGTTATATTGCTATACATGCATTGTAGGGTAAATTACAAATACATCCCATGAGGTTTGTCAAGAATACAAATTCTTTCTCACGTTCTGGAAATTACAAATACCCTCTTCTCAACTGACCAAATACCTCTAATACCAAAACGAAATTATCATACTGCCCTCATTTTCATCCACCCATCACTAATTCCTTCTCTCTACACCATCACAATATTCTCCAATCCTCTTTGGCGACACACCAAATGTTTGAAGACAATAATGACAGTGGTGTTGATCAAGAATGGAGCGATGGTTGGGCAAAGTGGCGTTACTAATTGAGAGAAAATAAAGAATAAAGGAAGGTGTGATAAGAAAAAAGAAAATAAAATGTTTAACTTCATAAATGTTATTATAGATATTTCTGAAAAAAATTGTTGCTTACATCAACATTTTGTTAGTTTGACTTAATAGTTGATCAACGAAGTGGGTCAATTGCTATGTGATTGGAAACCTCAAGAAGTGGGATGTAATTTCTCAAACAACTTGTATTTTTAATAAACCTCAAGGGGTGTACTTATAATTTACCCTACAATTTAATTATATTAATACTTATTTCATTTTAAACATTGTGTGTATTTCTATATGTATAAAATTATATATTATATTAAATAAAGTGATTTTTACAATTCACAATTAATTATTTTAACAAAATGATTCATGATTCAATTCACAATTAATAGGGATTTTGCAATCCTACAAACTTTACATCTTAAAAGAAATAAAGTCATGAAAATTTTATCATTTGTATTGTAAATCATTGAAATTGAATGGCTTAATTACTCATGCCAAATATCAATATTCATACTTTTGAACTAGAAACCCAAATCAATGTGCAAATATGAATCATACTATTTACATCAAGCTATCCTTTTCTCAAGAGAATTTTAGTTTGGCATGTGAGCAACAAACCTAGCCTATGTTACATAGACTCAAGAATGGATGTCAGGTGTGCAAATTTGTGTCAAGTGTCATATCCATCTAACTATCATAAGGACATGAAAATACAGCTAAATTTCATACCATAGAGCTTTTTTATCATAAGATGAGAGTTTTATGCATAGTTTCATAGTTAACTCTTTTAATTAAACATATTTGTTGGGTGCATGTACAACAAAGACATGCCAAACACATATCCCATACCTAACTCAATTGTCAAGTGAAGTGCCAAATGTTTGACACGGATATTTTACAAATTTAAAAGAATCCATGTAAAATACGAACTAATTCTAGCTTGACACCATGATTGAATAATAGGGTTGAGCTGATCATATGCAAATTGAACATAGACGCAAGGAAATGACAATTGTACAATGAACCACCAACCCTTAGCCTGAGTAGTATCTCTTGTTGTCTTGCCTCCCCTTTTGGGCAGGGTGCAACATGCAAATACATGTTGGGAGTGAGGGCATGGGTGTCTAGATAGATAGCACAGTAGGCACTTAAAGAGAACAAAAAGGAAAAGAGAAGAAAAAGTTTCTAAAGCCTCTTCCCTACAATTTTGTGAAAATTGCATTCTATTGCAAGCTCATGGAAAAGCCATACAAAGCTAGATATGTGAACTTGTAAAAGATACAGGATATTATTGAGGAAGTAGTGGTCATCAAAATCTTTGAAGCATGGACACCTCTGCGGAGGTGACACACAAGTGTCAGACACATGTCGGACACGGACATGCTCTGGACACTTGTCAGACACGCTGGAGAGAGTCGGACATGCTAGGACACTTGGGACATGTTGATGACAAGCTAAGGACACATTAAGGACAATTTTTTTCAAAAAAATAATTTTTTTAAATTCTTTTTCACGAAAATGGCATAACTTAGGTTGATAAATTTGATAACATAATAAATATTAAATATTAAAAAATATGGCATATAATAAATATATAAAATTATATATTATGCATGTGTCCTCAACGTATCGTGTCCTTTCGAAAATTTGCGTGTCTGTGTCATGTCACGTGTTTGTGATATTTCTTATTTTCTGCATAATGTAGAGAACATGAAGCAAGATAATTTCCAAGGGGCAATATACATGAATAAGATACTAAATTAGATATCTGTGCAATGACTTCTGTTCTAGGGCTTAAAATGGAGTAGTGCTAGAATGACTGTCTTCATAAGCTACACTGGATTTAGCATATGATATGTCATCACTGCATAAAAGTGATGAGTGGCCGCCCCCCCCCCCCCCCCCCCCCCTCCCCTCAACCAATGCAATTATGACAAGTGAGATAGTAAACCCAATATGGCATATCAAGATGAATCAGGATCCTCTAAAATAATTTTTCGTAGAGTCATTTTAGAGTAATTTTTTGAATGACTGAGATTTAATTCTATAAAAGTTGAAGGTACAATAATACTAAGTTGGGGGTACAATAGTACTAAGGCCTCGTTTGGGAACCCTCCTTTTTAGCCAAAAAGTCAAAAAGTTAAATTAGCCAAAAAGCCAACAACCCATACAAAAAAGTCAAAGATTCTCTTTTCTCTCTACTTTTTGCACATCTTTTCGTAAAAAGCCAAAAAGTCATTCTAAACATACTAGTTTTTTTTAGCTCATATTTTAACCAAATAGTCAAAAAGTTACTAAATTAGCATGTTCCCAAACGAAGCCTAAGTTGAGGGTACAATTATATTGATAATCACTTTTAAAAAAATCTCAATCATACAAAAAAATCACTCTACAAAAAATCACTCCAGAGGATCTGCAATCAAGATGAAGATGGTCATTGTAGCATTATTCTTTTAAAATGTACCAAAATTTCTTGATGAATTGATATAAATGGATAAGGATTTTCTTATTGAAAAGGACCAATAGTTATCAAGTTATGTATCTGTTCATATTCTGTCATGAGCATTAGTGAATTGCTAACAATAACACAATGTAGAAGAAGGAACAAAATTCATCATGGAAAATAAAAAACCCAACACAACATAGTAACTTGCAACAATTCCAAATATGAAATTCAAGGCAATCGTATGCAAATTGCCACATCAAATTGACCACCATAAAAACAGCAGCATTGAGTACCAAAAGTATGCACATTATTCGATTCAAAAAAAAAAAATCCTTACAGTAATCAAATTGAGGTCCACTTTTTAGGGGATGTCCCAGGGCTTCGGCTCAGGCACGGCCACAACCATCCCTTGAAGCTCCGGAGCAAGGACCACTTGGCATCCAAGCCTGGAGTGCTTGTTCAAAACCCTAGCCCTAGAATTCCTCCGGAGAACGTATTCCTCGTCGTAAGTCGCTGGAGGGAGCTTCAAGAGCCACTCCTGAGCGATGTTAACCTCGCACTCCGCTGAGCAAGCATCGATCTCCTCGAGCCGGTGCGAGGCCGGATCGATCAGGCCGTTGTTAGCTAGGGTTTTGAGAAGGGTTTGCCCTGAGAGTCCGACGATCTCGCGTTTCTTGCCGTCGTGATCGATTGCGAAGAGCTTCACGACTCGATCGGAGACTTTCTTGGACGATGGTGTTAAGGAGGAGGAGGAGGAGGAGGATGAAGATGAAGCGGAGGATCTAGTGATTAGTGATTTGGAGTACAGAGAGAGTGATCGGTTTCGGGAGATTTGGGACGAGAGTCGCTGTAAACCGGCCATCGCCATTGTTAGGTTAGATCCAGAGGTTGCAAATACGTGGCTGCCTGCTCGTGAAATAATGGTATTGTTTGGTGCCGGTATTGTTAGTTAAATGTTTTTAAATGATTAATTTTTTCTAAATTTACTTAAGTTATTATTTTTTAAAAAATTATAGGTCGAAATTGTACTAAATAATTTAATATAAATTTTTAAATTGAAATAAGTTATAATTACTTTTATAATTTACACCAAACACCCCAATAGAGCCATGGGCCTCACATTATGAGGGAAGTGGCCCATGGGGCTAAGAGTTAGGTGGCCATCGGCTTAATAGTCCGCTCAACCTGTTTAATTTTATTTGTTATTTTTGAGGATTTGAAAAAAATTAATTTAACTTATTAAATTGAGTTGAATAAATTTTTTGAATCTATTAAATTTTTGTTATTTTGAGGATTTGAAAAAAATTAATTTAACTTATTAAATTGAGTTGAATAAATTTTTTGAATCTATTAAATTTTGAACTATATTCAAAATAAAGAATTTTAGCCCTGTCCAACTCGGCTCACCCATTTAAAAAAATATTAATTTTAAATTTTATATTAGTTACTTACAAAATAAATAAAAATAAATATATATATATATATTTCTTTCTATAGCTTAAACTAAAATACTTCTTATAAGATTATGTGGTGTTTTGGAAAGATGGTAAAAAATTAATTTTTTTAGCTTTTTTTACTGTTTTATGTGAGAGGTGATGTGACCCAAAATTGATAAAAAACTGACTTTTAGCTTTTTTGGTCCCTTCCCAAAACACCCCTATATTTATTTTATAATGAAATGTTACTAATAATTTAAATTCAAATAATTATTAATGGGTTTAAATAATTTAATAGTCCTTCATGACATAATAATAATAATAATAATAGTTCATATCTATTGAATTAAGTGGGTAAGTATGAAATTTAGACATTTTTTTAGGACTAGGCTTGGAATGATTAGGTTAAGTCTGATGTCGAGTCTGATGTCGAGTTGGACCGGACTTGGAATAACATGCATACTCTTACTTTATAGTGCGAGTTCGACCTAGCCCGATATTTATCCATCCTTACTAAGAACACAATATAAGCCCCGTTTTTTTTTTTCTTCTTCTTCTTTTTCCTGCATTTGTTTGGGGAAAAAAAAAACAATATAAGCCCCTTTTTTTTTCTTTTTCTTTTTTTTTTTTCCTGCATTTGTTTGAAAAACAAATTCAAAAACTGAAAACTAAAATTGAGAAAAATAAAAGTAGATCCCTCTACATATAATTGTGTTAGGATACCAAAAATTTATTTGCTACACTAGACCCCGTTTGTTTTCAGAGGTAGAATGGATAGGATTCATAGTGAGGGGATTAATAGTGAGGGGATTAAGTAAAATTGTATTTATTTTGATGATAGTTGTTAGTGTAGGAATTGTTAAATTAATTTTATATAAAACAATAAAACAAATATAAAAATATAAAAAATTAAACATTAATGTTTAAAAAATAATTCCCAATATGTAAAAAATAAAAATAATAAAAAAAATTTTAATCCCCTCACTATTTTTCTAATATCATCTCCACCTCCTCCATCCCAATCCCCTTTCCAACCTCCATTTTGATCCCCTCCTCCATCCTAATCACTTCCCCAACTCTACAAACAAACACAACACTAACTAACCATACATTCATCCTAATCCCCTCCCATCCATTACACCCCAAAACAAACGGGGGATCAAAAAAAAAGTTCCTAAGATAACAAATTTTAGAAGAATAAAGAAAAATATTGATATAAATAGTCATAAATACCCTCTAAACCCTACTACATGTCCTAAACTTATTTCATTTCAAATATACTCCTCTGTTTTGATCCCAAAAAAAAACTATACTCCTTTCTCTCTTATATTTCCCTACAATCTCTCTCCCACCACCAACGACTTTAGATCGCCACCAGAGACCTCCGATCACCATAATCAATCTATAATGACAATTATCAACTGGTTTAACTATTTTCCTATCATATAATGAATTCCCTAGCTTCATTTTTCTTTTTGATTTTTTTAGGCCCCATTTGTTTCTAGAGGTAGAATGGAGAGGATTGTTAGTGAGAATACTACTAGTGAGTAAATTAAGAAAAATTGTGTTTGTTTGATAACCAATGAAGTAGTAATAGTTCATGTTTGTTTTGAGAGATAGGGATGAGATTAACCATGTGAAATTCCACAAATACCCTTTTTACATTATTATCAAATTTGGATTTATACCAAGTAAAGAATAAATAATTTTTTACTCAATGTTATTCTTCTTCTTTTTTTTATTTTTTTAAATATTAAAGAATCCAATTATCAAAAAATATTTGGTCAATGTTTTTTATTTATTTATTTATTTTTATAATATTAATGAATCCAATAACAAAGCAGATTTGCCACCCAAATAGTAGATTTGTACCCCATTTGATACCTCATTTGATAGAAAGCAAAGTAGTAAAATACTGACTACGCAACTATGGCGATTACAGAGATCTGTTCAAGCCCACTAATAGTATATTGTACAAGCTACAACTGCACTAACCTCGAAAGTACAACAAAATGCAATTGTAGTTCATAAACAAAGAAACATTCAAACAGCCCAATAGATAAAACAGAATTTGATCAAATATCGACTAATAAACAACTAGAACTTGATGGCAATAGGACAAGGTTGTAGGCAAAATCACTCTAGAAATTGGTCCAGGCATCCTCGTCAAAAATTTCAAATATAAAGGTCTCACCAGACTTGACTTGACATGGTGAGCAATATAAGGAACTGGTATGTCAGCAAGACATAAGAACACTTCACTATTGTCCACCCAAGCAATTGGTTCAAGACATGAATTCTCATCTAGCCAAGGAAACAAGTTGTTCAACATGCCGTTCATTGTATATTTTTGAGCATCAAAGTCAATTTTGTAGAGCTTCCTGTGACAACCCTCACCACTGATTAGTGATAATCTATGATTAAGCATGTTAACTGACTAATTGACTGAAATTCTGCACTGATTGGTTGAGTGTATTAGTTTAAATGCATGTCTATCTGTTTGACTGCTAAATTATCTGTTCGTGTATTATGTTTAAACTGCAAACTGAAGGCCTTATCGGCGGCCGAATCCGAAATTGATTAATGTTTGATGCTAATTAGAATTAATGTGATTTTATGGTAAATTTAGTTGAAATTTGGTTTGGTATGATTAAATTAGATTAAATGAAGTTAAAATGCATCAACTTAAGTTATTTACCCTTTTTGCCACTTAGTGGGTTATGCTAAACCACTCCTTGTCTCACCCTTTGTATTGTCTTAGCACATTTTTCTCATTCATTCTTGAGACCAAACCGTTTGAGAGAGGGAGAGTAGGAGAACAAGTTGATTTTTACAAGTCTTGCTTGAATCTAGAGGAATTGAAGAGCATTTACATATTTGAGCTTCTACATCTTGAATTCAAGGCATAAGGTAGGAGAACCATCTTCTTGATTGTTAAATTAAGTCATATGTTGCATGGTTCATGGAAGTTTAGAGATTAAAGCTTAGAATTGGTTAAGGTTGTTGAATTAAAGCTTAGATCATGCTTGCATGTGCATATCATGAAGTTTTGAAGTTGTTTTCATGGAAATTCTTGCATGCATGTCCACATTTTTGTTATAGTCCATGAACTCACCATGTTTTTGAAGTTAAATCTTGCATTTGATCTTGTTTTAGAACATTGGAGTTTCAAGGAACCCATGCATGTGTTGAATTTGCATTGTTCTTCATGTTCTTGAAGTTTATTTGAAATGGTGTTTAATTGAACCACCTTTGGGCTTTGATTTCCCAAATTGATCTTGGAAACATGTAATATTATGGGTTTTGAAGTGTTTTCCAGAAAATTAGCCCAAGAGGATATAAATTGATGCTTTAAAGTTGAGTTTTGAGCTTGAGGTTCAAATCTGGAAATTCTAGATTTTGGACTCACGCTCGAGCGGGGAACTCCACGCTCGAGCGTACAAACTGAGTTCATGCAGTCCGCTCGAGCGGATAAATGAACGCTCGAGCGTGAAATGCGTGTATCCAGTACTTTGCATGTGTTTACAGTCCGCTCGAGCGGGGGGATGCACGCTCAAGCGAGGACTTGTGTCTCACGCTCGAGCGGGTATCGAGCGCCCATCGAGCGTGAATTTCGTGCATCCAGTACTTTTACTGTAGTTTACAGTCCGCTCGAGCGGAGTAATACACGCTCGAGCGGATCCGTTTGTCTACATGTCCGCTCGAGCGGAAAAACCCACGCTCGAGCGGGAAAAACCCCACGCTCGAGGGACCTGTTTCAGCAAAACTTTGAAAAGTGTTTTTAAGTGCATCTTGCATCCTCATTTCATCCTAGGCATTCCTAGGCCTAGTGTTTAAGACATCTTAATGAGGATATTGTGATGTAGAACACACCGAGTCTAAGTAGGGACTAAGTTTCGATTCCCAAGTATGTGACTTAGTGTGTGTCATCCTATAACTGTGTAGGGTTTGGCTCGAGGGACGCGCACTAGCTTATCTGTAGCCCAGAACTCTGTGAGTAACTATGTGTAAAGATATGTTCAATCGAGATTATTTTCTGAACAAATGACTGTACTGCTTTATGAAATGATACTGTTTACTGAATGAATGTTGTCCTATTTGCGACTGTATTCGTGGCATCCATAGCAATTTACTGTTACTGAACTGTTACTGCTACTGTTACAAAGATCTCTGTCGGTTCCCATGTTGGAACCATACTGTTTACTGATATGATGGCCATCGACTACTTTCGCGTCTATTACAGACCTATTGTACTGTTTGCTATTGGATGTACCACTTACGACTGCTATGATCGAATAGTTGATACACTGTTTAAATGACCGTTTTAAATACTGAAAGGATATTCATTCTTAACCTCTTTATGCGTATGTTATTCACTGGGCTTTAGCTCACTGTTTATATATATATGTAGGTGTCCAGGCACTGGATCGGAGCTAGGAGCGTTGGATTAAACTCCCTTTTTGTCAAGCCAACCACTGTGCCTCACTGCGAGGTTCCATGTACTGCCAAGCTAAGGCTACCTAGGGGTGTTTTAGATTTCCTCCTTTTGTATCTGTTTTTTTTGTAATATGTATAGACTGTACCTAAACTGTACTGTTATGGTAGGGATTCGGTCCCTAACCCCGAAATATCTGTGTATGATGTATGTACATACTGTTTTGCTTCTGACTGTGAATATGTTTAAAAAAGTCTTTTTGCATACAGACTGTCATAGCTCATGGACATCTTTTATTACTGTTTTGGCTTTTACCAGCCCCTGACTCTGTGTTACTGTTTTACTGTTAAGAAGGCCTTCGGTAATCATCGGATTACTGGCTGGTTGCGATGCTAAACCCATAGGGGCGGGTTTGGGTCGTGACAAAGTGGTATCAGAGCGTTTTTAAACCACGAGTTATACCGCACACACGTGTCCAAATGAGCTATAGGATGTCCTAGAAAAGTAATAGGGCATTATATGAGCATGAAAAGTGTGTGTGGACATGACATGAATATATGTGCTAATGTGTTAATGTGTTTAAAGTATGCAACTTCCTATGTTTATTATTACTATGTTGCATATAGTGAAATGGATAATGCAAGAACTGCTGATGAAACTGAATCATCTGATGCCAGAATGGCAAGGCTGGAAAGAACAGTTGAACTGCTAACTGAGGCCTTAAGGCAACAGCAACAATAGAACCAACAGCCCCCACCTCCTCCGGTACAGCCGGAACAGAATGTGAATGATGACATCATTGCTCTAACACAGAAGTTTAGTAAAATGAAACCGCCATCCTTTCAGGGAGGCCTTGAACCATTGAAGGCCGAAGCGTGGGTGCTAGAAACTGAAAAATTATTTGAAGTGTTTCCATGTTCTAAAGCACACAAAGTGCTACTGGTGACCTTCACCTTACAAGAAGAGGCTAGAAGGTGGTGGATGCTGGTCCGCGACACCAATACTGCTATGAATTGGGCTCAGTTTAAGGGAGCCTTCTTTGAGAAATACTTCTCACAGTGTGTCAGAGACCGCAAGGTAACCGAGTTTGAACAGTTGAGACAATGTTCTATGTCCGTAGCTGAGTATGAGTCAAAGTTTACTGAACTCGCCAGATACGCACCGCACATGGTTGCCACTAATTACAAAAATGCCAGGAAGTTTGAAGGCGGCCTTAATGTCGAAATACTTGACAGGATAAATGTTCTGAAGTTACTGAAATATGTAGATGTTCTTGACCGAGCAATAATGGCTAAGTCGAACATCGAGGCATTGAAACAGACTGAAACACCAGCGACTGAATGGCGCGGTAAGAGGCGGGGTTTTAAATTTAAGAAAGGTCGGAACAGCCCCTTGAACAAAAAGCAAAATACGGGGTCAACAACCAGTTCCAACCAGGGAAATAGTTCCATACCGCCCTGTTCTGAATGTGGTAAGAAACATAAAGGGTTTGTTATAAAATTTCAGGTGCTTGTTTTAGGTGTGGCAAGGTGGGCCACATGGTCAAAGATTGCCCTTGCTCCTCAGGGCAATAGTAAAGCTGCAGTCAGCGCCGCAGCATTAACTGTTGCACCAAAACCCAACCCTAAAGCCACTGGAAAAGAACCTATGAGGCAAGGCCGAGTGTTTGCACTCGTACCGGAAGATGTGCAGAATATTGAGACCGTTGTGTCAGGTATACTTTCAATCTATACTCAAAATGCATATGTTCTAATTGATTCGGGGTCTACACATTCATATGTATCGTATGCTTTTTCGCGAAAATTAAATAGACCACTGGAACCTATGAACTATCTGTTAGCTGTACTTCACCTGTTGGGGATCTGACTTGTGCTTATATGTACCTGCATGTGAAATTATTGTTGGGATGTTCATTTGTATATTGATTTACTGCCTCTGAATATTGATCACTTTGATGTGATATTGGGAATGGACTGGTTAACAAAATATCATGCTACCATAGATTGTAACAAACAAGTTGTTTTCCGTCCACCTGGATTGCCTGAATTTGTGTTTAATAGAGTTGGAGTAGTACCTTCCCATATCTGATTTCATCCATGAAAGCTTTTAAACTGATTAGAAAGGGGTGTAAGGGGTATCTATGTTCTGTATTGACTGTGCCTACTGATGCTAAAACTGATGTGAACACTATTCCTATAGTCAGAGAATTCCCAGATGTTTTTCCAGATGATTTGCCAGGGGATTTGATTGATAGGGAGATTGAGTTCACCATTGATGTGATTCCGGGTACACAGCCTGTATCTAAAGCTCCGTATGAATGGCACTTGCCGAATTGAAAGAGTTGAAAGTTCAGCTGCAAGAACTGTTAGATAAGAAGTTCATCAGGCCCAGTACTTCACCGTGGGGTGCGCCAGTTTTATTTGTGAAAAAGAAAGACGGCTCACTGAGACTTTGCATTGACTACCGTGAACTGAACAAGGTAACGGTAAAAAATAAATATCCATTGCCTCGTATTGATGACTTATTTGATCAGTTACAGGGTGCCCAAGTTTTCTCTAAAATTGACCTTAGATCTAGATATCACCAGTTGAAAGTCAAGACAGGGGACATTGAAAAGACTGCTTTTCGAACGAGGTACGGACATTACGAATTTCTTGTTATGCCTTTCGGAGTTACCAATGCACCTGCTGCATTTATGGACCTCATGAACAGAATTTTCAAACCATATCTTGATGAATTTGTAGTTGTTTTCATAGATGACATTTTAATTTATTCCAAAAGCACGGAGGAACATGAACGTCATTTGAGAACTGCCCTACAGACCCTAAGAGAACAGAAACTGTATGCTAAACTGGCAAAATGTGAATTTTGGCCTGACAATGTTATGTTTTTGGGACATGTAATTAGTAAGGATGGAATTTCAGTTGATCCGCAGAAAATTGAAGCAGTAGTGAATTGGCCTAGACCGACAAATGTTACCGAAGTCCGAAGTTTTCTAGGCTTAGCCGGGTATTACAGAAGGTTTGTCAAAGATTTCTCCAAAATTGCCCTACCACTGACACAGCTGACTCAAAAGGGGATATCATTTGACTAGACCGATCAGAGGGAATCAGCTTTTCAAGAATTGAAAACTCGACTCGTGACTGCACCAATTCTCACCTTACCCTCAGGTACGGATGGTTATACTATATATAGTGATGCTTCTTATAAGGGTTTGGGATGTATTTTAATGCAGAATGGTAAAGTTATTGCATATGCTTCCCGACAACTGAGACCGCATGAAAAGAACTACCCGACCCATGACCTGGAACTTGCTGCAGTAGTGTTTGCACTGAAAATCTGGCGTCACTACCTTTATGGGGCAACATGTGAAGTGTATACAGACCACAAGAGTTTGAAGTACTTCTTCACACAGAAAGAACTGAACATGAGACAGCGGAGATGGTTAGAACTGATAAAAGACTATGATTTGCAAATTCTGTACCATCCGGGGAAAGCTAACACCGTTGCTGATGCATTGAGTTGGAAATCGATTGGAAATTTAGCCTGTTTACTCACCGGGCAGAAAGAATTGCTATGTGACCTTGAAAGACTTGAAATTGAGATTGTTCTGCATGAACAAGGTGGAACAATAGCCGCTATTTCTGCTCAACCGGCACTGATTGAAGAGATTAAAGAGATTAAAGAGAAACAACAACAGGATGACTTTTTGAAAAGATCATCGAAGAGCGGGAATCCAAACCGAGGCCGGATTTCAAGTTTGAGAATAATGTGCTGAAATTTCAGGGAAGATTATGTGTACCGAGTGATTCTGAACTGAAAAGAAGAATTCTGCAAGAAGGCTACAATTCAAAACTGTCTATCCATCCAGGAAATACAAAAAAGTACCAAGACTTGAAACTGAATTTCTGGTGGCCGGGAATGAAGAAAGAGATTGCTGATTTTGTGTCGAAATGTCTTCATTGCCAACAAGTTAAAGCCAAACATCAACGACCCGCAGGTTTACTGCAACCCTTACCGATACTGGAGTGGAAATGAGAACATATCACTATGGATTTCATCGTTGGTTTACCTCGCTCCAGTAAAGGTATGGATTTAATTTGGGTTACTGTTGATAGATTGACTAAATCTGCTCATTTCCTACCTGTCAAAACAATTTATAATGCGGACAAATTGGCTATAATCTATATTGATGAGATTGTTAGATTGCATGAAGTGCCTGTGTCCATTGTTTCTCATAGGGACTCGAAGTTTACATCGAGATTTTGGCAAAGTCTGCAAACAGCATTGGGTACTGAACTGAGACTGAGTAGTGCATACCATCCTCAGACAGATGGTCAGTCAGAAAGAACCATCCAGACTCTGGAGGATTTACTGAGAATGTGTGTTCTTGACTTCCAAGGAAATTGAGAAAGCCATTTACCGTTGGTTGAATTTGCCTACAACAACAGTTTTCATTCAAGCATTGGTATGGCGCCTTTCGAGGTTTTATATGGTATGAAATGTCGATCTCCTATTTGCTGGGCAGAAGTTGGAAATGGGCCTTTGCTTGGGCCCGAGATTGTACAAGAAACTACCGAAAAAGTGAAACTGATTCAACAGAGACTGAAAACTGCATAAAGCCGACAGAAAAGTTATGCGGATGTCCGAAGGCGAGACAAAGAGTATGAAATAGGTGATCATGTTTTTATTAAAATGGCACCGATGAAAGGCCATACTCGTTTTGGAGTCAAGGGTAAGCTAGCGCCGAGATATGTTGGACCGTATGAATTATTGAAAAGATTAATCCGGTGGCGTATCAAGTAGCGCTTCCTCCTGAAATGGAGCATATGCATAACGTGTTCCACATTTCAATGTTGAGGGACTACCTCCGGGATCCCTTCCATGTGATTGAGCATACCCGTGTAGTGCTAAGTGATGATTACACTTATGAAGAACGGCCTATTCAGATTGTGAACAGACGGATCAAGAAGTTGAAGAACAAGGAGATTCCGTTAGTGAAAGTTGACTGGCAAAACCATGGTGGCGTATATACCACTTGGGAAATGGAAGACGATATGATCAAGAGATATCCTGAATTGTTCCCACTGAATCCTGTTTTCTTCCAGAATGAAGGTAACTCGAGTTTGGAGGACCAAACTCTTTATAAAGAGGGGAGACTGTGACAACCCTCACCACTGATTAGTGCTAATCTATGATTAAGCATGTTAACTGACTAATTGACTGAAATTCTGCACTGATTGGTTGAGTGTATTAGTTTAAATGCATGTCTATCTGTTTGACTGCTAAATTATCTGTTCGTGTATTATGTTTAAACTGCAAATGAAGGCCTTATCGGCGGCCGAATCCAAATTGATTAATGTTTGATGCTAATTAGAATTAATGTGATTTTATGGTAAATTTAGTTGAAATTTGGTTTGGTATGATTAAATTAGATTAAATGAAGTTAAAATGCATCAACTTAAGTTATTTACCCTTTTTGCCACTTAGTGGGTTATGTTAGACCACTCCTTGTCTCACCCTTTGTATTGTCTTAGCACATTTTCCTCATTCATTCTTGAGACCAAACCGTTTGAGAGAGGGAGAGTAGGAGAACAAGTTGATTTCTACAAGTCTTGCTTGAATCTAGAGAAATTGAAGAGCATTTACATATTTGAGCTTCTACATCTTGAATTCAAGGCATAAGGTAGGAGAACCATCTTCTTGATTGTTAAATTAAGTCATATGTTGCATGGTTCATGGAAGTTTAGAGATTAAAGCTTAGAATTGGTTAAGGTTGTTGAATTAAAGCTTAGATCATGCTTGCATGTGCATATCATGAAGTTTGAAGTTGTTTTCATGGAAATTCTTGCATGCATGTCCACATTTTTTGTTATAGTCCATGAACTCACCATGTTTTGAAGTTAAATCTTGCATTTGATCTTGTTTTAGAACATTGGAGTTTCAAGGAACCCATGCATGTGTTGAATTTGCATTGTTCTTCATGTTCTTGAAGTTTATTTGAAAATGGTGTTTAATTGAACCACCTTTGGGCTTTGATTTCCCAAATTGATCTTGGAAACATGTAATATTATGGGTTTTGAAGTGTTTTCCAGAAAATTAGCCCAAGAGAATCGAAATTGATGCTTTAAAGTTAAGTTTTAAGCTTGAGGTTCAAATATGGAAATTCCAGATTTTGGACTCACGCTCGAGTGGGGAACTCCACGCTCGAGTGTACAAACTGAGTTCATGCAGTCCGCTCGAGCGGATAAATGAACGCTCGAGTGTGAAATGCGTGTATCCAGTACTTTGCATGTGTTTACAGTCCACTCGAGCGGGGGAATGCACGCTCGAGCGAGGACTTGTGTCTCATGCTCGAGTGGGTATCGAGCGCCCATCGAGCGTGAATTTCGTGCATCCAGTACTTTTACTGTCGTTTACAGTCCGCTCGAGCGGAGCAATACACGCTCGAGCGGATCTCGTTTGTCTACATGTCCGCTCGAGCAGAGAAATCCACGCTCGAGCGGGACCCCTGTTTCAGCAAAACTTTGAAAAGTGTTTTTAAGTGCATCTTTGCATCCTCATTTCATCCTAGGCATTCCTAAGCCTAGTTTAAGACATCTTAATGAGGATATTGATGTAGAACCACGCCGAGTCTAAATAGGGACTAAGTCTTCGATTCCCAAGTATGTGACTTAGTGTGTGTTCATCCTGTAACTGTGTAGGGTTAGCATTCGAGGACGCGCACTAGTTTATCTGTAGCCCAGAACTCTGTGAGTAACTATGTTGTAAAGATATGTTCAATCGAGATTATTTTCTGAACAAATGACTGTACTGCTTTATGAAATGACACTGTTTACTGAATGAATGTTTGTCCTATTTGCGAACTGTATTCGTGGCATCCATAGCAATTTACTGTTACTGAACTGTTACTGCTACTGTTACAGAGATCTCTGTCGGTTCCCATGTTGGAACCACTACTATTTACTGATATGATGGCCATCGACTGACTGTTCGGTCTGTTAAGACCTACTGTACTGTTTGCTATTGGATGTACCACTTACGACTGCTATGATCGAATAGTTGATATACTGTTTAAATGACCGTTTTAAATACTAAAAGGATATTCATTCTTAACCTCTTTATGCGTATGTTATTCACTGGGCTTTAGCTCACTGTTTATATATATATGTAGGTGTCCAGGCACTGGATCGGAGCTAGGAGCGTTGGGTTAAACTCTCTTTTTGTCAAGCCAACCACTGTGCCTCACTGCGAGGTTCCATGTACTACCAAGCTGAGGCTGCCTAGGGGTGTTTTAGATTTCCTCCTTTTGTATCTGTTTTTGTAATACTGTATAGACTGTACCTAAATTGTACTGTTATGGTAGGGATTCGGTCCCTAACCGAATATCTGTATATGATGTATGTACATACTGTTTTGCTTCTGACTGTGAATATGTTTAAAAAAGTCTTTTTGCATACAGACTGTCACAGCTCATTAGACATCTTTTTATATGTTTTGGCTTCTGCCAGCCCCTGTACTCTGTGTTACTGTTTTACTGTTAAGCAGGCCTTCGGTAATCATCAGATTACTGGCCGGTTGCGATGCTAAACCTATAGGGACGGGTTTGGGTCGTGACACTTCCACCACTCATAACTCATGGGATCAAACAAGACAAACATATGACAATATATAAAAACATGGGACAATATATATATATATATATATATATATATGAAGATGTAACTCGCTAAAGTAGCAAAAGAAGCAAAAAAACAGATGGTAGCAATAGTAGAGAGTAGCATACAATACAATATATTGCAGCCCAACACAAGAGCAACCTATAAACAGATTGCAAGTTACAAAAACCAGTCTTAACCAGCCCAACACAGGAGCAACATTTACTCAACAAAAAGACCATCATACTTTGGTTTGCAACAGATAAAGTATTGTAGCAGCAGAAAACTTTAAATCATTAAACCGTCAACAAGATTAGCAAAACGATGTTCAAGCTTCTATTTCACAAAAACTTTAAATCTAAGAACTCAAGCAAATAGCAATTCATTTATATTCGACAAGAAAAACAGAATTGAAAAAAAAATTAAGAAAAAAAAAACAAAATTTGGGTTCAAACAATAATTGAATATAAGACCTAACAATCATTAAGCCAAAAACCCATCAAAGAAAATAAAAAATTAAACCATTGAATCAACACAAAAAGAACATGTTGACAGCTAGCTAAACTACAAAAAGAACATACAGATTGCAAGAAAATGTGGAAAAACCTTTTTCATAAGCTATGATTTCTTATATGCATTAAAATTCCTCATCTTTTTCACTTCCCAGAACAAACCAACCATTGACCTCAGAAACAAATATTAAAAGGAGGATATATAAGGGAGTCATATAAATAGTTATTGCGTACAGGAACTCAATTCTTTTATGAGTAGCCCACTTTCTGACCCTCAGGAACAAATTCTGTCTTAACTGGGGAGACATTTAAAACAAACAAATAAAAACCAAACCCATGAAAAGAAATGTAAAATAGATCAACCTATTTTGGAAATATTTGAAGTTTGGGTTCCATAATTCCATTAACATTAAGAAAAATGCAATATAATTTCTAGAGCACTCATTATAAAAAGCAGAATATGCATCACAACACAAGCAATTGCTGAAATATATACCAATTTCGATGCATTCTATATAGCAAATTACGAGAGATATAGCAGCATACTACTTTGTCACAAACAACCCAAAAGTTATTTTCTCTTGTTCAATCAAACAACCAATATTTATGATATCATACTTGACTAACATTAAAAAATTTCCCATGACAAAGACCTATAATTCCACATAATTATATAGTTCCTTCAAACATCACAAATCACACAACACCAAAACTCAATCCCAACATAGTAATTCCTAAAAAAACAGAGAACCCTGTTAATAAAAAAAGAAACTATTTGATGGGCCAACTAAAAAAAAGAACAGAGAAGCACAGAGAGAATTACAAAAAGAAAGAGAGAGAGAGAGAGAGAGAGAGAGAGACAGAAAGAGAGCTAACAATGGCGAATTGAAGGCAGACAAAAATCTTTGGAGTGGAATTGAAAATACGATTTAGGTTTTTCGGAGGATTGAGAAGTGTTTTAGCTGACGAATAACGAGCAAGCATCTCCAACAAGTGTAAATTGTATTCACATCCCCAATGAGGTTTGTAATAAAAAATAATAACTTGCTTAACAAAAAAAAAAAAAAAATTACCGATACAGAATTTGAAGATGACAAAGAGCTAGGGCACACTGTGAAGAAGAGAGAGCTTCTTTTTGCCTCTCCTTCTTGATGCTGTTGCTTCCAAGGATGAGTAGGGCAAACTCTTCAGATCAAAAATCTGAAGAAGATGAGAGCTTCTCTTTGCCCCTCCTTCCTTCTGCTGCTGCTTCTTCTAAAGATGAGCTAGGGTAACGATGGGTAAATAAGTAATCACTCTCCTAACACCAACGGACTAAATTTTCAATACCAAGTGTTGGAGCAGACTATGAAACCTGTTAGCAAGGCCTATCTTAAGCCATCCGGCTTATCAATCCGTTGTTCAAATCTATAAACAAACAGAAGATTAACTGGGCCTCACATTTATCTTAATCTCATCTCTTCTTCTACACCCCAAAACAAACGGGGCCTTAGGTCAATCGATTAGAAATGAAACTACAAGATTTGCAAATCAATTTGTAGATCAACTGAAACTCTAGCTCTAAACAGTTTGTATATGTTTTTGAAGCTCCAATGTTGTATAGTTGCGATTCAATTGTTTGTCACTATGCTTTCTTTGTTTCTCTATCTGTTTCGCTTTCTTTATATTTTGTTGATAGAAAAATAAATAAATAAATCTATGGAGGCAATTGAAAAATTCATTAAAAACACTGTCACAGTGAAACTTCACTATCTTAGCACAACGGAAATTGACAATGAAATTTCAAAGATTTGACATAATTTCCATTGTCTAAAGTTAGTGCATAGTGAAATTTCATTGTTTAAAAATAAATAAATTTCACTTTGGACATTGAGATTCTACTGTTAATTCATCTTAGACAACACAGTAAAATTTCACTCTCTGTTAACAATGAACACAATGAAATTTTGACAATTATTATTATTATTTTTTAGAATTTCATATTCTTGTTTTTATAGATCTTGACTAAGCCATTCAAAAAATACAAATTTTATTGAAAATGAAAATCTCAATAAAAAGTTATTGAATTTTAAATTTTTAAATGTTTCAAAAGGTGAAATGCGTTAAATGTGCTAGAGCGTTACTATTGGGGGTATTTTGGTCAAAATTTTCTCTACAAGATATTAAAAGACTGAAACTGATAAGTATTTTTTGTTTGTCCTTATACTAATATAAACTTAAAAGGAGCTCTATCCAAATTTCCTTTCAAAATTACATTTGATTAATTGATTTTGTTATTAAAAAATGGAAACAATTTAAAAATTCTCAAAAATTAAAAACTAAATAGAAAGGCATTTTTACTTGTTTTCAAAATAAGTTTTCAATATCTTTCCCCCGTCCCGCACCTTCTACCATTGCATTTGAATATTTACTCAAATATATATATTTTAAATTTTAATTTTTTTGCTTGTTTTGAAAGCATATATAACCATGTTTTTGTTTTTAATAATAGAAACAAAAAATATTTCCTGTTAAAAAAAATAATCCCAAATATCAAAGTGGGAAGTTGCACTGCAAGTACTCATTTTTAGGGAATGTGCTTGGGATTGACTCATATCATTTTTCATTCCTATCATCTCTTTCTCACGAAAAAAAGATCCTTATCAGCACGTTCTTTATTCAATCATCATCCAATAATTGATCTAGGTCCCTTTCTCACACCCGTTGTATTGATTATATAATTGTTTTTTGAGCTGTGATTCGGAGCTTGAAATTGGGAGTCCCGAATACCCCGAATTCTTTTTTTTTTTTTTTTTTTTTTTTTACAGCGGAAGAAGCAAGAAGAAGACGAAGAAGAGAAGGAGGAGAGGGGGGGAGGGGAGGAGGAGGGGGAGGGGAAGAAGGACTGGAGGGGGCCTCAAAAATGGACTGGAGGCGGAGGTGGGGGGCGCGGCGATGGAGACACCTCTGCGACGATCGCGCAGAGGCGACGGCGGGCGGAGGTGACACGACGAGCTCGGCTGGGCCGACGACCGGCGGGCGGACGAGCTCGGCTGGGCGATGAGCTCTTTCTCTCCCTCTTCCCTCTCCCTCTCTTTCTCTCCCTCTTCCTCTGTTCTGCGTCGAAATGGCGGAAAAAAAGGAAAAAAAAAAAATGCCTAATGCCCAAAACGACATCATTTTGGGCATTAGGGGCATTCGGGGCGGAAAATTTCGAGGCACAAATCATTTTTCTTGTTTTTTAATATACTTTTTTTCATTTATTTATTTTAGATGGGTGTTCTTTAATATGCTTAAAAAACAAAAACAAAAAAAGTACTCATTTTTATTGCATTAATATTACCCATATCATTTTTTTTTTAATTTATAAGTTCATAACTATTCCAATCCCCCTATAATTTTCATTGAAGTATTTCTCCATCATTCTTTCTAAAAATATAAAACAAAAAAAAATTGCTTCATCGGTCATCCTTTTTAACATTTTTAATAACAAGAACAGAAAGTGTTGAACCTGTGACTGGCTGTATCCACAATTAAACAAGATCATTCTCTCTTCTCAAGTGCCTACGTTAATGCAATTTCCCAACTCGGTGCAATTTTATTTTCTTTTATATTCAGTAAGTAATTTTATTAAAAACAAAATGCTACAAAAGAACCGGCCCAAATAACAGAGGTCTACCCCTTCTTTATGGGTAGATTGGAGGCCATAACTTGAGAAGAGGACTAAGACCCTCGAGCTCTTAGTAAGGTGTAAGAATTTTAATTCAGTCAAATATCCTTACATCATAGAGGAGGGGTCTCCTCATCAATGACGAAGTCAAAATTTTAATATAAGAAGCACTTATACATTACAATTTTAAAATTTTTCTTCCCTGATCAATAACAATAACATAACAATCAGCTTGTTTAATTCTGATTTTCAGAAAATAATTTTTAAAAAATTCTACTTTTTTATATTTCGTATTTTAATGTTTTCAATGAATTTTTAAAATATTTTAAGCAATTTTTTTTTAAATTTTTGGACACACCTAACATAAATACACTTAAAAAGTATAATATTTGTAAAAAAATTTTTAAAAAAACACAAAATACCAAAAAATATATTTAAAAAATACAAAAATTCAATACATTTTTTTTTTGTATTTTTGTGTATTTATTAATTTTTCAAAACATTTTTTCACAAATATTTTACTATTTAGATACATCTAAGTAGGTGTATCTAAAAAAGTAAAAAAAATTGCTTAAAATTTAAAAACTATTTACTAAAAACAAATAAACACGAAAAACAAAAAGTTCAGTTTTCATAAAACTAAATTCAAAAAATTAAAACCAAACATACTGAATAATTTTTCGAGCTAATATTAAACACAAAAACTTAAATATTCATTACAAACAAAATTTAATTGTAAACTGTGGGAGCCGAATAAATGGCAGAATCAGAAGCGTACACTCTGGAAGACAGATATTACTCGGCTCCATCCTGCACGATCAAGAGGCCGAATGCAATAGGTGTTGAACTATGGAGCCGAGCAAATAAGCGGATAATGAGTGAAAAGTGGGCCAGGCCCCGAGGCTCAGGAAACGAGTATAAATAAAAACAAGATGAAGAAAGGTATGTGAGAACTATTACACTTAACTTAAAATACAAGTAATTCAGAGAGCAAAGACAGACTTGCCCGTCGGAGTGCTAATTCCGGCACCCCTGACTGGATTGTTAATTCTTTTTCAGGTGGCTAACTGAGGATCACAAGCATCCCCCAAGATCAGAAGAGTATTTCCAAACCACTCCTCCACAATTAGCGCCGTCTGTGGGAATACTCAAATACATCCATGGTGGGCGTGACAAAAGACCCTCCGATAGTCACTGATGAAACCACGCAGAGAGACGACCTCACTCCAACAACCATGCTTGGACTGGAGACTATCGCCGCAAGACGTGCCTTGAACTTCGCCTCACCCTCGACTTCGGAGCATGAGACAATGCAGGCGATCATGGAATAAACAAAGCAAAATGAACAGAGGTTGGAGAACATGATTGCTGAGAACGAATGTCTCCGTCAAGATTTGGCCTTGGAAGTGGCGAAGTCCAAACAAGCTGTACACCTAGATCCCGAACGACCTCCGAGGGCAGGTGGTCGACGACCTCGAGCCCGACAAGACGACACTGATAGTGACTCCGACTCATTATCCCCGGAGCCTAAGAAGAAGGGGCGACCTGAAACTACCAGTTCTTCTAAAGAGAGTCCCCATATAAGGCATAAGCGAAGAAGAAACAGTTCAGATGAAGAAGACCAGCACGATCCCTTTGTACAACGGATTACAAAGGTAGTGCTACCCAAGAAATTCAAAGCACCGTCATTCACCTTGCACGACGGTAAATCAGACCTCATCGATCACATCCGCCATTATAAGCAAGCCATGACGCTGCATGCAGACGATAAGGCTCTCATGTGCAGAATATTTCCAAACAGTTTGGGACCACTAGTTGTCAGGTGGTATTATAAACTGGAGCCGACTTCGATTAAAAGCTTCCACCAACTCCAAAAATCTTTCAGGGCAAGGTTTATCACTAATAAGGTCCAGCCAAAGCAAGCCGATTCCCTTTGGGCAATGCAGATTCAACCGGGGGAAACCCTTTGTGCATATTCGGCGAGGTATTGGGAATGTTTTAATCTGGTAGACGATGCTTGCAATGACTCCATGGCCATCACCGCCTTCAAGATGGGGCTGCATCCCGACAGTGCCCTCCGCAGCTCTTTGACCAGACAGCCCCCCAAAACAGTTTGGTCATTGATGAAGAAAGTTGAAGAATACTGTAAAATGGAAGATGATGCCTTGCGGGTTAAAGCCGGAAATGTGACCAACAAGACGGCTCCTACTGAAATTGCTCAGCCGTTAAATTCTGTAGCACCTCAGAGCCCTGAACCACGGCATCGAGCAAAACGAGATAAGAGACGAGATTCTCGCCGATCAAGCGACCAGTGCTCCCACCAAGCAAATGAACAGCTGCAAGTCGATAGCAGGCGCACAAGGCGCACTGACAAGAAATATACTGAGTTGTCAGAGCCAATCAACACGGTCATGTCCAAAATCCAACATATTTCGTTCTTCAAATGGCCGTAAAAAATGGTGGGACCTCCCGATACGCGAAGACGGGATAGGCGGTGCGAGTATCACAAGGATCATGGCTATGATACTGAGAGTTGTTATGCCTTGAAAGATCACCTGGAGGAATTGGTACAGGATGGTCGACTATAGCAGTATGTCCGAAAAAGCAGCTCAACCAAGCAATAGCCTTAAGATAGGATTCTCCTCCACTTGGCATAATCCACATGATATACAGCCTGCCAATTTCATCCGCGGTGCATACGATTCAGTCGAATCCCGACCCTCAAAATCAACTCACTCCGGCTAAACGGCCCCATGAAGCTGCAAGCATTACTTTTGATGATTCAGATTTGGCCGGAGTGACACTTCCCCACATCGATCCCTTGGTAATTGAGTTACGCGTAAACCGATTCACAGTTTGGCGCGTACTCATTGACCTGGGGAGCACATCGGAGGTTATGTACTACAAGACATTCACCAAACTCGGCTTCTCTAAATCGGATCTCTCACTGGCCCCTTATCCACTATTCGGCTTCAACGCCAATCCAGAGTACCCATTGGGGAAAATCACACTACCCGTTCGAGCGGGCTCCTGAACAGTGGATGTGGAGTTCTTGGTTGTAAAGCTGCCATCGTCGTATAATCTCATCATGGGGTGGACTTGGTTGCATACTATGCAGGCTGTGCCAAGCATCTATCATCAGCTGCTTCGCTTCCCAACAGCTCGTGACATTGAGCAAATCCGTGGTTCACAGAAGTCGGCACAAGCATGCTATATCCTTGCTGAAAAGACGCCGAAGGAGTTGCAAGTGAATTCCATTGAGGTATCGGATCGGGAGAGCCTCGATGATGTTGGGCGGCTCCTAAGTGAAAAGGCCACGGAAGCCCTAGATCAAGTCGAAATCGGCGGAAACCCAGATAGGTTCTTCATGGTCGGCACCTCCTTGAATCAAGCCGACAGACAGTAGCTAATTTCCTTCCTACTCAGCAACCTCGATGTCTTTGCATGGACTCCTTACAAGATGTCGGGTATAGATCCATCTGTTTCACAACACCGTTTGAATGTTGACCCTAAGTGCAAGCCGATCATTCAGAAAAGCCGGCGGTCAGGCGCAGAGCACACTGCCACCGTCGTTGAGGAGGTTGATAGGCTGCTTGACGCCCGGGCAATCAGGGAAGTGGCCTACCCTATATGGCTCTCTAATATAGTGGTTGTGAAGAAGAAAAATGGGACTTGGCGAGTATGCGTCAATTTCACGGACCTAAACAAAGCCTGCCCCAAGGATTGTTTTCCCTTACCCAGAATTGACCAATTTGTAGATGCGACGGCACGCCATCAATGTATGAGCTTTCTCGATGCTTATAGAGGCTACCATCAAATCGCTATGTATCTAGAGGACCAAGAAAAAATTGCATTCCTCACCCCAAGAGGAACCTACTGCTACAAGGTTATGCCTTTTGGGCTAAAGAATGCAGGGGCAACCTACCAAAGACTGGTCACTGCCATGTTCAAGGAATAACTCGGCCACACTATGGAAGTGTACATTGACGATATGGTGGTCAAGTCCAAGTAAGAGCAGAATCATATAGCCGATATGAAAGAGACATTCAACATTCTACATAAATACAGAATGAAGCCGAACGCTTCCAAATGTGCGTTTGGGATCGACTCTGGCAAATTCTTGGGTTACATTGTCAACCACCGGGGAATCGAAGCCAACCCAAGGCAAATCACAACAATCCTAGAACTCGGCTCCCCTCAATCGGTCAAGAAGGTTCAGAAGTTAAAGGGGATGGCCGCCGCACTTAACAGGTTCATCAGTCGTTCCACGGACTGCTGCCGACAATTCTTCCATACACTACAGCAAGGCAAGGCTTTCGAATGGTCCGCCGAGTGCGAACCCACTTTCAACAGTCTGAAAACCTACCTCCGATCAGTCCCTCTCCTGGCAACACCTTCGGCAGGTGACCCGCTCATCTTGTATCTGGCAGTTTCCGACCGGGCCGTCAGCGCCGTACTGATAAAGGAAGAGCTGGGGGAGCAGCGGCTAGTGTATTATGTAAGCAAGGCAATGGTCGACGCCAAAACACACTACTGTAGACCGCCCAAACGTCACGGCTCTGCGTGCGAAGGCGCGAATCGTTTGTTCATTAGCTACTACAGTTCGGACTCATGTCACAGTTCTAAATCTAATCTCGCAAAGTGCAATGGAAGACCGATAAATCACCAAAGAGTCCAAATTCGGCAAATCGTTTTGGAAAACTGATTTTAATAAAGAAGTACCAAACATAGACTGCTTTGCCAGATACAGAGTCGCCACCTAAATGTTTTGTTTTTTTGGGAAACTTAGGAAACCCTGACTCGTGCCTAAGGCCACGTGTCTGTCATTACCAAAGTTGCCTCGGGTCGGGAACTTGGGTACGAGAGGGGAAGGTCATGTAATGAGCACCCCCACTCGTCTGATCAAAAGATCGGCCTTTACTAACATGATATGTTGTTTTTGAAAACACATGTGTTCTTATTCCGGTTTATTAGCTAGCTTTACTATGTGATGCGCACAGCATACAAGTATAGACTAGATCGCCTAAGTTGGAACAAACATCTTATGTTTGTTTTTTCGAAAATGGTTTTGAAGTTGCTACTCGCAAGTAGGCTAAGACGTGGATTTGCCACCCTCAAGTGGGCTTTAGAAAAACATGATTTGACACTCTCAAGTGGGCTTAAAACTCACATTTTGATGAATTGTTTCAATTCAAGCAATCTAACCTTCATCCACAGGCATTCATGCAGTTAATCAATTAAGCAAATAGCCTCATGGCAAGCATGCTATACATGGCAACCACTAACACACATGCAGTATGCTAAAGCGTAAAAGCTTACCTAGTACTCCGAGCCAAAACAAGAAGCTAGTTAGTAATCAATGCATGATCTTAGCTATGTCAACAATGCCTAATGCAACACATGCAAAATGCAGCTAAGATAGGCTCGGCTATTCTAAGATGGCATATGAAATGCAACTTGATAACATGTATTCAAATCGGTATTGAAATACAATGCAGTTTGTATGATACGCCGAGCCCGGTGCATACAAGACAGATGAATGGATGCACGCATGCAAGCATAAGGATGCTAATTGAAACATGCCCTAAAACTAACCACTGAAAGCAGGTAAGTAAAAGGGAGAAAGAAATGGGGTTGGAAGACATTCACACACACACGCACACTTATTACAACAGTATGCCCTCTCGATGGAGGATCCGAATAAATAATACAAGCTAGCTACTCTAAGCTATTCTAACTAATCTAATAATCTAATTAGACTAATTATTACATAATCAAAATGAATAACCAGCTAACACTAAGCTAATTCTTACAACACGTTAACTAATTAAACAAATTAGCTAGTTTAATTATTACACAACAAATCAAATAATTAATCATTCAAACTAATCCACAGCAGTGAAATGGCCTCGCGGGCGAAGAAGAGATGCATGCTCGGTCGGCTTCGCTCGGAAATCCGTTGCCATGCCTTATGTTGCCTCTGTTTGCACTGTTCTGCACCTCTGAAAATTATGCCAACTTCTGTGATGGGTCTGACCTACCTCATGGACATTCTGAGAGGTCATCAGCCAAGAGGAATGGCCATCGGCCAGTGGATAATGGTCATCAACCAATTTTGAGACTATCGGCCAAACATTTCTAGCCGATTGGCACACCAGATAGCCGATCGGCCATCTCTTCTTGCAAACTCTCCTTTTTGCTGCAACAGAGCACAAACAGAGGCATGGCAATGTATTTGCAAGAAAATGTGTGTGCAACCACACTCCTTATCATGTTTGAAGCTCAAAGGAGTGTAGTGCTCGACTCTCAAGCCATCAATCACGTATTTCGATGCATGATGGCCAAAAAGGTCGAGTTGCACAAATCAATATGGATGAAATGCACAAAAACACATAAATGCCTTAACCTCTATCATGTATGATCAAGAGGGTCGGTGACCGAGGATTGAGGCACGCTTCATCACTTCAAGTATGAAACGTCCCTCGTTTCTCGTATTTGGCTTAACACCTAAACCAAACACAATTCAATGCATGCACAACTTAACAAAGCTAATGACATGCAAACAATGTAATGCAACATGAGCATGCAAGCACCATGTAATGCAACCTAAACATGTAAACAACATGCAAGAATCATGCAATGCGACAAGCATGCAACAACAACAAAATGGAACAAGCATGCAACAACATGCAATCTAACAAGCATGCAACAACATGCAAAATGGACTTAAACTAAAATGGTCAAACCTCAATCATGCCCAAATTAGTGGCCAAAATGTTGAAATGATGGCATGAAATGCAAGACAATGCATGCACATGCTCTAGCCCACCAACTAAACATAAAAGCATAGCTCTCAAAAGTGCTCAAGGAGTGACAAATGTAAGAGTGTAGCAACACTATAAGCACTGAAATAAGGTATGAAATGATGCCAAATCATTCAATCAATACAAGCATGGCATGCTAGGGTCCTTAAAGCATAAAGCTACCAAAGAGAACTACAAAGGAGGCATGCAATACATGGTACAAAGCCATGAACCAATCATGGACAGAGTTCAAATAGGTCTAAACAAAGACCAAAGTATGCTAAGATTGAGGCACAAATGCCTAGGCATGCATGCATACACACTAAGCCACGGACAAGGTAACAAATGCACAACCCTTAGAGGCACTCAAAGGGTGAATGAAGTGGGAACATGGCAATGCTACATGCTCTGAAATGTCATGTGGAATGATGCCAAATCATGTACATGATACAAATGAAGCATGCTAGGGTGTCCAAAGCTTAAGGCTAGCAAGGCACTTGCACTACAACTATGCAAAACATGAAGCATATGGCAAGGGCAACCCAAAACAGTCCTAGAACATGTTAAAATGAGTCTAAAATATGTATGGAAGGAAGCCAAAATATGCTAGCATGAAGAGCATAAGGCATGATGGATGCAAGGCAAATAAGGTGGATTACACTACACCTATCAAGACCAAGCATGAGATGGCTTCGCCAACAAAAATCAGAGTTATATCATGGAAAAATAACCCCAAATACACATTGAAATGATAGCTCGCAAGCTTAGGCATGAAGACAAACTTAATGGCTTATGTTTAAGGCATAAAGCACAAACTCTCCCATGCATTAAAAGAGTGAAAGATGTGAGTGTATGGCAATGAAACATGCTCTGAAATCACATATTAAATGATGCCAAATCATTAAAATAGTCCAAGCAATGCATGCTAATGGACTCAATACACAAAGCTAATCAGCTGGATTGAACCATGGCTATACAAAGCAATGCATGCATGACCAAAACAACACAAATCAGACCTAGAGCATGCTAAAACATGACCAAAAGATTCTCAGAGTTAAGCCAAAACATGCTAGAATGATGGTCCAAAAGCATGATGCATGTCAGGCTAGTGTGCAAGTTTACACTACAAGTGTATAAAGCATGCAAGAGGCTATCAAACCAACTTTAGACAGAGTTATGAAATGCTAAATAATTACCAAAAATATGCTGAAATGGAGCCCATACATGCTAGAAAGTCATGCTACTTCATGAAGCATACAAGACTAGTTTGTGAGAAATACACTACAAGTGTATAAACCATGCAAGGAGTGAGTCCACCAATCAAAATCAGAGTTATAACATGCCAAAATAACACCAAAAACATGTTTGAACTAAGCTAATTCAAACCACAAACGCATGCTACTTTGTAAGGCTAACAAGGCTAGCAAAGAGGATTTACACTACAAGTGCAATAAGCACGCAAGAGGTGACCAAGACAGCCAAAAACAGAGTTATGGCAGGTCTGATAAGTCACAAAAATGAGCCTAAACAAAGCCATAAAGAAGTAAAAACACATGCTCATTTGGTTGGCCATCAACACTAGCAAGCAAGACAAGAGGAGAGGGGACCACCCTCTCCTATTTGGGCCCTCAAAATAGGGCTTTTACTACTGAAAATCCTCTGGATTTCAGTGGTTAAAAGGCCATGAAAAGTTGTTTTGAAAGGCCTTAGAAGATGGCTCAAAAGCTATACAAGCTAAGGAACAAAAGGGAGAGACAACCCCCTAACACAAAATAGGCCTAAACCATCACTTTTAGGACTAAAAAACAGAGATTTTCTCAGTTCAAAACCAAGCCAAAAACAGTTTGCAGAGGTGGTAAAACAAGCATGCAAAACAAAGGTAAAAGGGGTGAGACCTTTGGAGCACAGCAGCAAAAACAGCCACTTTTCTTGAGCCAAAACCACCTTTTGGAGCTCAAACCAAGTTCCAAGGGACCTCAGCCCAATGGTGATCAAGTCTTCTTAAGGGTTGATAGGTTGAAGATGGTTGTATGCAAGCCTTCTAACGTAAACGCTCAAGAGAGGATTGTAGAGAGAGAGGTTCTAGTGTGAGAAGCTCCCAAACCTTTTGCCAAAAATGTTCTCCAAATGTTCTAACCCTTGAATATGAAATATAAGGCTTCATTATATAGCAAAATATCAAGCTTGGTCGAAAATATCTCAATTGGAAATATCTAATGCAGTGCACAACAGCTGGAGGAGAAATATCTGCCAATTCTAGGCTTTCTGGACATTTTTGGCCGATCGGCCAACATTTCTGGCCGATAAGGTTCACTTTTGGCCGACTTATAGCTGCTGAGGTCAAATTGTGGCCGATGCACTTCCATAGAGGCCAATGGCAAAAATCAACCCTGGTCCCTAACTTGAAGCAAGCCTAATTCCTTCATTTGGACTCTTTCTAGGTCATTCTTGAGCCTAAACTGTAGCCTCGGAAGTCTTATTTCCAATTATGCAAGCCTCACATCAAAATTCCATGTGTGCTAAGAGATATCTCTCTTTTAGTGAAGGTTGCTCAGTTTCGGTCCAACCAGAATGATGCCCAACATCAACCAATCATATCTCCCCCATCCGGACTCGGCTTTAGGAGATTCTTGAGTATAAAATGAAGCCCCGGAAGTAAGCTTTCCAACGGTGGTGGCCTTATAGCTAAAATCCAAGTGTTCAAAAGGATAGGCCTGATTTAGCGAGGGCTGCTCGACTCTCTCTCTTAACTGTTCATGCCCAACTTCTTCCTCAACTAGGTTTCTTCCCTCTTCTCCTCTTTTCTTCAACTCCAAACCCCCGAACAAGGTGTTTTGAAAGATTTTTCAAAGATTTCATCTCTCTTTCATTCATTTCCACTTTGTCCTTACTCGATTTACCGAAAAGCGCAACATTTAACAAAATGTGAGCGTCGGAACATCGTAGGAACTTTATTTCAAAAATACTTTGAAAAAGAGGGTTTTAAGGTCTAAAAACCATTCAAAATAGCTTTGGTCCAAAATGGGATGTGAGGTTGGGATTTGACTCTCCTCTTGCCGAAGAAATCGAACTTTTGCTCTGCACATCTTTCACCACCAAGTAAACAATCAGCAGGGCCCAAGTCTTAAGGGCGGTAAAAAATGGGGTGTCTACAGCCACCTGTCGCTAGAAAAACTCATCTTAGCCCTGGTCATGGCGGCAAGAAAACTGATGCATTACTTCCAGGGGCACAGCATCGGGGTTCTAACAGACTACCCCCTCCAATCAGTACTATGTAGTGCGGAAGCATCAGGTTGCGTTTCAAAGTGGGCTCTTGAACTCGGCCAATACGACATTCAGTTTCTACCTAGAACCTCAATCAAGAGGCAGGCGCTTGCCGACTTTGTGGCCGAATTTACCGGGGGTCTTTCCGACTTCAAGTTTGATGAAATTCGACCTAAGCCAAACTGGAGAATTTATGTCGGGGACATTTGGCAGCTATACTGTGATGGGTCATCCAATCAGCGGGGCAGTGGAGCCGGAGTAGTAATCATGGCTCCTGACGGCGCAGTAATTGAGCAGGCCGTCAAACTCGGCTTCGAAGCATCAAATAACGAAGCCGAATACAAAGCCCTTCTAACCGGTTTGCGGAATGCACATCTTCTGGGTGCTCGCGTCTGCTTGTATTTTGTGATTCAAAACTAGTGATTAATCAGCTGAAGGGGGAGTACGCGGCAAGAAATGACCGTATGGCGGCTTATATGAAAACGGCTAACTCCTTGCTGACAAAATTTGACCATCATGAATTGAATCAGATAACACGCGATCAGAACACGCATGCAAACGCCTTGGCCTGCCTAGCCTCCGCCATTAACTCAGAGATCAAACGGACCATCGAGGTGGGTTTCATCCTGGAGCTGAGCATTGGTCCTTCGGAGGAAGTCCAGGTCAATGTCATAGAATCTGAATTGAGTTGGATGGATCCCATTGCCGCATTCCTATCTTCCGAACAGCTCCCAGAGGACAAGAAAAAAGTGCACAAGCTGCGAAACAAAGCCTTGCGTTACTACTTGGATCCGCAAGGAAAGCTTTGTAAAAAGTCCCTTTCTGGTCCATACCTAGAATGCGTGCATCCGGACAAAGTTGAAGAGCTTCTGACTGAAATACATGAAGGCAGTTGCGGTGCACATTCTGGCGGGCGCTCTTTGGCCCATCGAGCTATAACACAGGGGTATTATTGGCCGACAATGAGATCTGATGCCGAATGCTATGAGAAAAAATGTGAACAGTGCCAGAAGTTCTCCCCGTTAACCCATCTGCTTGCTGAAGAGTTAAGTTCTATACACCAGTCCCTGGCCGTTTGCCCAGTGAGGGCTTGATATCGTAGGACCATTGCCAAGGGCCCTAGGGAACAAGCGATACTTGATCATCACCACAGACTACTTCACAAAATGGGTCGAAGCGGAAGCATTAACGCACATTCGAGACGCTGGTGTCAAGCGCTTTGTGTGGAGAAATATCATAACACGATTCGACATTCCAAGAGCTCTTATCTCAGACAACGGCACCCAGTTTGATTGTGGCGTCTACCGGGAGCTGTGCAGCAAGTATGGTATCCGGCCTTACTTTTCCACGCCGGCTTACCCCCAAAGCAATGGCCAAGCCGAAGCCTCTAACAAATCCATCTTGGACGGCATCAAGAAGAGGCTGGAGAAAGCTAAGGGCAAATGGGTCGAAGAATTACCGAGTGTATTATGGGCACATCGAACTATGCCGATCCACTGGAGAAACGCCGTTTGCTTTATGCTTTGGAACCCAGGCAATCATACCCTTGGAGATCAGCCACCCAACCCTGAAATCGCAAGTTTTTGATATGGACCGAAACAACATGATGCTGGCTTTGGATTTGATTCTGATCAAAGAACGAAGAGACCGCGCCCTTGCCTCCATGGCACGATACCAGCAACAGCTTGCCAAGTCGTACAATCAACGTGTCCAGCTGCGCCGCTATACACCAGGAGAGTTGGTCCTGAAGAAAGTACTTCCGGCATCCAGGAAACCGACTGATGGAAAATTGGGCCCTAACTGGGACACCCCTATCAGGTCGATTCAATCGCAGGGGTAGGGGCGTATCGGCTTAAGGACATGTCTGGAAGGAATCTGCCACAGCCTTGGAATTCAACGCACTTACGAAAATTCTATCATTAAACCCGACTTATGGGGAATGATACTAGTTTTGAATGGTTCAATGTGTATATGCTCCATTTTTGTAATGCAAAGATCCTTGTTTACTCACTGAGAAATCCAGTTCAAAAGTGTTCCGATTAAAGCCTCCGGATTCGGAGCGCCCTTCGTGGATGTCACGATTGGCCAAATAAAGTCTCCAAATTCGAAGCCCCATCGGTGCATGACGTCTTTGGGCCGATAAAGCCTCTGGATTCGGAGCGCCCTTCGTGGATGTCACGATTGGCCAAATAAAGTCTCCGAATTCGGAGCCCCATCGGCGCATGACGTCTTTGGGCCGATAAAGCCTTCGGATTCGGAACGCCCTTCGTGGATATCACGATTGGCCAAATAAAGTCTCTGAATTCGGAGCCCCATTGGTGCATGACACCTTTGGGCCGATTAAGACTCCGGATTCGGAGCGCCCTTCGTGGATGTCACGATTGGCCAAGTCTCTGGATTCGGAGCCCCATCGGTGCATGACACATTTGGACCGATTAAGACTCCGGATTCGAAGCGCCCTTCATGGATATCACGATTGGCCAAATAAAGTCTCCGGATTCGGAGCCCCATCGGCGCATGACACCTTTGGGCCGATTAAGACTCCGAATTCGGAGCTCCCTTCGTGGATGTCACGATTGGCCAAGTCTCTGGATTCAGAGCCCCATGGGTGCATGACACCGTCGGGCCGACTAAGACTCCGGATTCGGACACCATTAGTGCATGACATCGTCGAGCCTAGGCCGAATGAGGTGCCGAACAAGAGCCGTATCCATATGTTTGGGCCGAATTCAAGGCACCTTACGCAATTTACATTTCGGCCAACTATGTATATTTTCATGGTCATGGTCATTTTATCAAACAAGTATAATTTTATACTATCATAGTTGGAATAAAAAGATCATAATATCATAATTAAATCCACTCATAAAAATAGTTGGTACAACAAAAAAAACATTCTGAAAAATATATGTCCTCATTAAACTACTTTCGAATACATTATTAATTAAACAATAATAAATACAAAATGTATTTATTTTTACATAAAAATTTATACGGCGCCACCTTCATCGTCACTTTCTCTATCTCGTACGCGTCAAAGGGAAGATTGTGGCAATGATATAACGGTGAAGCCGACTGAACACCTGCTGTACGGAGGGTATCCGCGGCCTTCAGTACCTTGATCCACCCGTGCCAAAATCCCCGATTTTCGCATTGGCAGACCTCCTCGGCGAGTTTTTCCCTGGTTTTTTCTATTTCGACACTTCCGGCCTTCATGGAAGCCTTTTTCGTAAGCCCTAGTCTTGGCGAACTCAATCACAAACATGCTAGCCGTATCCCGATCGGCGATCGCATGAGTTATTAGCCGTTGTGTCACCCTTTCTTCCACGATCGGGTTAGACTTTCCGGCCGACTACTCCCCACCAGCCTTGACCTTTCTCAGCTCACGCTCGGCCTTCTCCTCGCGAGCTTCTAGGCTTCGAATGCATTCGTCCCTCTGCTCTATCTCCCGTCGAGCAGCACAAAGATGCATACTGATTTCGTAGGAGGTGTACAACCCCTTCACCGCCCCATAAATGCCCTCTCGGAACACTTCGAAGTCTCGTCGACCAACCATCGACTACTAAACTTCTGGCGGAAAAATCTGTCGCGCAATTTCTACTACCACATTTGGATCTCAGATGATTGAATCCGCCTCCGTCATCGGTTTGTTATCAACAAAAACTGCAAAGCTCAATGGGCGTGGTAGCCCACTGGCTTTGCTGCGCGGACAAGGGGAACTGCCCCGTTGGCGTTTCTCCCTTCTGGGTGACTTGCTTCGTCAACGAGGAGAATGACGCCTCTCATGCTCAGCAGATGCTCTAGCCCCCGTTTGGGGAAGTTCGCCACCTCGATTCATCGAGTCCAGCTCCACCAGTGTCTTGCCTTTCCCTTTGCTATTGAAGAATAATCTGCTAGACATTCACTCTTCGCTACAGGGTTGAGTTCTGTTTAGTTCCTCTACAGGGTTGAGTTTTGTTTGGACACAACCCCTCTCTAAATTAATTCATGGGCGCACCGCGTTCCCGAGGCGACCTCATAATGGACGCATTTCGTAAGCCCGACTTTCGGCTTTTCCAGCTCATCCCCACCCCCGACCAAGGCAAATCCCTTAATTCAACAATCAATGGCTCTCCACTCGAGTCGGCCAAATCCCTTGGCCTTAAGCCGAAAGGATCATGCCTCAGCCATTTCACGAACCCGACTCATTCGGCGGTCCAGTTCATATCTGAGGCAAGGGCAAATTCCTTTATTTAAACCTAATACCGATCGATTTATGCCACAACCATTCCATAAACGAGTCCTATTCGGCTTATGAAGCTCATGCACTGGCTGGGGCAAGGGCAGATTTATTAATCTGATCGGCCAAGTATTTAAACCCAATCCCGCGATCGATTATGCCACAGCCATTCCATGAACGAGTCCTATTCGGCGTATGAAGCTCATGCACTGGTTGGGCAAGGGCAGATTATGCCGCAGCCATTCCATGAACGAGTCATATTCGGCTTTATGATCATGCACAGGCTGGGCAAGGGCAAATTTATTAATCTGATCGGCCATGTATTTAAACCCAATGCCGATCGATTTATGCTACAGCCATTCCATGAACGAGTCTTATTCGGCTTATGAAGCTCATGCACTGGCTGGGGCAAGGGCAGATTTATTAATCTGATCGGCCAAGTATTTAAACCCAATGCTGATCGATTTATGCCACAGCCATTCCATGAACGAGTCCTATTCGGCTTATGAAGCTCATGCACTGGCTGGGCAAGGGCAGATTTATGCCGCAGCCATTCCATGAAGAAGTCCTATCGGCTTATGAAGCTCATGCACTGGCTGGGCAAGGGCGGATTTATGCCGAAAGGATTGTACCTACCTCATTTCACGAACCAGACTCATTCGGCGGTCAGTTCATATCTGGGGCAAGGGCAAATCCCTTAATTCAAACGATTAATGGCTCTCTACTCGAGTCGGCTAAATCCCTTGGCCTTAAGCCGAAAGGATCGTGCCGCAGCCATTTCACGAACCGGACTCATTCGGCTGTCCAGTTCATATCTAAGGCAATAGCAGATTCCTTAAATCTAAATCATGAATATCTCCCAACTTTTGAATCATCCGTCTTTTTAATAGAATAATTGTCTATTCATTTATAGAATAATTGACTATTCATTCAATTAAGTACAGGAATAACACAAAACAAGGGAAAATTTCATTGATAAACTGAATACAAACAAAGTATCACTTTATACATGAAGATCACCCTGAGCAAAAATAAAATAAAATACATTGAAAATCCTAGGCAAAAACAACCAGTGTGTCGTCCTAAATCAATCCTCAGGGTCCTCGGGGTCAGACTCCAACGGCTCGATGTCCACTTGCTCATATGGAATTGGCATTGCCAATGTCACATTTGCAGTAGCAAGGGCTTTGAGCCAGCCATGCTTGAATCCCCAGTTTTCAAATTTAGGAACTTCCTCCACATAGCTTGCAAGGACGGCGCCTTGCCTGGCCTCGTACGCCTTGAAAGTCTCGGAGTCGGCTTTTTCTTTTGCCTTCTTCAAATCTTCCAATTCGTTCTCCAGCCTGGCAATCACCTCTTGGGCTGACTTGAGCGCTTTATCGCTCGCGCTTGCCCTCTGCTCGGCGACCAATCTCTGCTCTTTAGCATTTTTCGCGCTCTCCATTTCGGCCTCTGCCCTTGCACTCTCCATCGTCGCCCTTGCCGCCTCGAAGTTGGCCTTACTCCTTTCGCCCTCCACCTTCGATCTTAAACGGCCGATTTCTTTGACGGCGTCATGCTGACGCCGCCCTATCTCAGCTATCCTGCCGACTGTCTGTAAAACAAAAAATTAAAACTAAAACAAATATACGAAGAAACGCAAAAGATAAGATCAAGATATATACCAGAAGAACTGTCTGAGCGGCCAATGCAAGTGCTAACACTCCAGCTCCGCAGCGGAAAATCGCCTTGTCAGCCGGCAACGAGACCGACGAAGCCAGGCTCGACGCCACGGCTGGGTCTTTCACAGCCAATGCGTTAGAGGAGATCGGCACGTTTTTTATCTTCGACTGAACCACAAAAGGAACAACACCGTCCGACTCCTCCAAGCGCGGTCGTTTTTCGACTGGGATTTCTTCAAAGACGGCCTCAAAATTGGCGGGTCGCTTTTCCCTACCCTTATCGGCCTCTGGAGTCAAACATTCAACCGACCGTTCCGTCTTAACAGAAACAATTTGAGCCGTTTTAACAACGACAACCGGCTTGGATGATTCAAGGAGGGCAGCTTTGGAACTAATGGCCTCGGCCTTCTGACGGGCAACCAAATGCTCAGCATTCTTTTTTTGTGCCAGTTGAGAAAGAGATTCCTTCGCCATACCCTCGGAATAAGAGTTTGGCAGATCTTCTAAACTAGTAAAAATATCTTTAAAGGAAAACTCCCATCGACCCGAAGTGGACGGTGAGTTAGGCTGGTTAAGACCGGCTGCTTCAAACGCTGAGTTTAGAGCCTCGTCGACCTCTTTGGCCTCTGTAGTGAACTCTCTCGTTGGATCAACAACTACCTCGACCACCGGCTCTACGTCTCGCTCCGAATCAGATGCTTCAAAACCAATTTGCCTAAGGGTCTTGAAGCTGGGGAAGACAAGAGCCGTAAGATGTTGTTCGTCGGTTGGGATCGGAATGTCGTTCGTGGTCGAGAACGTAGTATAAGTAGGCTCGTATCGCAGGAGTATATTGGCGGCTCTCCCTTGCTTCTGTACGTTTGGACGACCAAAATACTTGAGTGCAGTCTTAATTTCCGCAAGGACTGCCTCATCGGCCGAAGTCAAAATCTTCTTCAACTTATTGCCTGCATAAACAAAGGATTAGACTGGAAGAAAAAATCGAGTAAGAGAAAGATCAATAAACACGAGGAGTTACACGGCAACCTGGTTCACCCCTCCGTCTGGGTATAGGGTCTAGGCGATCTTCGCCTTCGCCGAATTCCCAGTTGCCTCGGACATTGACCATCACATCATCAACTTGTTTGCCAGAGCTGACAAGTATGGTTACCAAGTGGTGGTCAGTGTCCTTGGCCCTAAGAAAGTAGCGCCCGTGCCCACCGGAGGATTTGGCTAAAGCATAGCAGTGCTGAATGGCCGGAATGCCAAGGTTGATCCTAAGGCGCCGGTTCAACTCTGCGATTCCCATGATGATTCGAAAAAAAATCACATTGGATTGGGAAGGAATCAGACCCCAATGGCAGAGGACGACCCTAAGGAATTGGTGTAGGGGAAAACGGACTCTGCCCTCCGCAATGGATAGGAGAGGAAAGATGATTGTGTTTTGATCTTTCCTCTCCATATCAAGAGTATTGTACGTCACTAGAGATAGGTGGACATCATCAGAGATAGAAAAATGTCGTCGGAACCCCGAAATATGACCCTCGGAAAGGAGGTCTTTCAAGTGCTTAGCCATTCTAGTGAGGACTCAAGGGTATGCCAAATCTAAAATAAACACGGAAAATAGGATTACAAAGAGAAGAGAAGAAAACTTACAAGAGGCAAAGGAGACAAGGAGAGACGGGGAGAAGTTGCAGAAGACGCAACTCAGAGAAGGGATACCGACTGGCAATCCAGGAGGCTCAAATATTTGAAAAAGCATGCATTCGAAGGGACTGGAGTTTCAAATCGTATTAAATGCAAGAGATGCACGAATGAGGCGGGAAAGTATAATGATGACCGAAAGGCGTATGCATTCTGACATTCACATTGGGATAGGTGAAGCCGCCTAACTTTTGTTTCTCTTGACTTTTCAAATTCGAAACCAAACACACCAATTAACTACCGTCAATGGGGAGTTTAGGGGGCAATTATGGGAGCCGAATAAATGGTAGAATCAGAAGCGTACACTCTAGAAGACAAATATTACTCGGCTCCATCCTGTACGATCAGGAAGCTGAATGCAATAGGTAGGCCGAGTATCTATTGAACTATGGAGCCGAGTAAATAAGCGGATAATGAGTGAAAAGTGGGCCAGGCCCCGAGGTCCAGGAAACGAGTATAAATAAAGGAACAACAGATGAAGAAAGGTATGTGAGAACTATTACACTTAACTTAAAATACAAGTAATTCAGAGAGCAGAGATAGACTTGCCCGTCAGATTGCTAATTCCAGCACCCCCGACCGGATTGTTAATTCTTTTTCAGGTGGCTAACTGAGGATCACAAGCGTCCCTCAGGATCACAAGCATATTTCCAAACCACTCATCCATATAAACTTTTACAATTGACCCCGACTCCAAGATAGTATCATTATCAATGTCATTAAAAATTTATCTGTCTCTCTCTCTTTCTCTCTCTCTATGTAAACAATCAAATTATCGAAATCTCCAATTTTAACACAAATCAAAATTCTTAAATTTAGCACAAATCACAACAAATCAAAAGTCTTAATTTTAACAAAAAATCATAAGAAATCAAAATTTCTAATTTAAATATAAATCACCACAAATTAATATTTTTAATTATAGCACAAATAACAACAAAAATAAAATAAAATGAAACACTATCAACAAAATATGCAAACCAAAGTTGAGAGGGTAAATTATGCAAATTGGGCCGAAGTTGGGTTTTGGGCCGTTATGGGCCGCAGTGCGAAGGGCCGGAGTAGATGGGTGTAAAAGCTACTCCGGTCTGGAAAAGTAACCTTGGATTTAGACCGGTCATACGACCGTGATGGTTAGTCCCGGTCAAAGCTTTATTTCTACCTCGGTTGAGTAATACGTTGAGGGAAGTTCGGTCTTCGGCGGTGAGTTCGGTCGAGGCGCATGAAAACCGAGTTGCACCAAGTCCTTGAGAGGACATAGCTCTGAGACAGTTCGGCTCAACTCTCTTAGCATAGGAAACCGAGATAAGAGAGAAGTAAGTGCCTGACTGACATGTACTTCGGTCCGACTGGTAGTTCGGTTATGGAGATTGGTTGTAAAGTGACTATAGATTCTAGCCAACCTGTAAAGGTCTGTAAGCCATGATGCCATAAGAGCTGGCCATGAGGCCATATGGTCAAGTGAGGCCATGAGGCCATGTGTAGAAAGTGACCAAAAGTAAGATTGAGCTGGCAGCCAGCTCACTTCCAGGATTCTCTCTTATACTTGTAATCTCTATATATAGGAAGCCAGGGAGAGGGAAAATGGGGGGACGACAAGCCTATAGAGAAAAGAGAATAAATAACAAAGAGTTGATTGTAATTCTGATCATTTGTTCAATATAATAAATCTGCAGCTCGTGGACGTAGGCAATTTGCCGAACCACGTTAAATTCTCTGTGTTAAAACTTGATCAACAGGATTATACGGGCAAGTTTATTTCTCTCCCGTACAATTGGCGCCGTCTGTGGGAAGTGCAGACAAGAACAACCTCTTGATCAAGCTTTTTCTCTCTAACATCAATGACGAACAATGAAGAGTTACCTCAGTCCGCCGTTGACGGATTAACTCCGGAAGGAGGTGCGAGGCGTGATGGCCTACCTTTGGTCGCTCCCATAGGGTATCTGGAACCACAGAGACTGAGTTTCAGGAGGGAGGCAAGGAGACGAAGGCGGTGTAACAGCCCCCATCACTCTCGTTCGCGAAGCTCAGAAAGACAAAGGCGCAGGATTGATCCGCAAACTCTAGAGGATCGCGTCAGGGAACAAGACGAGTTGATACGGCGGATGGCGGCGGACATGGAATCTCTCAAACACCAAGTGAAGGGGAAGGTAGTGGCGACGGGAGAGGGGCACACAAGCAAGACGCCCCCTCGCCACTCAGGAGGTCGTGGTAGGAATTCCACACCCTCTCAGGCGGAGAGCAGAAGCCTCAGGACAGGCGATACTCAATCCAGATCTTCCAGAACTCGCCACTCCAGTTCCGAGAGGACGAGATCTGAGATGTCATTCACCGAGGGAAGTACATATTGGCCCTCGCATACACACCAGACAAGATCTAGACAGACGGAGTTGCCCAGATCATCCGACCTGCGAACCATGCTTGAAGAGAAGGCGCGATGGGAGGAGGACGCCAGGGTGCGCGATCCACACAGAGTTTCTGCTTTAGTGAGGTTGGCTCCTCGGACGCACGGAAGCGTCGAGGTTGGAATGCCAATATATCGCCTGGCCTACGAACCAACGGATAAGGCATTGGCGAGGCTGCAGACCTCACCATTCGTCCCAGCAATAGAGAACGCGCCCCTGCCATCAGGCTTCCTTCAGCCCAAATTTACTACTTATGAGGGGAAGACAGACCCCTACTCGCACTTAAGCCACTTTCGCCAGGTCATGGCTGTGTACCGGCGGAACGAAGCCTTGATGTGCATCCTATTCCCTTCGAGCCTTGGTGATTTAGGTTTGACTTGGTTTGAGAGGCTCCCAGAGGGCAGCATAGCCTCCTGGGCGCAATTGGCGGAGGCGTTCGTGACAAGTGTTCCGAACAAATACTAAAACTCCGGTGGAGATCGACCAGTTACTCTCCATCGACATGGGCGACAAGGAGACCCTGAGATCATATAATGGTCGCTATTGGGAGACCTTCAACCAGATTGGAGACTGCCCTACCAATCTCGCCATTGCACAGTACAAAAGAGGCCTTCCGATAGGCAACAGACTAAGGGACTCTATCACCACACCACCCCTCACCATGGAAGCCTTGATGGAGAGAGTGCACCAGCACATCAGGGTGGAAGAGGATGGCGCCCACCAAGTCAAAACCTAGCGCAACCTCAGTACCAGAAAAGAGGACCGCGGCAAAGGTCAATGCGGTAGATCGACCGAACCAAAACGGACGAGGCAGGCGAGACAACGGGGAGGACCAAGACAAGAGATGGTTGAGGGTCCGCACTGCCATAACCACGGTATTCAAGAAACCGATCTACCGAATACTTAGCGAGATCCGAGACGCGCCTTTCGTCAAGTGGCCAGCCAGGCTAGGCGCAAGTCAGAAAGACTACGACGACAGATCACGGTGCACCTTCCACAAAGAAAAGGGGCACCGCACTGAGAATTGCACGCCATTAAGGCAGCATCTGGAGGAGTTGGTGGCGGCAGGCCACCTGGATACCTACATCGAGGGAGGGGCGCAGCCAGCCCCCCAGGACCATCACAACCCCAACGGAATGCCGATTGTGCAGAGTTAGGCCCTTCTTGGATGGATCCCATCATACTGTTCCTGAAAGACGGCACTATACCGGTAGAGAAGAAAGAAGCCAACAGAATAAGAGCAAAGTCGCAGCGATTTTGGCTCTCTCCATCCTTGGCATTGTATAAGAAGTCGTTCTCAGGACCTTACTTAAAGTGTGTTCACCCCAGCAAAGTGGAAGCATTCTTATTCGAAATCCATGAGGGCGTATGCGGCAGCCATCAGGGAGGAAGATCATTGGCGTACCGAGCAATTTCGCAAGGACTGGTGGCCATACATGCAAGCAGATTCGGAGAAGTATGTCAAAAATGCGAAAAATGCCAAAAATTCGCACACCAAATACACCAACCTGCCAGAGAACTCCTACCTTTAACTAGCCCATGGCCCTTTGCTATGTGGGGCTTAGACATAGTAGGGCCACTGCCAACGGCACAGGCAACAGGAAGTTCTTTCTAGCCGCAACCGACTACTTCACAAAATGGGTGGAAGCAGAAGCCTTGGCGTCAATCAAGGAGAAAGATGTAAAGAAGTTTGTCTGGCAGAATATCATCACTCGATTTGGCATACCAAAGGCGTTAATCTCAGACAACGGCACTCAGTTTGACGGAAGAATTTTCAGAGGCTTTTGTGAGGAGTACAAGATAGAGTTCTACAACTCTACGCCGGCATATCCTCAAGCAAACGGTCAAGCGGAAGTGTCGAATAAGGTCGTCCTGGATGGATTGAAGAAACGGTTAGAAAAAGCAAAGGGAAGTGGGCAGAGGAGCTCCCTCAATGTTTTATGGGCCTACCGCACCACGCCTCGACGATCAACAGGAAACACCATTCTCCTTAGCTTATGGCATGGAAGCAGTCATCCCATTAGAGGTTGGCCTCCCCACAATCCGCAGCGAAAACTTTGATCCAGAATTGAATGGCGAGGCCAAACATTGGAACTTGACCTTGCGGAAGAACGAAGAGACAGAGCATTGGTTCACATCGCCTCCTACCAACAAGAGTTGTCCAGAAAGTATAACAAAACAGTACATCCAAGGCAATTCAAGATCGGAGATTGGGTGTTACGCAAAGTGATGGGAAATACATTGATTCCAGGAGATGGCAAGTTGGGGCCTAATTGGGAAGGACCTTACAAAGTGGTCGGCTTAGCAGGCAAAGGGGCATACCACTTGGAAGATAAGGATGGCAGAGCAATTCCCAGACCATGGAATACTGCCAATCTCAAGTTGTTTTATTTCTAGTATGTGTAAATGTTCACCATGAAACAAATCGATTCTTCTTTGACATGACTGTTATCAGTAGAAAGCCGCTTCAGTAAGTGAGGAACTTTATACACATAGTTGGCCGGAATAACCAACTATGATCCTAAGCCCAGGATAAGGCTGCAGGACATTTGGTCGGAATAACCAAATATTCTATTCTAAGTTGACTGGAAAAATCAACTTAGAGGTTGGCTGGATTAAACCAACACTTGGTACTCTTCAGCCGAAGTATAGGTATGGCTGAAGAGTGGTTGGCTGGATTAAACCAACACTTGGTACTCTTCAGCCGAAGTATGGATATGGCTGAAGAGTGGTTGGCTGGATTAAACCAACTCTTTGTACTCTTCAGCCGAAGTATGGGCATGGCTGAAGAGTGGTGGGCTGGATTAAACCAACTCTACTCTTCAGCCGAAGTAAGTGTACGGCCGGATTAAACCAACATTGGCTACTCTTCAGCCGAAGTGTATATATCGGTTGAAGAGTGGTTGGCTAGTAAGTTGGATAGTTAAACCGAGCTCACAGTTGTGCAATCAGATCATAGAAAAATTCATTACAGGCATACATACACAAAACCGAAACAAGAGTTGAAGAAAGATTTTCATTGAAACACAGAAAAAGTACAATTGAGGGGCTACAGCCCGGTTACAAAATTCAAAAAAAAAAAAAAAAAAAAAAAGAAAAAATCAACGAAGAAGCGCATCTAGCTCGGCATCAAACTCATCGTCCGCATTTATCTGGAGACCGGTGTTTGATGGGAGTCCGGTGTCGGCTGGGAGCACGGTCTGAACTGGGAGACCGTTCTCAGCTTGAACCTGGTCTCAACTCGAACCTCGGTCTCAATGGATGGAAGCTCGTCCCTTCGGTCTTCAGTGGCTGGCTCCGACCGAACTGACTGATCATCTTGTTGTTCATTGATGACCGGGGTGGGAGTTTGCTCATCTTCCTCGGAATCATCATCGTCATCATCATCTGACCCCTCGAGGAACTGCCTTTGGAGATCGGCGGCGTATTGTGAAAGTGAAGCAGGAATGGAGTACGGTGGAGCGTTGTAGACCTCGGTGTCAGGCGTACAACCGAGCTTCTCCACCGCAGCCCTCCAGCCGCATTTGAAAAATAGATCCTTTGCTACGTCGCATTGCAGGGTGTAGGCGACTTCGGCCTCCTTGAAGCCCCGCTTCTCGGCCTTCTTCACCTCCCCCTTCAGCTGGTTTATCTCGGTATCCTTCTTCTTCTCAAGCGCAGATAAGACGCGCAGATACCTATCTTTTGCCTCGTTGGCAATTTTTTGCTTTTCGGCTTCAACCGAATTGGCGACCTCGGTCAACCGACCGTTTTCAGCACGGAGCTCGGCCAGTTGCTTTTTCGCCACCTCTAGTTCGGCCGTTTTTGTTCAGCCTCAGCCATGGCCTCCCTTGTATGATGCCGAAGTTCCATGATCCTCCTATGAGTAACTTGGTTCTTCTGGATGGCCTGCAAAGGAGAAGTAACGATTAGCCGGACTGAAAGTTGGGAAAAATTACTTAGAAGGAAGAAGCTACTTACCAGGATCATAGATTTAGTGGAGGACCGGACTGACTTTAGCTCGGTATTGAGTTGTTTGTAGTGGTGCTCCATATCTTTTGGAAGGCACACACTTTTGGCTAGGTTAAAAGCCATTAAGTGGTCCTTCTCTGAGATCACCGAATCATCAATGGTGATGTCTCGGTTGTCGAAGGAGAGGGCAGGAGCCCATTTTGATGAAGTGGCAGTTCGGGCGGATGACTCCGGTTGGATGTTTTGCTGGGAGCTTGGAGGAGAGCTTTGTGGAAGAACGGTCTCATCCTCATCAACAAGACGTGGCTCGGTTTGGGTAGTCCGAGCACGTTTGTTTCGGCGCGAAGAGGATGGCTGCTGGGATGGAAGGGCCACCACGGTTTCAGTGGGTTGGCCGGTTACTCGTACTTCGGCTGGAGTGGTTGCGGTTAGGAGGGCCTTCAACCTGTTTTTCTTAGCCATTTCTTGTTCGGCTGTGAGTGGTACGAGGTTGATCTGGGGCAAGGAAGGGTCCGGTTCTGGTGCGTTTCAGAAGGAAGTCGGTCACCCTTGCCTTTCGGCGACCGGAAAGCGGTAGGTCGGTTCAAAGTTAGAAGCTTTGCCCAACTTCTCTCCCTCTCTTAGTGCGGCGCGCAGAAGACCGAGGTTGGGGTAGCCGTAGATTGAAAGGAGATGGGCTTTATCTGCAAAAAAATAAATGAAGTGTTAGTCCGGTCAGAAAAGATGACCGAGATAAACAAAAATAAAGAATGCATTAAAACAAAGTAGGTATACCAGGGATCCTTTGTTCCAGTTTATGCTTCCGCCTGGGATCTGGGCTGGTGGTCCTCAAATTCCCAGACACCCAAAAATCGTCATCATTCAAGTCTTTGTCCGGTGTGTTTTAATTATTTTCTCGGCCATGGCGTACTTCAAATAATAACACCAGCCTTCATTTTTGATCCTATGGAGTATTGATGAAATATCTCGGCCAAACCTAGGTTGAGACCGGTTGATGGTTCAGTGCGGTTATACCCATTATTATTCGGTATGTATTGGTGGACAGTTGAGTGGGCATAGTCTGTTTGCCTTAGAATTCACAATTAAGGGTTGGACTGGGAATCTAAGTCCGGTCTCTATTATTGATTGAGGGTAAAGGGAACAAGCCTGGGTTGCCCCATGGGTCAACGTCTGTTCGGCTAGGGTTAAATTACATCGGCAGGAATGTTGTAATCTTTTCTAATTCGGCTAGGCCTCCTGGGGTTTCTACCAAAAATCTGTACTTCCCCATTTTCGTTTAAATTAAGAATAATGATCTCGGTCAAAAAATATGTGCGGTAGCTCGGTTGAGCGCAGTGGAGTGCCTGGCAACCTAAAGACTAAAGTGGAAAATAAGGGGTTAAGCACAGATCAATGGACCGTGCTACAAAAAATAAAGCCAGAAAAGGGAAGTCTTACTTCGGCTACAGGATACTACATGATCTACTTCGGCTTCTGAAGGATGCATGTTATCTCGGTTGGGCAAGGTGTTTGGTTATCTCGGTTCTATCTGTGGTTATGTTACTCCGGTTAAGCATCAAGGGGCAACTTTTCAAGTCTGTTTTGGGAATTGAGAAAGCTGGCTTAGCCCCCCAAGGCTTAGCTCGGTCGAGGGTAAAGATTTTCTAATCTCAGTTATGAACGAGGTGTTTGGTTATCTCGGTTTTGCCTGTGGGGTTTGTTACTCCGGTTAAGCATCAAGGGGCAGCTTTCTAAGATCAGCTTAGAAACTGAGAAAGCTGGCTTAGCCCCCCAAGGCTTATCTCGGTCGAGTGCAAAAATTCTCTACTTCGGTTAAGTCTGAAACCGTTGGTGGCCTATTGAAACTACAGTGATGTGCACAAGTGCTAGTTCGGTTCCAGTCTACCTAAGTTCTTATATAGCAAAAACAGGGTTCTAGTTCGGTTGGGACATGTGTAAAGATCAAAGTGATGTTCTACTAGCTATTTCTTGAAGTTCTTAAGGTTCTTAAGAAGTTTTTCCAGAAAACAACATGGAGCTAAGCATAAAAGCATTTTGCAAAAACATCAAAAAACTGCAACAGATTGAATGAAAAGAAGAACAGAATCATGATGCTTACCTGGTGAAGAGGGAGTAGGACGGGATGGAGGCAAATGGCAGCAAGGACACCAGCTTCAGAGATGCAAGGCAGCAAGAACTCAGGAAGAGAGTTAAGGAAAGGTGAAGAAAATTTTGTGAATGATCTGAGAAATGAAAGGGTTCTCTTTGTTTTATGAAAAATGGGAGGCGGGAAACTGTTCAAAAATTACGGAGTACGAGGGCGGCTGCACCGCTTTGGAGGTCCAATCAGAGGTTGCCACGTGTCACTGGAAAGGGAAGCGTTTCAGTCGCCGTGTTTGAAGAGACGTTTTGACCGGACGTGCACAGTTCGGTTTGAGTTTAGCTCGGCTGGACAAGCTAAATGGATTTAAGCTCGGTTGGAGAAGCTTACAGGGTTTTAGCTCGGCTGGAGAAGCTAAAAGGTTTTTAGCTCGGCTGGAATAGCTATAGGATTGTAGCTCGGTTGGAAAGGCTTACAAAATTTAGCTCGGTTGTTAAGCAGGTAATCCCTATCATGCTGCGCAGATGAGATTAAGGGGCAATTGAGAGGGTAAATTATGCAAATTGGGCCGAAGTTGGGTTTTGGGCCGTTATGGGCCGCAGTGCGAAGGGCCGGAGTAGATGGGTGTAAAAGCTACTCCGGTCTGGAAAAGTAACCTTGGATTTAGACCGGTCATACGACCGTGATGGTTAGTCCAGTCAAAGCTTTATTTCTACCTCGGTTGAGTAATACGTTGAGGGAAGTTCGGTCTTCGGCGGTGAGTTCGGTCGAGGCGCATGAAAACCGAGTTGTACCAAGTCCTTGAGAGGACATAGCTCTGAAGACAGTTCGGCTCAACTCTCTTAGCATAGGAAACCGAGATAAGAGAGAAGTAAGTGCCTGACTGACATGTGCTTCGGTCCGACTGGTAGTTCGGTTATGGAGATTGGTTGTAAAGTGACTATAGATTCTAGCCAACCTGTAAAGGTCTGTAAGCCATGATGCCATAAGAGCTGGCCATGAGGCCATATGGTCAGGTGAGGCCATGAGGCCATGTGTAGAAAGTGAAAGTAAGATTGAGCTGGCAGCCAGCTCACTTCCAGGATTCTCTTTTTATACTTGTAATCTCTATATATAGGAAGCCAGGGAGAGGGAAAATAGGGGGACGACAAGCCTATAGAAAAAAGAGAATAAATAACGGAGAGTTGATTGTAATTCTGATCATTTGTTCAATATAATAAATCTGCAGCTCGTGGACGTAGGCAATTTGCCGAACCACGTTAAATTCTCTGTGTTAAAACTTGATCAACAGGATTATACGGGCAAGTTTATTTCTCTCCCGTACAAAAGTGTTTAGAGTTTAGTAGACTTTTGATGAAATTGGAATGGATGGACCCTGTAATGTAGTGTGTAGGACTGCTGCTATAGGTGTTTATAGTTACGACTTAAAAAAAAATAATAATAATAATAATTGAAAAGTCAGAAGCACGTGACTCCTTGGTCGCTTACTAACTCCATCCGTGCTCCCCACGACCATACATCTTACCAAAACAACTACCAGGCAACCGTGCTCCAAGAATCAAACAGCATATTAAAGTACAACAACCTATAAAATCAAAGTTCCTCTTACACCACTATACACTAAAATTTTATGTGCGCTTTATTGTTACAAACAAAATGGAAACACAATGCTCTTTGGTAGAAGGCAAAGAGGCTAGTGGATAGATAATAAGTTCAGTTCAGTCCAAAATACATAAAAATTTCTAAATTAAGGTTATTCTTAGTTCAATTATAAATTTGTTCATAATTTAGCTTTTCCACTGTTCTCATAGTTGTCGGCCAGGAAAACCAAAATAGAAAATGAAAAATTAATATTTCATATGAGAAACCATTAAAGTTCTTTCATATTGTTTTCCCATCAACCAACGGCTATAAAAGTCCAATGCTTCGCGTGGTTTGTACTCTGGAACAGTATGTCCAGATCCCTGCACCAACAACGAAAAATTAAATGCGGAATCCAACTCTGAAAAAAATAAAATCCCAATGTTTGGGATAAATGCCTTGTATTTATGACAAACTAATAGAGATTGCATGTAGAAACCTTTATGGTGAGAAAGGTGAGATTGTTCTCATATTCTTGTAGGAATCTGCAACCAAGAAGATAATAGTTATGGGTTTTAACAGTGTCATTAGTTTCTCATCGATGCCATAATATTGACGAAATGAATTATAGTGACATACCCAGCAACTTGTCCATTGGAAGTCCAAGGCCGCCATTCATCAACAATCTTATATCCAACTGATCTTGTCCATGCTTCACTCCCAGTGTATGGAACACACATGTCATGGTCACCGCTGTCACAAAATGTAAAAATATGCGTGAATTAATATAAATAAACAAAGGATATATATACATATAAGGCAAATACTATAATAATAAACAAGTTGTAGTTGTTGGTCTAACCTAAATATGAGCGCTCGATATCCCTTGGAAGTGAGGTTCTTGTGATACTTGATCATGCTTCCAGCATCATGGCGGAATAGGATTCTGCCAGTACATAACTCCCAACTGCCCGCCACACTTCCCTAATAGAAGTATAACAGGATTATAAAGGTAAAATTGCTTTCAAATCATATAGAAATTGATATATGACGAAAACTTCTTACTTGTTCAGCATGAATTGCTTTCCGAACTGCTTCATTGTTGAGCCATGAAGTTGCAACTTCATCATCCTGCATCGTGAATTCCAAATTCCCAATTATGATAAAATTGTTGTAATTAAGCCCAAGAAGGTGACAAAGCATATATGATGAGGAAGAGAAAAATGAAACCAAGGAACCTGTGTACTGAAAAAAAAAAGAAGCATTATTCAATGCTTTTGTAGTTTCTAAAAAAAAAATGGTAAAGTTGAGGACAAATGTTTGCAAAGATAAACGGAGTTAAATTGGGCTTGTTTTGTGTAGCTTCTAGCAAGCTCAAAGTAGTTAATCATAAAGCAGAAAGCTAAAAGCATCTCTCCTCCTATTTCTGAATAGTCAATATCTTTCTGCTTATTTAAATTATTTCTGCCTCATAAGTGGTAAATAGAAGCTGCATCATATTTCTAACTATAAACAGCTTTAAAACCAAACAGCGATCTTTTAAGAAACACTGATGATCAATTATTGTAATGAGGCAAATGCGGCAGACATGCTACTTTTACTAATGTTAGCTGACAATTTAAATGTCCATGTTCAAGCAAACTAGGGTAACGAAAATTGGCTGAATAAAAAGGTTAGAAGGATGGTAACTTGAGTGACTTACAGTACATGGGACATTATTACTTTGAAGAAGTTGTGGCCAAGTTGGAACAATTCCATCTCTTACTGGAGCTCTAAGAGGCCATGCACGCCCAAACATCCTTTTCCTTACAGGAAGGGGTCTTTCAGTCTCACCTAATTTCCTGAAGCTCAGTGGCAACTTCGTATTACCAGTAGTCATCTCTAAAATTTCTGTGCCATGATAGCATGGTTCCAGAATATTGTATATGTTTAGACCTTCAACGGTCTGCATTGAGACAGAAAACAAAAGGTAAGTTTAAAAAAAAAAAAAAAAAAAAAAAAAACTTGTATGCTTTTTGTTAAAACTCTGTCTGGATAGTAGAAAAGTAGTATGGTACTTTGTCGACTTTTGCAAGCTTGTTTTCACAATTGTCAGTTGCTGGATTATAGTAGTTTCCTTGACACTCAGCAGTAACTTCCTGCAGTACGAAGCATGCATAATTAGAAATATGTTGCTGATAAACAAGGGATTGTCACATAGTTTTGGTACCGTCTCAATTTTATGTATGAATCTCGTTGATTTTGAGATAAAATACCAAAATATTGAGAAAAATTGAATTTGCAGTCAGATATTTCAAATCTTGCTATATTTTCTTTTTGTTTAGTGATTAATTTTCTATAGGTTTAGACTAAATATGAATAAGAGGAAATAAATCCAACAGTACAAGGTTTAGTGCTGCCTTCAACTAAATCTCAAAATTATAAGCATATTTATAAATATATATGCATTGAAATATCCTCAAAAAAAACTTAATTGAAGTGGCATTCAAAAGAAACAAAGTGTCAAAATCTTCAAATTTTCCATCAATTTTAAACCCTTGATATGAACATAACCTCAAACAATAATTTCACCATACATTGAAACTCAAAAGCATATTTGGGTAATGAGGTAGATGAAACTAGCATGACTATTGTAGATAAAAAATGAAAAGCTCCACCACCTCAAATAGGTCTTGTGAGATGAGGCCCATCCCATATGCAAACGGAACAAGAGCATTTCCATCAAACTCCTCGTCCGTAACTCCATTTCCCACTATATAACCCTGTGTGAAATGCATTTAATTTGTGAGCTAGAAATTAGACTTTGACAAGTGCTTCACTTAAAGTTCTAGAAATGGCGTACCTTGAAATTGAGAACAGGCTTTTCACCAGCATCAATTCCTGTGCAAGATCCAAAATGCACCCTTAGGCTTTGATACAAAATTCACGACACATGAACTTCAGACTTTAAAGATCAGAAGAAATACCTTTCATGACTTCATAGGCCAGAGTAGGCACATACACTCCAGCATATGACTCTCCACAAATAAAAAATGGATTGGAAAGGAATTCCGGGTACAGCTCGAACCACTAGTTACACAATAACAATTTCAAGAAACTTGATCTTTTTAACATATTAGAACGCAACTATATGTAAAATCAATATTATGAGAAAAGAGTTTCTACCCGTTTTCATTTTCTTGTTATTTCATTTCAAATGATTACCTTGAGGAGAAATGTGTGTGAATCGGAAGCAGTTTTCAGGTCTCCAGTAATGTAATCGGATTTATTTCCCGAGTAAGAAAATCCAACACCAGCTGGAGAGTCCAAATATATGATGTTGGAAACCTGGCAGACAAAGATCATCAATTTAGGAGCTTATTTAAGAAATATGGGTAACATAAATGCTATTTGACATTCAAAACAAATTTATAACCTTGGACCAGCTGTATGGATTGAGATGTAGTTTGGGAAGGCTTCCCTTTGTCTCTCCCATTTCAAAATTGAATGGTCCTGCATAATATGATCTAAAGATTCTTTCGCACATTACTCGAATTAAATGAATTGAAGAGAAAAACAATTAATTTTCCAAGAATTAAGTTCTTTCAATAGATGAAAGCAGAAGAGGGTAAACAAAACCATTAAGTCTGAAATTCCATATCTTAAAAACACAGAAATTATCCCAGATGAACAACGAAAATCTAAACCAAAGCACAGCTATTTTATTTGATTCAAAGGGCCATAGCATCTGAATCCACAAACTGGTTATTTGAAAACTCAAAAAGAGCCCCAAGAATCATAAAGATATGGGAGAGGTTATAGGAAAAGTTATACTTTTTGAGAGAGAAGTTGTACATTTTGTGAGATGAAAGTTATGATTTTTGTGATGAAAGTTAACGAATTTTGAAGTTATAACGTGCACCTAAAAGTTATGTATAACTAAAGTTATACTTTTTGTGAGAGAAGTTGTATATTTTGTGAGAAGCAAAAAAGTTATATTTATAGTGAAGAAAAAAAAGTTATACAAAATGAAGTTATGCTTTTTGCATAAGGTGCATACGATCACATCATGGCATTCTCCTAAGGGGATTTCAAGAATTCTCCATCCTATTCTGAAATATGTGGCTATGGAAACAAAATACACACTGCACATATTTTGAAGTACACAGTATAAAATTTTCATTTGTGCCTCAATCCAAGGAATCCAAGCAGTTTCAGTGATTCACAAGATTAGCAAAAGCTTCAATCAAGTTTTCCTCAACAAACCAAAAAAGACAATATGGAAACCATACAGTAACACAAAGAAAAGAAAAGAAAAGAAAAGAAAAGAAAAATGACTAAATATAATCAATAATATAATCTTAGAATGTAAAAAAAAAAAAGAATTGATTGAATGATTACCGTGCTCATAGACAAATCCATCAAAGCTAGAGCAACCAGGGCCACCATTGAGCCAGAGAACCACTGGATCCTTTGTGGGATTACCTTCAGAGAGGACAAAGTAATAATACAGTTTCTTCCCATGATTTTCATCTATAGTCACATAACTGTGATTCAAAAAACAAAAAAAAAATATATATATTATAACCAAATTAAAAAAAAAAAAAGAAAGAAAGAAAAAGAAAGCCCACCACCACAATTAAAAAAAAAAATTTTAAAAAAAGGAAGTAACAATAGAAAACACAGAGATACCCACCCAGAGAAGTGTTTGGAAGGAAAATTGTCAGTAAATCCAGGAATCTGGGAGACAAGTGCATCTTCAGGAGCTGATTCTGTTGACAAAAGGGTTAGGATAAAGTAAATTAGGACTACTGTCAGGAACAATAGTGTAATCTTGGCCATAGCTTCAAGTTTTCAGAGTCAGAGAGAGAAGAGGGAGAAAGCTTGGAATCTCTCAGTTAACCAACCATCGTTGATGGGCTAAGTCCTCGTTTGGTAAGAACGTTTTAGCCTGGATTTTTTTTTTTTTGGTGACTATTTTACTTTGATTAAAAAAGTTTCGGCTTCTTAACTATTTTACTATTAAAAAAAATTTATTTGGGAAAATTTATTTTATTTTTATAGTTTTATTAGAAAAATAAAATAATTATAATTGAATGTTATATTTTATTGTATTAATTTTTTTTATTTTATTTTATTTTTTAATGAATTAAATTAATCCCAATTCATTTGCCAAACGGAACTTAAGTACGTGGAACGATGATGTGATGGTGATGATGATGATGTATCAGGTTGTGTGTGTTTGTTTTGTTTTTGTTTAGCAAAGAGTCTGTCAAAGCAAAGTGCGAATTGCTCAAATTGGAAAAAATTATTTTATTTTGGGTCAATAAAATGGGAGTAAAATACGGACTAGCATTCATCTGATGACACACAAGCATTATTTCACGTTTATGGGCATTTGAAAAAAATAATTAAAAGTAAGTTTTTTTTTTTTTATTTTTTTTTTAAAATATGTAAACAATATGAGAGGTGATATAATTCAACAGAAATGTTTTTGTCCACAAAAAAGCTGCTCCTAATGTCCCTAATGTCCAAAACGACGTCGTTTTTGGCATTTTTCTTTGTTGTTTGTTTGTTTTTTTTTTTTTTCTTATGCCTTGTTTTTTTTTTTTAGGGGCATTCGGGGTTCCTGTTTCGGGCCCCAATCACTGCTGATAATTCAAAACAACTTAAAATTTGAATTTCAATTTTTAATCGTCTTCCCAAATTCAATAAAAGGACCTGTTGTTGGTGTCACGGATATGCTGTGGAAGAATATCATCCCACCCAAGGTGAAATTCTGTGGATGGTTAGCTTGGAAAGGCAGACTTAAAACTTTAACTTTTTTGAAGATGATTGGAGTGTTGAATATGGCAGCTAGTTCAGTGTGTTTGCTGTGCAAAGCAGAGAAGTCAGTTAACCATGTTCTACTATTCTGTCCTGTGGTATGGAAATTGTGGTCAGATATGTTACAGTGGTGGGATTTGGTTTGGGCGATGCCGGGATTAGTTGAGGCATTATTGCATTGGTGGGCTGGTTTCAAGTTCAAAAAGGTGGTTCATCTAATGTGGAAAGCTGTTCCTTTAGCTATTATGTAGTCAGTTTAGAAAGTTAAGAATGAGTGCCTTTTTCATAATAAGAGTGTTGATGGGCTTGAATTAGCTGAGTTAGTGAAAGTAAGGGTAGCACTATGGGATAAACAAAGTTCTAGAGTTTGCAGTATTCAGTGGAGGATATTGTATGTAATCTCGATAGGATTAAAGCCTGATGCTGTGTGGTTTGGTGTACTGCAACTGTCTTTGTTTTCTATCTTGCTCTTGTTTGTGCTTGTTTTTGTATTTTGCTCTCTGTTTTGCTCTCTTAATGGTGGTTGCTTGCTATGGTTGTTGCTGCTGATTTGTAAGGTGTGCTGTTGGTCTGGATGAAAAGAAGTGCTGCTGATCTGTGCTGCTAGTCTGGGTGAAAATGAGTGCTTTTGATAGGATTAAAGCCTAATTTGCTCTTGGTGTGCAGCAATTGTCTTTGTTTTCTGTTTTGCTTTCTTGATTGTGCTTGTTTTGTGTTTTGCTCTCTTAATTGGTGGCTGTTGCTACTACTATGGATTGCTGCTGCTGATCTGTGTGGTTTGCTGCTGATCTATGAGGTGTGCTGCTAGTCTGGGTGAAAAGGAGTGCTGCTGATCTGTGTGGTTTTGCTACAGATCTGTGAAGTTTGTTGCTACTATGGATTTTTGTCCTGTTTCTTGATGGTTAGTAGTTTTTGGTTGTTCGGTTTGTATTAGGTTTGGTTAGATTGTACTGGGGTGAGGTTGATTGAGGTGTTTGTGGTTGGTTCCTCACCAACTTATAATGTTGTGCTAGCATATGATTGGGCGGTCTTATTAGTGCCAACTTAGTTGGGATTGATTTAGTTCGCTATGATACTTTTTGCACTCATTCTCCTTTTCTTTTTTGATATAATAGTTTTATGTTTCATCAATAAAATTCCTTTTTTTTGCTGATCAAAGAAAAAAAGAAAAAAAAAAATGCTATAAAAAAAATAAAATAAATAAAATAGGGTTGCTATTTACTTTTGTCTTTTTTTGTATAACCTCCATCTCTTATATATATATATATATATATATATTTTAATTTTAATTTTATCTTAACATAAAATTTAACTTTTACTTTTATTCATAATCTTCTAACCCTAATTTCTCAAACCCTAACCCTCTTAACTCCGACTACCATCTCTACTCACCGCCGGGCAGCCCTTCACTGCTAGCTGCAACCACCTAGCCCCTCGCCACTGGCCATAGCCACCCAGCCATTTTCTGTCACTCCCATCCACCCCTACAGAGCCCATTTCCGCCTCACCCTACCATATTCAACCCTTTTTCGTCGGTCACATCTCCCATCGCTGCCATTCTCCATCTTCTTATTCTTCTTATGAAAACCCTAGGTTTTTATCTCTATCTATCTCTTTCGCTCACTCTCTCTATCAGTGGATGGAGAGGTCATGATAGCGGAGTGGGTTCGAGAACATAGTATTAAACAAATCCTGAATGTTTAGTAACGTAGTGTTGAACATAAAAAATTTCTTCGATTGTTAGGGTTTTAGAGGAAAATAAGAAAAAGATGAGGAGAAGAAGAGAAAGGCAAAGCAGGAAGGAGAAGAACAATGAAGAGGAGGTCGATCAGCAAGACTAGATAGAAGAGACTCTCTTTCTCTCCTCATTGGGGTGAAGAGGAGCGACGTCGATGGGGGGTTGGTGTAGGATAGTGGATAGAGGAGAAGTGGTGATGGGTCTAGTCTAGGGGTGAACGGCACAAGAAAGGTGCCAGCGTGGGAGGTCATTGGCCGGAGTGGGTAATGGTTGGGGGACCAGTGAAATAAAAGAAGAGAGAAAATGTTAGAGTGAAGATATATTTGGGATTATGGTAGGGATCCAAAGAAAAATGAGGAATGGAGCAATTTTGGTGATGGGGGTTCAAAAAAGTGAGGGGATCCAAAGTAAAAAGATAAGGGGCATTTAGCAGCCCTAAAAAAAAGATAAATTATAAATACACCCATGAGATTTGCCTAAAATACAGATTGTCTCACATGGTTTGAAAAATTACAAATACCCTCTTATCAATTTTTTTTATTTATTTAATAGAACTAATTGAAAAATAAAATTTCTAACTGTTCACATAAGCAATAATAAAATTACCTAAATTATTAATTAAAATAAATTTATCACATTATTAAAAACTGTTAATTGATTTGATAATTGATTAAAAAAATAGGCCATTTGTTATGAATTGAAAACTTAGAGGAATGAGATATAATTTTCAGAACTATAGAGAACAATTCATACTTTAAACAAATCTCAACAGATATATTTATAATTTATAAAACCAAAAAAAAAAAAAATGAAAGAATCGTAACTTGGGCTCAACCAAAACTGACGGGGACGTTAAGGGAGGTAGGCCGCACGACAGATGTGATTATTTTGTGGTCATGGAACAATATTTTATAGGGGGCTTACAGGCCGGTCCTATTGACCAGATTTATTTACCTGTAAGTCCAGCTCATTTTTTCACCTCTTAGTATCCTCAAAATACCCTTCTTACACCTCATTCAACAACTCAATCATCAAATCACTACCATGACCTACCATCTCCAATTTCTAGCCATCCATGAGTACTTCCAACCGCCGGCGATAACATTCGGCAACCTTCGGCGCTTACATCCAACAACCACTTTAGTGACAGTTCCTAGTGCCATATTTTAGCAAAAATAACATCCATCTCCATCGCATCACTATTGTCACTATCTCCTAAGATCTGATGACGACAGAAGAAGAAGAAGAAGAAGAAGAATGAGAGAAAGAGAAGATGAAGAGAAAAAGAAAAAAAGAAAGGCCTCAGTGGAAAATTGTTAGCTTTCGTGTCGTAGATCAACATAATCATGCCTTTACCATCTGCTCTTTGTCCTCTTTCCAGTGATAAATTTATCACTGATAGATTGACCCATCCAACATATTCACATCTACAATGACAAATTTGTGATAAATTCATCACTGTATAAATATAAAAAATCAGCAACAATATAAAGCATATTCAACAAATCAATGATAAATTTATCACTGATAGATTAATCATATTGCATATTCATCTCTCTCTAGTGACAAAAATGATAAATTTATCACTGACTGTTTGTTAAAAAATTACAAAAAGAAAATCTCATCATCATCGTCACAAATTAACACAAGATTCAAAGACATATTTGGTAATAAATTTAGCAGTGGTAAACACATTCACTGATAAATTTCTCACTAGATGTTTGTTAAAAGATTACAAAAATAAATAAATAAATGTTGTCATCATTGTCATAAATCAACACAAGATTCAAAGAAATATATCAGTGATACATTTATCACTGATATAGTAGATTTGGTTTAAGAGAAATAAAAAGAGAGAGAGGGAGTGAGGAAGAGGGAGGTGATAAATATAACATGAACAAAAATCAGTGATAAATTTATCATTGTATTAATATCAAAATTCCAGCAGTAGCAGTCCACAACATATTAAACAAATTAGTGATAAATTCATCAGATTAGTTCAACATGTTTTACAAATGTAGATCTTCACTAACACACTGTAGAAAGAGTCTCGATCTTATCGGCACCATGTAAAGTATCAGATTGGCGCCGAAGATGGTAGATCGGCATTGAAAACAATTAGATTTGAAGCCATTGGTGAAGTTCGACGTTGAAGATGATGGATCGATGATTAAAGAAGAAAGGCAGTGATGGTAGATGGAGGATGAAGAATGACTGTAATAGCAAAGAGGAAAGAATATGACAATGTTAGGCGAGCGAGTCAAACAATTGAAAGATGGTGAAGTATTGATCAACGACGATGTAGATGGTTGGTGAACAATACGGTGGTAGTGGCCGGCGAAGGTGGTGGTGGTAACCGGTAGAGGTGGCGGTGGTTAGTGATAGACAACGATGCTGGTTGCAAGTGGACAACCCTGTCCATAGCTACAATGGTGGTGTTTTCTATAGAGAGAGAGAGAGAGAGAGAGAGATGAGAATGAATAAGAGTTTTGGAAAAATGATCAAGAGAGAAGTTAATACAAGTTGACAAAATTAATGAGTAATAAAAATTATAAACAATTGAGATTTAGAAAGTGTTTGGGATGATTTAAATAGAGATTTTTACCAGCTGGTAGTAGGGGCAAAATCGGGATAAAAAAAATATAACAGGACTTCTTAGTGTATGAGATAGAAACTTAGGACCTAATATGTAATAGATTCAATTATTGGGATCGGCTAATAAAAATCCCTATTTTATATCATTTATTATTTGACACTTGTCAAGTTATTTTTTAAAATCTTAACAAAAAGTAATAAATCTCATAATTTTAATTCATAAATATCAAATTGGGACATCATGTGAATTTTTCCAAGCAAAATGAATTGCCAAATATTTTAGAAATTCTCACATTTGTGTGGGTCTCATATAATGGGAATCTCACACCAATATGAATATTGTGTAACATATTTAATAATTTTTTATGATATTCCAAGTATTACTTTTTGTCCCAAGACTATCACATAATTTTTCAAAAGACTTACTGTAGACGCGTCCTTGGGCTTCGCTCTATAGTTCGGACTCCCTTTTGTTGTCACGGTTCTTAATCTTGAACCAAAGAGTCCAAATCCGGCAAATCGTTTTGGAAAACAGATTTTTGAAAAGAAGTGCCAAACATGACTGATTTGCCAGATACAGAGTCGTCACCTAAATATTTTTTAATGGGGAAATTTAGGAAACCCTGACTCGGTGCCAAAGGCCACGTGTCCGTCATCACCAAAGTTGCCTCGGCTCGAGAGCTTGGGTACGATTGGGGAAGCTCAGCTATGAGCACCCCCTTTCGCCCCGTCCAAAGACCGGCCTCTACTAACCGTATATCCGTTTTGAAAACGTTACGTGTTCTTATTCCATTATTAGCCTAGAGTTACTATATGCGCACAGCAAACAAGTATAGACTAGATCGCCTAATTTGGAACAACATTGCATATCCGTTCGTTTTAGAAAAATGCTTTGGGATTTGCTACTCGCAAGTAGGCTAAAAAGACGGATTTCAATGAGTTTTTCCAACTCAGGCAATCCAACCTTCACCCACAGGCATTCAGCAGTTTAACACATAATTATCTAGCTACATGGTAAGCATGCTGTCATGATAGCATTCACACACATGCGATATGCTAAAGCAGGAAAATACTTACATCGTACTCCGTGCCAAAACAATAAACTAGTTAGCAAACATGCATGGTCCTAGTTCATGTCAAATTGACTAATGCAACACATGCAGGGTGCAATTAGGATAGGCTCGGCTAACCAAGCATGCATGTGAAATGCGATCAATTGATGCACGTATTCAATTTGGAATTGAGTACAAATGCAGTTAGCATGATGTACCGAGCCCGGTGCATGCAAGACAAATGTATGGATGCACGCAGCATAGCATGAGGTATGTAACTTAAACATGCCCTAATCTACCATCATAAGCGGTAAATAAAAGGGAAGAAAGAAGGGGTTGGAAGACATGCACACACACGCACCACACTTATTACAGATTTGCCCTCGCCCGGAGGGACCAAAAGAATAATACAAATTAATTAACTATGAGCTAACTAATTATTACAGATTACCTAATTAGTTCACAAACTAACTAAGCTAAGGAAAGACAGTAAACCGCCTCGGGAGGAGAGTCTGGTGCAATGCATACTCGGATCCTGCTCGGAAGCGCACTGCCATGCATAGACTGCCTCTGTTTTCCCTGCTCTGCCCCTCTGAAGACTGTCAAAGTCTCTGAATTGCTTCCCTGGACACTAGGGAATACCATCGGCTGAGTAGAATTACCATCGGCTGCTAGACATGGCCATCGGCAAAGATGCATCCATCGGCTACCAATGGATGGCCGTCGGCACTATATTATGCCGGTCGGCCAAAACTGCCTGCAGAACCTGCAACTTACAGCAGCAGAGGACAGAACTTGCATGGCAATGTAATTCAAGCAATATATGCACCAAACAGTCCCTTATCATGTTAAGGACTCAAAGGAACATGGTCCTTGGTTTTCGGACCCCAATCATGCATTTCGATGCATGATGGCCCAAAAATCAAGTGTGCACATTTCAATTTCAAATGATGCAATGCACATAATCACATAAAAGCAACCTCTATCACACTCACTTCAAGAGACCAAGCATGCACATTGATGCAATTGCAATCCTAGGCACATTGACTAGTATGCAACCATGGCCATGCAAATAAGCATACAAGCTAAGCAAGCATACAAGACATGAAACATCAATGTTAACCAACAAGCATGCAAGATGTAGTATGGATGTTCAAGCATGCAAACAAGCATGTGACTTCATTCAATCATGCAAATTCCAACATGCAACAACTTACCAATATGCTACAACACACAAGGAGCATATGCAACCAATGAAGGGATGGACTTAAACATGAATTAGGCAGCTCTAATTAGGCCCAAAACAGTAGCCATAATGCTAAGGAAGTGAGGCCAAACACACATACACGCATGCACATGTTAAGCCAAACTAAGCATAAAAGTAACTCTCAAGCACACTTAAAGAGGCATAACATGGATAATTAGCATGCAACACAAGCTCTGAAAATCATGTTAGATATGGTGCAAACCAACTCAAATAAAGCAAACATTAGCATGCAAATGGTCCAAGTATCAAGGCAAGCTAAAGGGGTATTGGACCACACTTAGCAAGACCAACATGGCATGCATTAAACAACTAAAAAAAAACAGATTTTTAGTATGTTAAAACAAGGCCAAAAGATTACTTAGATGGCATCTAAGTGGCTCAAATATGAAGGCATGCGCAAATACACTTTCAAGGAGCATACAACACAAGCTCATAAGGCATCAAAGATGTATTTAAGGCAAGCATACAAGCATGTTAGAGGGACTGAAATAGCATGAAAAATGATCCCAACCTACTAAATCCATGCAAGAATGGCACGCTACACACTTATATACTTAAGGCCAACAAGCCAAAATACAAAGAGGCCACATAATGCATATCAAAATCGACCCAAACAACTATGGACAGACCTTGAACATGGCAAAATAAGCACAAAACCTTCACAAGACCAAACCTAAAGCATGCTTGAACAAGGGTTTACAACCTAAGGCATATTAAGGCATAAACATGGCATTACAAGGTAGGTATGCTAAGCATGCATGGTGTACCAAAACCAACAATACAATGTTATATATGGCAATATAAGCATGAAATACAGCCATGGCATGATCAACAAACACTTAAGCATGATGCTCCCTCAAGAGGCCAAAATTGGTCCTTTTCAAGGACAACAAGGAGAGGGGGTGGCCCTCTCCTTCTTGAGACTTCAAGGCACCATCCTCACCACTGAAATCCCTCAAGATTTCAGTGGTGAGGAGGCCCAAGCACCAAAGTCTCGGAGCTCACCAAAAATGGCACAAAATGGGGCCTCTCAAGGCCTAAGGGTGGTTAAACACCTCCAAACCACAAAACACTCTAAACAAACAATTTAGAGGGCCCAAAAACAGAACTTTTTTGTATTATACACTAAGCACAAAAACAGTTCTAAGATAGGCTAACAAGCTATGCAAAAATGGGGATAAAAGGGACTAGTGTCTCACCCTTGTAGACCTCTTCACAAAAGATGATCTTGTTGCCTCCTTGAGCTTCAATCCAGCCAAGAACAGCAAGAACAAGCCTCAGGTCCCTCAAGAACCAAGAGAAGGTGAAAGACTATGTGTTTGTGTGCAATAGTAAGGACAACTACACCTAGAACACACACAAGAGAGATATAGAGATAGGTTATGTATGGAACTAAACCCTAAAACCAGAGCTTCTCCCACACTTTCTAACCAAAATTTTCTAACCCTAAAGCCAAGAGAAGAGCCCTCCTCTTATAGGCAAACAATCTTGTAAAGCTTGTTCAATAAGCTTACAAGAGGAGCATCCCTCCATACACGTGTATGGAGGGGAACAAAATGCCACACAGCTGTCCAAAATATCTGCAAAAGCAGATGAACAGTAGTCGGCTGCTCAAAATTGCCATTTTGACAAAATTGATGGCCGGTCGGCCAAAAAGAGTGCCGGTCGGCCAAATATATGGCCGATGGGCACAAACAGCAGCCGGTGGCCTCAAGCCACGGCCGGTGATGTGTGGGGAGACCTCACAAGGCATCCCCTGCCCTTCCAAGGCAAAACACAAGTGTTTGGTGCAAAACCAGACACAAAACGGTCGAGTTCGGAGATCCTGAGGCAAGGCACGTAGCCGAGACCTCCGGGAACTCCAAACGAACACAAACATGGATAATCACCGGGTGTTCAAACGGTGACGTCCAAGTCTTGAGGACGGTCAAAAATGGGGTGTCTACAGTTGCCCCTCTTTGACAGAACTCGAAAGTCATAACAATGACGGGAGTGAATGTCAAAGCCCAGAGACGACCCATTTTTGACAAGGCCGAAGACTTGGACAAACATGCAAGACAAACAAGGTATGCGCCCGAAGGCAGGGGCAAAATGCAAGACAATGCACGAAGCCGAGCATAACTTATGATCATGCAAAGAAAAGCTGTAACGAAGCACACATGCAACAGTTTTAAGCTAGCATACACCAAACTACACTACAATGCAGAAAGGATGTAAGAGAATTATGCAATTCTCAATACGTCTCACGCGGAGGATACAATACCTGTCCGGTTCGTCTGGTTCCACCAGCGGTAAATGAACCGTACATACAATATCGTGCCTGTAAAGAAAACAACTTAACAGGTATAATATTGTTAGCAACATGCATGACAATGCAGAATGAATGCAAAATGATATGCAATATATACAAACAATGTATAAATAATGCAAATGAAATGCAATGCAATTGAAACAATGCAAACTAATGCAAAGCAATTGAATCATGATCCAATCATGAGCGATTCGAAACCACACAAATGTCAAATAGATTGATGGAGTAACAAGTCCGTCTACCATAGAACGGTCTACTGAACTATGAGTAATGTAGACGGACAAGAACGAGTATTGGGGGGATGACATAAGTGGGGTAACGACCCGCTGGAGAAAGAATGATGATCCTAATGCCGGATGCAAAAATTACACTACAATGTATATATATAATGGATATGGCATGCAGCCAAACCAAATTTGCCTAGGAAAGGCATGTACACAAACAAGCCGCGGCTAACATAAACGGTCTACTGAACTATGCTTCGACGTGAAAGTATGGGCACAAACCAGACCAAGCTCAACATGGAAAGGCGCAAGCCATAGATGGCAGATGATGCAATGAATGCATGCAAACTACAATGCAATATATACAAATATGCAATGGGATGGATACAATGGATATGGCACGCGGCCAAACTAAATCTTGCCTAGGAAAGGCATGTACACATACAAGCCACGGCTAACATAGAACGGTCTACTGAACTATGCTTCGACGTAAAAAGTATGGGCACATACCAGACCAAGCTCAACATGGAAAGGCGCAAGCCATAGATGGAAGCGATGCAATGGATGCATGCAAACTACAATGCAATATTTACCATGTATGCATGACAATGCACTACTTACAATAGATGCATGACAATGCACTATGATGCAACGGCTATGATTGCAGCTTTCCCTACCTTACCAACAAGGCGATATACTAGGTTGGTTCAGTATCCAGAATTGAGGCGCAGACATGCCGCCTCAACCTATGGGGCTTCCATACAGATTTCAAGCCGAGGTACACCCCTGGGTATTTAAACCAGACTTTAGTCTCGGAACTCCGAACCTTTGCGTTCTAGGCATAAGCCATTCGAACTCTAGTTTTCACCGTCCCAGTTGGTCTTCTAGGAACTCACCGCAAAAACAGGCAGGTGGCTTTACCAGACCACCGAAAGTCGTTCGGGCACGACAAACACCAAAGGAATTGCACCTTTAGAGGATTTAAGGTCTCCTAGACCGGGATACAAAAAAGGTGTATGCATGACAATGCATGTTGCATGGAATGCGTGACAACGCAAGTTTACTTGAAATGCATGACAATGCATGAAAATTTGACGCGTGGCGACGCGCGGCTTTAGATGCATGACAATGCAAATGAACTGAGAATGCATGAAAATGTATGATCTCGAGATGCGCGACAACGCGCGGCTTTTGAGATGCATGATAATGCGATCGAGTGGGCTTACGGTCTCGCCAGACCGCACGTGTTTTTGGTCCTTACCGGACCGTGGCGTGTTTTCGGTCCCGCCGGACCCACTTTGGGGCAATGCATGAATTGAGATGCGGTGCACAAAACAGTGCGATGCGCAAGATCGCGCGATGGAATGCATGCCAAATGCAATGAGATGCGCAAAACAGCGCGGTGCGTTCAGACAACGCGAATGAAGGTTTTGCACCTCCCAAGGATTTAAGGTCTCCTAGACCGTGCGTGTTTAAGGTCTGCCAGACCGTAGATGCACAAGAAATGCATGCCAATGCAAGTGAACTTGAAATGCGCAGCAACGTGCGGCTTAAAATATGCATGACAATGCAACCGAGCGGTTTTAAGGTCTCGCCAGACCACGCGTGCTTTTGGTCCCGCCGGACCGTGGCGTGTTTAAGGTCTCGCCAGACCAGGCGAATGCGGTTTGAGATGTGATGCGCAAGACAGCGCGATGCAATGCATGCCAAATGCAATGATATGCGCAAAACAGCGCGATGCGAAATATGATGCACGTGACGGTGCAAATTGAAATGCGATGCACGCGGGGCGACTTTTGAGTTTTGTAAAAGCCAAAAGGATACGAGAAGGATACACCTTGCACGAATTCGAGTGCCACGCGCAGAAGACACGATCCAAGGCCAAAACGGAGGCCGGTTGAGCGTCGGAGAGGCACTGTTTTACACTGTTTTAAGCAATGAAGGCTCTGGACCACTCATATAACCCAAGGAAAGGTGTAGGAGGCTCAAAAACCACTGTGGGAGACCACCGGCTGTCCACCGGCCATCACAATTCATCACCGGCCGTCCATCGGCCATCAAACAGTTCCATCGGCACAATATATTGCCGACCGGCAAATAATGTGGCCGACCGGCAAAAAGTCCCTGTATCGGGGCAGTTTTGACTTTTTGCTTCGGGTCTTTTAAAATAGGGCTTCTAGCCCTATTTTTTTCATTCCTCCCTAGCCGAAATCTCTCCCCCTCTCTCTCTAGAGCATTTTCCCCTCCCCATTTCGTCATTTTCTTCGCGTTCTACGCCCGTTTCGTCGTCGGATTCGCGATTTCCTTCGCGTTTCGGACGTTTTCAACCGATTGAAACTTCGTTTCGGTACACCCTTTGCTATTTCCACCTTTTTGGGGTTTGTTCCCCTCACTTTCCTCTTGATTTCCGTGCCTTTTTCACATCCCGGCTTTTCCGGCCATTTTCCACCCTCCCGGGGGTTGACTTTTCGGTTGACTTTCCATATTCCAGCCCGATTTTCATTTTTCGACCATTTTCCTCGTCATTTTGACATGGCCGACGATATTCCACAGGGCGGGACTCCTCCGGATCACGAGATGGATCCCGGGGCCGAGCTCCTTCCTTTGAGCGTCCGCCCATTCGACCCGGCGACCTACCGGCCGGCGATTCACGTTCTGCCCCCCGACGGACTGCACCAGTTCAGGAGTTTTGACAGGGCGCTGGATCCCGAGCTTCTACTACGTGAGCCTGCCTCTCACCTATCCTTCGGCGCTTCCGAGGTAACATTTTTTTCTCTGTTTTACATTCTGCAATGTAGAACTTTTAACTGTCAACCGTCATAGCTGATTACATTCTTTAATTGCTTTAGCTCAGATGCTCTGATACACTGTGCATTGTAATTGATCGCAAACAAACTTGCAACTGATATCTGTTTAAGACCGACACATGCACACACACGCACTAGCCTTAATCACCCAAACACACGGCACATACCGTATTTAGTGCAAACTCACCGCACCAGTATCTGCTTGAATCTAAAAACTTGCACGCACGCTAAATTTGCACCGAACCACGCAAACACCTGACGCATCATACGTTGTAGTTCACTATAAGCACACCACCCGGTATCTGTTTGAATCTGAAAAACTTGCACGCAGCTAATTTGCACCGAACCACACAAACACGCTGACGCATCATACGTTGTAGTTCACTATAAGCACACCGGCACCGGTATCTGTTTGAATCTGAAAAACTTGACGCATGCTAAATTGCACGAACCACACAAACACGCTGACGCATCATACGTTGTAGTTCACTATAAGCACACCGGCACCCGGTATCTGTTTGAATCTGAAAAACTTGTACGCATGCTAAATTTGCACTGATTTTGACTGTTTCTTCAAAACTGTACATTTTATATTACTTCGCAACTACTTGTTTGAAAACAGGGAGATTCCCATACTATCCGCGGGTATGGGAACATTGTCGCTCGTGATTGGTACGCCGAGCTACCCGATGCAGTTCGTCACATCGTGGACCAGGCCGGCTTTGGCGCATTCTGCAGAGGACTCTCCAGACTCACTACATGCAGACCTCTCCATGCCGCTCTGTTGGAGAGGTGGTGGGACACCACCGATTCATTCCATTTCTCTGCGACGCGGGGACATGACGATGACTCCCTATGATTTCTCGATGCTCACAGGCATCGGGGTAGGGGGTGATCCGATCCTCTTTGATACTGATATGGATGAGTGGGAGGCCGCTCAGATCTACTTGCTCGGCGAGACTGCGCCTCTGGCGCGTCCCGGCTTCGTCCGATATTCCTGGTTTGAGGTGCAGTTCAGGGTCCAGCACACCCTTGTCGAGGCAGCCCCGATGACTCAGGAGGCCGTGGAGAGATACGCACGAGGCTTTCTTATGTTCCTATTTGGGACGACCATTTTTCGCCGACCGGGCGAACACCGTGCCTCTCTGCCTGCTCAGCGCACTGGTGGACGTCAGGGATATTTACATTACGACTGGGGTGGCGCCGCTCTGGCCACTCTCTACGGATATATGAGCTCAGCTTCCCGCGACGCGGACAGTTGCTCGGGGGCTACTGGCGTGTTTGGGAGGTACATTTCTTTTTCTGCCTTTCATTTTGTTCTATATTTCTGTACTTTGTACACTGCACACACTGTAGTCTGCTTTATACTGCTGTATACTGTACACACGGCACAACATACTCTGCTTACACTGACTGTACACTGCTCACACTGTACACTCTGCACAATACACTGCACAACACATGGCTCTGCTATTTCTGCTTTTATTCTAAATTCTGCTTTATCTGATAAATGCACTGGTATTTACCTTGCAGTTGTGGGTTTATGCCTACTTTCCTAGGCTTGCTCCCGTACCCGACGCAGAGACCCCTCTCGTCGTCCCGTTCTCGCGCCGCTTCGACGGGAGGTGCGTGCGGAGGCCCCGCGAGTCATTCATCTTCTTCCGCCGTTATTTCGACACCATCACCCCCGCAGAGGTATGTTTTACTTGCAGTTCATTTAAGCTTCGTCTTTCCACTGCATATTTCAATAACAGTAGATAACAAACTGTATTTCATTTTCAGATCACCTGGCAGCCTTGGGCTCCTTTGCCAGCCGTGATGCGGGATCGGTTTGCCGGTGCCGATGAGACCTCGCGTTTCCGGATTCTGCTGGAGGGCCCGATCTGTCGGGCTTGGTACCTGGGTGAGCGTTTCTTGCGTCAGACCCTGGGTTTACCGGAGCAGATAGTCCCGGTGCACCCTCCTGAGCATATGAGGGATACCGAGAGATTCACCGCCGAGCAGATGACCGACTATACGATCGGCTGGGAGGCAGACGGCTTCAGAGGCGAGGGCGATTACTTGGAGTACGTCCGGACCTTCATCATGCGACCTCTGAGCGGCGGCCGCCGAGCGGAGAGAGAGAGACCTGCGGCGCCAGCGGCTGGAGCGGGAGCAGGGGCTGGAGGGGGAGTGTCGAGGAGAGCTCGAGTCCGTGGCAGGGGCGGAGTTCAGCGAGGGCGGGGGACCGGCTGGCCCGCTCTGCCCACTTCACTGACTTTCAGAGGGCAGGGTGGGGCGACCTACCAGATCCCCTTCGCCCCTCCCCCGGCTGATCACGAGTTAGTCGGTGTCCCCGACTTGCCTCCGGTATGTATTACTGCATTCTTGTACAGTCGTTTCATTTCAGTTTATTTAATATTCCGCAGAATACTGATGTATCCGATATTTTTGCAGGCTTCCTCCGAGTACACCCGGCAGTCATTGGAGATGAATGCCTCCATGATGGGGATGCTACAGCGGACCTTCGACCTCCTAGCCCTTTACAGCATTCCGGTATGTTCTTTCTGACCACAGCCTCAAACCATACACAAACTGCTTTGCATAATCTGATGCACGACACAACACTGGATACCCAGCCCTCACGGCACCTGATACACTGTACTCACACACTGCATCCTGCACTGATTCACTGCTCACAGCATACGTACACTGTACTCATACACTGTATTCTGCACTGATTCACTGCTCACGGCACTCACAGGCTGTACTCATACACTGTATTCTATACTGATTCACTGCTCACGGCACTCACAGACTGTACTCATACACTGTATTCTACTGATTCACTGCTCACAGTCACAGACTGTACTCATACACTGTATTCTATACTGATTCACTGCTCACAGTATCACAGACTGTACTCATACACTGCATTCTATACTGATTCACTGCTCACAGTATTCTGATATATTCGCCTTTCATGCTTTTTCAGCCTCCCTTCCAGATTCCTCCGGTGGGTGGTGCTCCGGCTGGACCTCCCATTTTTACCCGGGATGGCAGAGTATATCCCCGCACCAGAGGGAGGCGCACTCATGTCGGGAGTAGCTCGCGGGCTCCAGTTCCAGATGACGAGTCTGAGGCAGAGACAGAGGCGGAGGTAGAGTCGTCGGAGGAGGAGACCGGTGATGGCTCGGACTCGGGCTCAGATGGTGATGCTCCTGGACTTCTGCCCAGGAAGAGGGCGAGGACGGATCCCCAGGCATGAGACCATTGATGCTGCTTCAGATTTTTACTGCTTTTTCCTTCTTTTTGTACTTTTCTCTTTTTGGTAGCTAGATTACCTTGTACTGCCGCAGGCAGATTTTTGTTTTCCTCAAAACTTTGTACTTGAAAAAGATTATATGAAATGAAACAAACTTTTTGTCTAAAAGTTGTTAAATTTGTGTATCTCATGCATTGCATCGCATTGCATCATATCATATTATATCTCAATGTAAATGAAATTGGCCTGTTGTCTGAAAATTGAGCACTTGTAAATTGAGCACTTATACTGTAATAATCAGAGGACCATCCAGCAAATAGCAAAACAACCCAAGCAAACCACTGCTTATCCTGAACACACAGCCCATACTCCACTGGGGACTAATTTGCATACAGCCCATAACACAGTATTTGGTTCATTCTACACACAGCAAACCCTGAACAAACAGCCCAATCTGACAAGACGGACTACGAAAGCTGAAACGGTTGCAGTTGAAACACACTCGGATGCCCCAAATTTTCCCTTTTCTTCTTTTTCGCATACAATGTAGAGAATGGCACAGCATCTGAGCATAAACGATTTCGACTTTTGAAAGGGGTTCTGCAACCGGGGTATCGAGCCTAAAACCGAACACAGCGGGAAAGACTCAAACAAAAGGTGAGCGGCCTGGACACAACGAGGCACGCTCGGAAAAGACTCAAGACGAAAGTTGAGACCGACAAATCAAAAGACACGACATACAGACGTGTTTAAACAAAAGACCTCGGATCTCAAGAGCCAGTTCCTCCGGGTATTATTCCCACCCTTTCTGATTTGTGATTCTCACATCGCTCGGCCCTCAGGCTCGGTTTTTCTCTCAAAACCCTCTTGCTCACTTCTCTCTCCACTTACACCTCTCTATTCTTCATCCTCATTTTTTATCCCTCCCCAGGGTGATTGATGGATGAATAGGAAGTTGCGGGTTCGTGCCCAACACCGTTAGCTCACGGCTATTTCTTCCGGTGGATAGAGTGCCCTTCTGGCAAGTATGTTGACGGCGGGAAAAAGACAGAAGACCTGACTCGAATGCGCCCCTAGTTCGTCACTTTGACCATTTTTTGTTTTCTAAAACAGTTTTGACCAAAATGCGAGTCGGATTAACATACTTGTTCAATTTTTGATTTGAAAATCATGCAAGTCAGGCTGTGAGCACTGAAAATTTTCCTTTTTGGGTCCAAGAAAATGGTCCGGTTTTGGAAAATGAAATAGTTTTCGAGAAAATAGTCAACTTCAGTAAAAATTTTCAAAAACTATTTTTTTGCAAACAATCAATGCTCGACGAGCACGGAACTTACCCTCGAGACACGCAACCTCGGATCGGAGGCAATGGAAAATTGCCCCTTGCTTAAAGGGGGGAACATGGCAACGGAAAGTTGCCCCTGGTTTGGATGGTAACTCGCGGCAACGGAAAGTTGCCCCTTGTCTGGATGGTGCCGCAGCATACTGTAAACTGAACTCCGAAGTGACGGTCTGAACCGATATATGGACACAGTCACTGTAAGAGCAATGGTGGCTGGACTTCAAGATGAAGTTGCCTACGTATCCCAAACATGGGAATCAAGCCTACGTAGTTCACGTTGTTACAACCGGATTGTCGGATGCAGAGGAAGCAAGGACCATTACATGGACTGAGGCGCTATGAAAGCGTCGGGGGCTGGACTTCAAGATGAAGTTGCCTACGTATCCCAAACATGGGAATCAAGCCTTACGTAGTTCCGGTTAAGGTACACTCGGGTATTAACCTTCACTTTTTAGGCTCTAATTTTGCCAAGGCGCCTGTTGCGGTTTTCGACCTTGCGAGCTTTTTCTTTCTTTCTTTTTCATTCTTTTTTTTTTTTTTTTTTTTTCTTTTTTTCATTTTTTTCTCTTTTTTTTTGCATTTTTCTTTTTGTTGTTTGTTCTTCTCTTTTCTTTTCTTTTCTTTTCTTGCTCTAACTTTTGCCTGGGTCGCCCTTCCGGGTTTTCGGCCCAGCGAGCCTCTCAAAGGGTAAAAGTGTAGCATAGTCCATGCCAAATGGTTTTGAGATCCTGACGTCACCTGAGTCCAGGAGAATAGCTGTTGTACTGATTTGCGGAAGGATCCATCATGGTCGCTTCACGAGCCTCTGCCGGTGAGATCTAATCTTCTTGATCTGAATTTGATACCTCTTGCTCGAGGGTTGCTTCAAATTGGGCCACACGGGCCTTTCATGGCACAGTTGAACGTTTTGAACGGATTCCAGGTTTGAAACAGATAGGTTGAATCTTGAGGCTGAGAGCGATCCTAGGCTGCACAATCTCAAAAGTGATTCCACACAGGTCTTCACAAGACCGCGCAGAACATTTTGTTTTTGAAAGTTTTTAAGAAAGCGACAAATCGCTCGCGCAGGAGATAGTGTGGAACCAGTCTGGATCGAACTAGGGTCCTTCTCAGTGCTCACGCCGACAAGCATGATTTCCTTCATAAAAAGGCTTAGTATGCCTATCTTTCTCTCAAAAATGATCAAAGTTTTGCAAAACCCGAGGAATTGCTTCCTCTTCGTTTTCATCACCGCAGTGTTTGAAAAGGGTTTTTTGAAAAGCTTAGGTCATTACAACGATGTTTAAGGCACAAGAGAGTAGGTGGTATGTACTGTCGTTCCATTCACATCCTCTGGCACAACTAGCTTAAACAGCAACAAGTACGGAAACGTGATAGCCGCAGCTGTTTCATTCAGATTCCCTGATTGTGACTGGCTCCTCAACCGAGACAGACTCAAAAGGAAAAACAAAAGGATAATTACAAAACGGTGTTCGAGGCAACAACCTCGGAATCACCTGACATTCTATACAAAGGGGACTGACTCGCTACAACAAGACAGACCCAAAATAAAACAAAGACTGACTCGACACCCAAGCCAGATTTTACAAAACTAGCATTCGCAGATGCTCAAAAATGCGTGCCAGAAGCCACATCAAAAACACTGGGCGCCGCTCACAAGTGGTCCTACCCTGATCACATACTCACAGTATCCGCATCCTCAAAATCCAATAGCTGGGTAGTAACGGACTTGGCTGAGGTGGGCGGGAGGATAACCTCGTTGTCAATCAAATCTTGCACCTCATGACGGAGGCGGAAGCAATTGTCGGTAGCATGGCCTGTCTGCTGGTGGTACGCACAGTACTGAGCAGGATCATGCGTAGCAGGGAGATTCTTCGGCAAAGGTCGAGGCTCCAAGGGTTTAAGATGTCCCCTCTCGGCAAGGATCTGAAGTGCTTTGGACAATGGCATGTAGAGAGCATGGAAGACTCTGCGCCCTCGGGGCAGGTACTTCGAAGGTTGAGTATTCTTGCTAGACGCACTAGCAAACGGGTCGGCAGGTGCCGTCTTGACTTTCTGGTCCTTCCCGGGTACGGGTTGGGAGCAGAAGGAACTGTTCTGGCATGACGGGGCCTGTCCCGGTTCTCTGACTGACTTGAACTACCCTCAGGTGGGTGGGGAAAGCATCCTCCACAGCTTTTGTCACAACTGCAGATACTGTTGCTTGTTCATCCCCGCGGCTTTCAAAGCCTCGACTGCCCACAGCAGTTGTTCGATAGGGATCGGCATCTGCCTTCATTTTATCTTTACCTGGCCTCAGCCTGATCAGGGTTTGGGTTGATGTTGACATGTCATTGTTATAGTTGGAGGCCATCTCCGGTTGGCTAAGTTCAATCACAATCCGTCCCAACAGCGGGGGCTCCTGGGGTACAAACCTCCGGCATATGGTGCGGCGGTGGCGAAGCGACATTCCATAGGCGAGATCCGCCACGGACCTGGAGATCACCTATCATCCCCAGTTCAAATGTAGTAGGCTCGCGAGCCTGATATATGAGGGGTCCAAACCGGGTGTGCAGCAGGCGATCTGGGTGGATGCGGCATATCACATTGGTCTCACTTTGCAGAGTGATCCTTGATCTAACACGGCTGTCATAACCACGATCTCTTCTGAATTCTGCGTCATCATAGGTCTTGCCTCGGCAAGGGGGAACACTGACTATTCTGGAACTCTCTGAACTGAAAGGAAAAACAAGCAGCATTTCAGCCCAAACGGATCAAACACAGGTGCAGCCGAACAACTGTACTCTACTACTGATCACTGTTCCCCAGAAATCACTGTCTCAAAACACTGAATCGGATATCCAGACATAACTGATTCTCACAAACTGATACTGATGCCCTCAGGCTGACACTCAAACTTGCAAACTGATATGTGCGTTCCTGTAGAGATACACTCTAAAAGCACACAGCAATAAATGAGAGCAATACACCCCTATGTTGGGGTAGGGTTTCCCTGTCCTATTTTGTCAGGAGCTAGGGTTTCACTACGCACGCAGCGGTTTCAAACAACCTAACATCGGGTAAGCAACCTGTCCTAGTTTGGAATGGTCACTATGGATTCCGAATATGCACTAGGTCGAATGGTCAAAAAGGGTGCCCCGATAAAACCGGGGTTTGTGTTCCCTTACTGGCAGAGCCCGCAACCGGTCAGCCTTATGGCATGCTTTGACAAAGTCAAGCCTCCGGCAAACTCAGGAATAGCAGATGGCCAACACGGTGTCCTAGGCGCACCAATGCACATGCAATGCAAAGAAACACATAAATGAAATCAAAACAGGGTATCACGAGTTGGAGTCAAGCTCTCTAAAGTCCCCAGCAGAGTCGCCAGAAACTATAGACGCGCCCTTGGGCTTCACTCTACAGTTCGGACTCCTTTTTGTTGTCACGGTTCTTAATCTTGAACCAAAGAGTCCAAATCCGGCAAATCGTTTTGGAAAACAGATTTTTGAAAAGAAGTGCCAAACATGGACTGCTTTGCCAGATACAGAGTCGCCACCTAAATATTTTTTAATGGGGAAATTTAGGAAACCCTGACTCGGTGCCAAAGGCCACGTGTCCGTCATCACCAAAGTTGCCTCGGCTCGGGAGCTTGGGTACGATTGGGGAAGGTCAGCTATGAGCACCCCCTTTCACCCGGTCCGAAGACCGGCCTCTACTAACCGTGATATCCATTTTGAAAACGTTATGTGTTCTTATTCCAGTTATTAGCCTAGAGTTACTATGTTATGCGCACAGCAAACAAGTATAGACTAGATCGCCTAATTTGGAACAACATTGCATATCCGTTTTTTAGAAAATGCTTTGGGATTTGCTACTCGCAAGTAGGCTAAAAAGACGGATTTCAATGAGTTTTTCCAACTCAGGCAATCCAACCTTCACCCACAGGCATTCAACAGTTTAACACATAAGCATCTAGCCACATGGTAAGCATGCTGTCATGATAGCATTCACACACATGCGATATGCTAAAGCAGGAAAACTTACATCGTACTCCGTGCCAAAACAATAAACTAGTTAGCAAACATGCATGGTCCTAGTTCATGTCAAATTGACTAATGCAACACATGCAGGGCAATTAGGATAGGCTCGGCTAACCTAAAATGTCATGTGAAATGCAATCAATTGATGCACGTATTCAATTTGGAATTTGAAGTACAAATGTAGTTAGCATGATGCGCCGAGCCCGGTGCATGCAAGACAAGTGTATGGATGCACGCATGCATAGCATAAGGTATGCTAATAACATGTCCTAATCTACCATCATAAGCAGGTAAATAAAAGGGAAGAAAGAAGTGGGGATTGGAAGACATGCACACACACGCACCCACACTTATTACAAATTTGCCCTCGCCCGGAGGGACCAAAGAATAATACAAATTAATTAACTACGAGCTAATTAAATATTACAGATTACCTAATTAGTTAACAAACTAACTAAGCTAGGAAAAAGTAAAGCCTCGGGAAGGGGTCCGATGCAATGCATGTCGTCTGCTCGGAAGCGCTGCCATGCATAGACTGCCTCTGTTTTCCCTGCTCTGCCCTCTGAAGACTGCCAAAGTCTCTGAATTGCTTCCCTGGACACTGGGGAATACCACCGGCTGAGTAGAATTACCACCGGCGTAGATATGGCATCGGCACAAGATGCATCCATCGGCTACCAATGGATGGCCGGTCGGCACTATATGTTGCCGGTCGGCCAAAAATGCCTGCAGAACCTGCAACTTACAGCAGCAGAGGACAGAACTTGCATGGCAATGCAATTCAAACCATGTATGCCCTAACCATACCCCTTATCATGTGTAGAACTCAAAGGGACATGGTCTTGGTTTTCGAACCACCAATCAAGCATTTCGATGCATGATGGCCCAAAAAAAGTGTGCACATTTCAATTTCAAATGAATGCAATGCACACAATCACATAAAAAAAGGGCCAACCTCTATCACACTCACTTCAAGAGGCCAAGCATGCACATTGATGCAATGCAATCCTAGGCACATTGACTAGTATGCAACCATGGCCATGCAAATAAGCATACAAGCTAACAAGCATACAAGACATGAAGCATCAATGTTAACCAACAAGCATACAAGATGTAATATGGATGTTCAAGCATGCAAACAAGCATGTGACTTCATTCAATCATGCAAATTCCAACATGCAACAACTTACCAATATGCTACAACACACAAGGAGCATATGCAACCAATGAAGGGATGGACTTAAACATGAATTAGGCAGCTCTAATTAGGCCCAAAGCAGTGGCCAAAATGCTCAAATATGAGGGCTAAACACACATACACACATGCACATGTTAAGACACAAATCTAAGCATTAAGCAAGTAACTCTCAAGCACACTTGAAAGGAGTATAACATGGACACTAGGCATGCAACATAAGCTCTGAAAATCATGCTATAAGAGGTGCCAAACCAACTCAAACAAGACAAACATTAGCATGGAAATAGTCCAAGTACTTGAAGCAAGTCAAAGAGGCTTAAACCATGGCTAAGCCAACCAAGCCCCGTAAGGCCAAGAAGGCTTAAAATAGGTTCAAGGCAGTCCTTGACCATGCAAAAGGGACCCTTAGATGGCATCTAAGTGGCTCGAATTCAAAAGCATGCACAATGGCCAAAACATGGAGCATACAACACAAGCCTTCAAAGCATTAAAGAGGTGTTTAAGGCAAGCATACAAGCATGTTAGAGGGACTGAAATAGCATGAAAAATGATCCAACCCTAAATCCATGCAAGAATGGCATGCTACACACTTATACTTAAGGCCAACAAGCCAAAATACAAAGGGGCCACATAATGCATGTCAAGATCGACCCAAACAACTATGGACAGTCCTTGAACATGGCAAAAAGCACAAAACTTCACAAGGCCAAACCTAAAGCATGCTTGAACAAGGGTTTACAACCTAAGGCATATTAAGGCATAAACATGGCATTACAAGGTAGTATGCTAAGCATGCATGGTGTACCAAAACCAACTTAATACAATGTTATATTATGGCAATATAAGCATGAAATACAGCCATGGCATGATCAACAAACACTTAAGCATGATGCTCCCTCAAGAGGCCAAAATTGGTCCTTTTCAAGGACAACAAGGAGAGGGGGTGGCCCTCTCCTTCTTGAGACTTCAAGGCACCATCCTCACCACTGAAATCCCTCAAGATTTCAGTGGTGAGGAGGCCCAAGCACCAAAGTCTCGGAGCTCACCAAAAATGGCACAAAATGAGGCCTCTCAAGGCTTAGGAGGGGTCTAACACCTCCAAACCACAAAACACTCTAAACAAACAATTTAGAGGGCCCAAAAAAAACTTTTTTGTATTATACACTAAGCACAAAAACAGTTCTAAGATAGGCTAACAAGCTATGCAAAAATGGGGATAAAAGGGACTAGTGTCTCACCCTTGTAGACCTCTTCACAAAAGATGATTTGTTGCCTCCTTGAGCTTCAATCCAGCCAAGAACAGCAAGAACAAGCCTCAGGTCCCTCAAGAACCAAGAGAAGGTGAAAGACTATGTGTTTGTGTGCAATAGTAAGGACAACTACACCTAGAACACACACAAGAGAGATATAGAGATAGGTATGTATGAACTTAAACCCTAAAACCAGAGCTTCCCCACACCTTTCTAACCAAAATTTCTAACCCTAAAGCCAAGAGAAGAGCCCTCCTCTTATAGGCAAACAATCTTGTAAAGCTTGTTCAATAAGCTTACAAGAGGAGCATCCCTCCATACACGTGTATGGAGGGGAACAAAATGCCACACAGCTGTCCTAAAATATCTGCAAAAGCAGATGAACAGTAGTCGGCTGCTCAAAATTGCCATTTTGACAAAATTGATGGCCGGTCGGCCAAAAGAGTGCCGTCGGCCAAATATATGGCCGATGGGCACAAAACAGCAGCCGGTGGCCTCAAGCCACGGCCGGTGATGTGTGGGGAGACCTCACAAGGCATCCCCTGCCCTTCCAAGGCAAAACACAAGTGTTTGGTGCAAAACCAGACACAAACGGTCGAGTTCGGAGATCCTGAGGCAAGGCACGTAGCCGAGACCTCCGGGAACTCCAAACGAACACAAACATGGATAATCACCGGGTGTTCAAACGGTGACGTCCAAGTCTTGAGGACGGTCAAAAATGGGGCGTCTACACTCCTCTGTCAGAACTGATTACACTCTGCAGTCCTTACCCATTCGCCAAATGGGGAATCGACTTAGTTGGCCCATTGCCCACCGGTTGAGGCCAAACCAAATTCACAATCGTCGCTATTGATTACTTCACTAAATGGGTCAAGGCGGAACCCCTCGCCACAATCACCGAGCGGAATACCACTAGATTCATTTGGCAGTCGATCGTGTGCCGATTTGGCATCCCTCAAGCCATCGTCTCTGACAATGGCAAACAATTCGACAATGCCAAGTGCAGGAAATTCTGCGTAGAGCTTCAAATCCAGCCATGCTTCTCTTCCCCAAGTCATCCCCAAGCCAATGCCAAGTTGAGGTTACTAACCGTTTCTTTATGAAGATCATCAAAACTAAGTTGGAAGCTGCTAAGGGACTTTGGGCTGAGGAATTAAACGTACTCTGGGCCTACTGCACTACTGCCTGAACCGCCACTGGGGAGACCCCCTTCCGCTTAACATACGGCGCTGAGGCGGTCATCCCAGTGGAAATCGGTCTGCCCACCCAAGGGTTCTGCACCCTGTAGACACCCCATTTTTTGACCGACCTTAAGACTCAGACGTCATCGATTGAGCGCTCGATGATTGCTCATGTTGTGCTCGTTCTGAAGTTTCAGAGTTTCGGCTGAGGTCCTTACCCCGGACCTCGGGACCCTTTTATTGCTTTGCCTCGATTTGCGGACTAGGTTTTGCTTTCTCTTCCCAAAGGGAGGGAGAGGTCTTATAGACCATCTCTCAGTGGCCGTAGGCTACTTTTCGTGATCGCAGGCCATGTTCCCGTTTGGAGACCAGTTTTCGGTTTTCAGAGCCGTCGGCTACACGCCTCGGTTCGGGACCGCTTAACATTCTTCGTTTGGCATGATTTTTGGCACACACCTTGTTTCCTCTGTCTAGAGGGACACTGTGGTCCGGGAGGCCACCTTTGTGGTCGCACGCCACTTTTGGTACTTAACAGCCTGTTTTCGAGGCACCCGGCTGCGCGTTTTGCCCCCCGAACCCTCGTTTTGCATCGGTGTTGGTTCGTTTTTGGCATGAACCTTGTTTTCATTGTTTGGAAGGTGGTATAAGGGTGGGAGACCACCTTTTCTCTTGGAGACCACTTCTCTCTCCGCCAGCCGATTTTCTTGTCGGGAAACTGGTCTCCTTGATTTTTGAGCCACGTTTGCTGGTCTCCCACCATACCCCTAGCTTGCATTCAGTTGGGAGACCATCAAATGGGCTGGCCGACCACTTTTCCTTGAGGGAGACCACTCACCCTGGTCGGCCGACCAGGGGAAGTGGTTGGCCGACTACCTTAACTGGTTGGCCAGCTTTCTCTTGTTTTGTCTGACTGAGTGGATGCCAACTGTGCCAGCTGGAAGGCACAGATTGTATCCTCCATATACGTGTATGGAGCATTTGCACCCTTGCTTTAGCTTCTAGAGGAAGCTTGAACCCTTGTTCTAGCTTCTTGAGGAAGCTTGAACCTTTGCTCCTCTATAAGAGAGGGCCTTCGTCTCCTTATACTTGGTTCCGAAAAAAATTGTTTAAGGCAAAATATATATCCCTCTCTATATCTTTACATTTTGGGTTCAAAAGTGCATTGTTCTTGGCCTATTGCACCACACCTCATAGCCACACACCTCCACCATTGATCTGAGGTTCTTGGAGGGTATTTTCAGAGGTTAGAGAGTTGGTTTTGGACTGGAGAAGTTGCTGGTTTTGCTGAGCTTCAAGGGTAATCTCTTTTCCCTCTTTTAAAGCTTTGTCTTGATCACTCTCTTAGCCAAACTTGCATGCTTATTTGAGCTTTGTTGTCAACTTAAAAAAGTCTTGTTTTGAGGTCCTTTTGATGTTTGTTTAAGACCATTTTGGTGTTGAAGGTCATCTACCCTTTTGCACGCTTTAAATAGCCTTGTTTTGTGCCATGTCATAAAGCCTTTGATTTAATCTTTGCTTGGCCTTCCTACCACTGAAATCCAGTGGATTTTTAGTAGTGAACATGTGGTTTTGAGGGTCAAAATCAGAGAGGGGTGACCCTCTCTCTTGTTGTCTTGTTTACTAGCATTTTTGGCCTACCAAAGGAGATATGTTTTATACCATTTGGAGGCCTGGTTCAGGCACTTTTTGGTGATTTCTAGGACCTGTCTAGGCTCTTACCATGGCTGGTTTGGTCCCTTTTTTCTTGCTTCTTGCATGTGTAGAGTAATCCTTTCATAGCTTATCAAAGGAGCATGTCATTCTTGCATGTATTGATCATGTTTCAGTGGGTTTTTGGTCATTCTTTGGCATATCATAGTGCTGTCTTTGGCTGGTTTAGTGGCCTCTTGAATGCTTCACATGCTTGTAGTGTAAACCATGCTCACTAGCTTACATTGCATGTTGTTTTGGCCATTGATTCTAGCATATTTTGGCCATACTTCAAACTGATTTTGTTCATATTTTGCACTTCCTTAGCTCTACTTTGAGGCCTCTTGGTCGAATGATGCTTTCCATGCATACTTGTAGTGTAATATCCTTGCCTAGCCTTGAGTTTTGGAGCCCTTGCATGCTTAACTTGAGGTGTTTCCATGTCTTGGCATCATTGAGCATGTTATTTCAGAGCCTATACTTGTGCCATGTTCCCGTGTTTTCCACTCTTTAAATGCGTTTGAGAAGTTGTGGTTGTATACCTCATTTATGGGCCATTGCATGAGCTTCATTTTTGTGCATTTCAAGCCATCATCTTAGTCCATTTTGCCACTATTTTGGGCCTGCATAGGGACTGTTTGGGGTTGGGTTGTTCATTTGGGCATTGCTTGTATACCTCTAGTGTAATGCACTTCACTAGTTTCGGTATCTGAGCCATTCAACATGTATAACATGAGTTGTTTGCATGATTCGGGACCATTTTGTATGTCATTTCAGAGCTGGAACATGTGTTGTTGTATGCCATATTTCATCCTTTCAATGCTTTTGTAGAGTTGCATTTTGTGCCCTTGGGCTTAGGTCCTTGCATTGTGTATGCTAGCATGAGTTTTGGAGTCTTGTTTTCATCATGTTTGGCCACTGATTTGGGTGTGGCTGAGGCCCATTCATTTTGGTTTAAGTCCATTTTGCATCGAGTATGCCATTGTAGTTCATAGCATTGAGTATGCCGCGTTGTTGCATGTTTGATCATTGCATTGCACATGCCCTGTTCACTTCATTGTGTATGATAGTCTTCACATGTGCATTGTGTATGACATATGTATCATGTGCATTGAGTATGCCATTGCTAGTTCGTAGCATTGCGTATGCTAGTTTGCATGTTTGCACGTCATCCTTTGCATGTTTGCATGACTTGGTTGCATCGCCTTAGGATTGCATGCTTGAGGTCGCATTGTGCATGCCATTCTACTTGTTGCATTGTGTTTGGAATAGGAGTTAGTCCAAACATGGGAAACAAGGGACGTTTTGTACTCAAAGTGACGAAACGTGCCTCGATTCTTGGTCACCGACACTCTTGACTATCCATGATAGAGTTGTTGGCTTTAGGTGTTTACATGTGCATTCATTTCATATTGAGTCGTGCAATTCGACTCCTCGGCCATCATGCATCGGGATGCGTGATTAATGGCACGAGGATCGAGGACTACACTCCCTAGAGCTTATGCAATGACGGGGAGAGTGGTCGAGCACACATTGTTGAAAATACTTTGCCTTCTCTCTCTCTTGCCTTTGTTGCAGAAAATGCAGAAACCAGGAGAAGAAACTGGCCGGCTGACCAGGTTTTCTGGCAGGCCGACCACCTTTTCTGGTTTTCACCACCAAGGGTGGTTGGTAGGTGGTCTCCAATGCCTATAGCTGGTCAATAGCCTTCCCCTAGATTCCCAGGGTGGAGTTTCATCTCCTTGGAGCTCTGTGCAAGTTTCTGAGTTCAATTGCAAACAAAGGCGAGTGGCGACATCGCGATGGATTTCCAGACAAGACGACTCGAGCATGCATGCATCCTTTGTCATTCAGAACAGAGCTGAGGCAGTCCATTTCATGTAGCTTGCATGCTAATTTATTTGCTTCCTTAGTTTAATTTGTTAATTAATTAATGTTGTGTAATATTTAGCTGTAATTCGCTATTCATTTCGGTTGTGTAATAACTAGTTTAATTAGCTTAGATTAGTCAGTTGGTTCTGTATTATTTATTCGGACCCCGCGAGAGGGCGAACTTGTAATAAGTGTGCATGTGTGTGATGCATGTCTTCCAAACCCACGTCTTTCTCCCTTTTATTTACCAGCTTATGATGGTTAGTTTTAGGGCATGTTTCAATTAGCATCTATATGTTCTCATGTTTACATTCATTCATTTGTATTGCATGCATCGGGCTCGGCGCATTATGCTAACTGCATTGTATTTCAATTCCAAGTTGAATACATGTTACCTGTAGCATCTCATATGCCATCTTAGAATAGTCGAGCCTATTGTAGTTGCATTTTTGCATGTGTTACATTAGGTATTCTTAGCATAGTTAGGATTCATGCATAATTTCTAATTAGCTTCTTTCTTTGGCTCGGAGTACTCGGTAAGTATTTATGCTTTAGCATCCTTGCATGTGTGTGAGCGACTGCCATGATAGCATGTTTACCATGAGGCTATGTGCTTATGTGATATAACTGCCTGAATGCCTGTGGGTGAAGGTTGGGTTGCTTGAGTTGGAATAATTCGTCGAAACCCGTGTTTTAGCCTACTTGCGAGTAGCAAACTTCAATCCATTTTCAAAACAAACGGATATGCGATGCTTTGTTCCAACTTAGGCAATCCAGTCTATACTTGTATGCTGTGCGCATCACATAGTAATTCTAGGCTAATAAACCGGAATAAGAGCACATGTGTTTTCAAAAACTCGATATCATGCTTAGTAGTGGTCGATCTTTGATCGGGCGAGCGGGGGTGCTCATGAAATGACCTTCCCCAATCGTACCCAAGTTCCCGAGCCGAGGTAACTTTGGTGATGACGAACACGTGGCCTTAGGCACGAGTCAGGGTTTCCTAAATTCTCCCAAAATAAAATATTTAGGTGGCGACTCTGTATCTGGTAAAGCAGTCCATGTTTGGCACTTCTTTCTAAAATCAGTTTTTCAAAACGATTTGCCGGATTTAGACTCTTTGGTGATTTATCGATCTTGTATTGCACTTTGTGAGATTAGATTCAGAACCGTGGCATCGAGTCTGAACTGTAGTGAGCCCAACGAACAAAACGAGATTTCTCCCGGGACGTTCGGGGATGTTTACACACCTGAATCCGGAACTAACTGAAGAGCTGCATCGGGCAGACCTGGACCTGATCGAAGAGCTCCGAGAGACCACTGCTGTCAGGCGAGACTCATATCAACAGAAAATGAGAACACACTACAACCGCAAAGTACGACCGAGGGAGTTCTCCGTTGGGGACCTTGTTTTGCGGGAAGCAGCTCTTGCCACCAAAAATCCGGCTGAGAGCTGTAGACACCCCATTTTTGACCGTCCTCAAGACTTGGACGTCACTGCTTGAACACTCGATGATCATCCATGTTTGTGTTCGTCTTGAGTTCCTGGAGGTCTCGGATACGCGCCTTGCCTCAGGATCTCTCGACTCGACTGTTCTGTGTTTGGTTTTGCACCAAACACTTGTGCTTTGCCTTGAAGGGGCAGAGAATGGCTTGTGGGCCATCCCCACACTCCACCGGCCATGGCTTGAGGCCACCGGTTGTGTCTTGTTGCCACCGGCCAAATGTTTGGTCGGCCAGCACCATAGATGGCCAGCCGGCTATCTTTTTTTGGTCAATTGCATTTTTGGCCGGCCGACTACTGTGGATCTGCTTTTGCAGATATTTTCATGCAGCTGGCATGCACTTGGCTCCCCTCCATACACGTGTATGGAGGGATTTCCCTCTTAGCTAGCTTGTCTTGTAAGCTTACAAGATTGAAGCTTTATAAGAGGAGGCCTCCTCTTCCTCTTTGAGGGTTAGACAACATTTTTCAGAGGGGCTCTGGTTTTAGGGTTAGGATTTGTATCTATCCTATATCTATACCTTCTTATCTTTTGTGTTTTGTGTGTGTTTTGCCTCACTTTTGCACACAAACACCCACCATCACACCTTCTCTTGGAGCTAAGGCCCTTGAAGGTTGTTTTTTAAGTTTTGGAGCTGGTTTGAGCCAAAGAAGCTGCTGGTCTTCCATTCTTGAAGAGGGTCTGCAAGGGTGAGCACTTACTCCTTTAAATACCCCATTTTTTCAAAGCTTTTTTGACTATCTTGCATCTGTTTTTGAGCTTAGCATATAACATATAAAAGTCTTGTTTTTGCTTACTCTAAATAGTTGTTTAAGGGTATTTGTTGTTTGAGGTTGTTTGACCTCTCTTAAGCTTGTTTGGCCCTCATTTTGTGCCATTTTGGTGAGCTCCGGGACCATTGTGTTTGGGCCTCCTCACCACTGAAATCTTGAGGGATTCAGTGGTGAGGATGGTACCTTGCGGTCCTGAGAAGGAGGGGGCCACCCCCTCTCCTTGTTGTCCTTCAAAAGGGCCATTTTTGCCTCTTGAGGGAGCATCTAATTTAAGTGTATGTAGACCATGCCTTAGCTGTTTTTTGTGCTTATTATATCATGATTTAGCACTATTTTGAGTTGGTTTAGGTACACCATGCTTGCTTAGCATACATGCCTTGTAATGCCATGATTTGCCTTAATATTATGCATAGCATTTAGACTACCATGCTCATGTATTTTGGCCAAGCTTTGTGAAGCTTATATGCATGTTTTGATGTGTTTGAGGTCTGTTTTTGGTCATTTGGGTCATCCATGCTTTGCTTTGCATAGCTACCATGTAATCCCCTTTGTATGCCTTGATGCATTGACCATGAGCATGCCATCCTTGCATCTTTCCAATGGTTTGGAACCATTTTTCATGACATTTTAGTCCTTGTTTCATGTTCACATGCTTGCATTTTATCACTCCTTTCATACTTTAAGAGGTTGTGTTGTATGCTCCATGTTTAAGTATTTGTGCATGCCTCCATGTGTAGATCATTTAGATGCCATCTAAGTGGTTTTTGGGGCTTGCCTTAACATGATTTAGGACTGTTTTGATCCATTTTGGTCATGTGCTTCATGTGTCATATGATCATGCTTTAGGTCCTTGGGCTTGGTTGCATGCTTAGCTTGCATTAGTAGGTTGATTTGGCATCATTTCCTACATGTTTTTCAGAGCTTACATTGCATGCTAATTGTCCATGTTTGCCTCCTTTTAAGTGTGCTTAGAAGTTGTTCCTTTATGCTTAAGTGTTGGCCTATCAACATGTACATGTCATTTCCATAGCATTGGCCACTGTTTTAGGCTTGTTTGAGGGCTGCCTAAATTAGTTTAAGTCCATCTCCTTTGCTTGTTTGCATGCTCACCTTGTATGTTTGCTTGCATACTTGCATGTACACATTGCATTGCCATGTTGCATATTAGTTCACATGCTTAGGATTGCATTGCATTGGCATGCATGCTTTGCCTCTTGAGTTGAGTATGATAGAGGTTGAGCCCCTTTGTTTGATTATGTGCATTGCATTCCATATCAAAATGCACACTTGATTCTTTGGACCATCATGCATGGAAATGCGCGATTGGTGGTCCGAGAATCGATACCTGTACTCCTTTGAGTCATAAACATGATAAGGAGTATGATTGGTGCATACATTGCTTGAAATGCATTGCTATGCTATGTCTTGTCCTCTGCTGTTGCCAAAACAGTTTCTGCAGGAAGATTTGGGCCGGCCGGCCATCTTCAGTGCCGACCGGCCATCCATCAGTGGCCGATAACTCAATTTGTGGCCGGTGACCATTCTCCATGGCCGATGACCAATTCCCTCAGCCGGTGGTGTTCCACAGTGTACAGAGAGCATATCCTGGGACTTGTGAAGTCTTCAGAGGAGGAAGTCAACAAAAGCAGAGGCATCTTGTGTATGGCAGTGACTTTCTGAGCGGAACCGAGCGCGCATGCATTGGACCCTCTTCCCGAGGCAGCCGTTTGCTGCTTCTTAGATTAGTTAATTTGCTTAGCTAGTTTAATTGGTCTGATATTTAATTAGCTTATAGGTTAATTAAATTGTATTATTCTTTCGGTCCCTCCGAGCGAGGGCAAATTTGTAATAAGTGTGGTGCGTGTGTGCATGTCTTGCAACCCCCACTTCTTTCTCCCTTTTACTTACCTCCTGATGGTTAGTATTAGGACATATTACTTTAGCATACCTTATGCTATGCATGCGTGCATTATTCATCAGTATTGCATGCACCGGGCTCGGCGCATCATGCTAACTGCATAAGTATTTCAAATCTAACTTGAATACATGCTACTTGTGCATTTTCACATGTCATTCATAGATTAGCCGAGCCTATTCTAGTGACATTCCACATGCGTTGCATTAGGCATTTAAACATGGACTTGGATCATGCATGATTGCTAACATGTTCTTGTTTTGGCGCGGAGTACATTGTAAGTATGTAAGTATTTATGCTTTAGCATTTCGTATGAGTGTGAATGTTAACATGACAGCATGCTTACCATGTGGCTAGATGCTTATGTGATATAAACTGCCTGAATGCCTGTGGGTGAAGGTTGGATTGTTTGAGTTGGAACAACTCATTGAAATCCGTATTTTAGCCTACTTGCGAGTAGCAAATTCCAAAGCGTTTTCCAAACAAACGGATATGCAATGCTTCATTCCAAATTAGGCGATCTAGTCTATACTTGTTTATTGTGCGCATAACATAGTAATTCAAGGCTAATAACCGGAATAGGAACACATAACGTTTTCAAAATCGGGTATCATGGTTAGTAAAGGCCGATCTTCGATCGGTGGGCGGGGGTGCTCATTATTGACCTTCCCCTCTCATACCTAAGGTTCCGAGCCAAGCATCCTTGGTTACGACAAACAGTGGCCTTGGCACGAGTCATGGGTTTCCTAATTTCTCAAAATAAATATTAGGTGGCGACTCTGAGATCTGATGATGCAGTCCATTCTTGACAAAATTGCAATAAAATGGATTTTCAATAAAAGTTGCCAAATCTGAACTCTCATCTACGTTTCACATTGCACTCGTGAGACTAGATCAAAGAGATCTCGGGGGTCCGAACTGTTTAACGCGCGCGGGTACCCCCCGGGCATGTTACATAATCCGAGAAGAAAAAGTGGAGCAAAAGACTGTTTACTATGTAAGCAAAACCTTGGCCAACGCAGAAACAAGATATCTACCCCTAGAGAAATTAATGCTAGCCTTAGTGATGGCTTCAAAGAAGTTGAACCATTACTTTCAGGCACACAAGATTGTAGTGCTAACAGAGCACCCTTTGAAACCCTTATTACAGCAGGGAGACTTAACTGGAAGGATGGCAAGATGGGCAGTGGCCTTAGGCCAGTACGACCTAGAGTTCAGGCCGAGAACGGCAATTAAGGGCCAAATTTTGGCCGACTTCATAGCCGAGTTCACCCCGGAATCCAACGAACATCAGGCTCCGTTGAGCCAAGATGAACGTTGTCCCAGCAAGCAAGGAGAATCCCAGCCAAAGGCAAAAGAACAAATGAAAGAAAAACTCAGACCCTACAGCATCTACATCGGCGACTCTTTCAGACTGTTTGTCGATGGAAGTTCAAACCGACAAGGAGCGGGGGCAGGAGTACTACTGATATCTCCAGATAGAGAAATAATAAAACAGTCCATCCGTTTGGGGTTCAAGGCCTCAAACAATGAAGCAGAATACGAAGCATTAATTGCAGGGCTAAAGCTGGCAGCAGCAGCAGAAGCAGATGAAGTAATAGTTTTTTGTGATTCACAGCTTATTGTTAACCAGTCAACAGGAGAATTCGCAGCCAGAGACGAAAGGATGTCGGCATATGCAAAAGAGGTCATCAGATTGGCAGCCTTATTTCAGAACTGCCGACTACTCCAAGTAAGCCGAGATGATAACAGCCACGCCGACGCGTTGGCCAACCTGGCAAGTTCAATGCAGACTGGAAAAACAAGGACAATTATGATTGACTATATGTCGGGCCCGAGCATAGAACCACAGAACACAAAGCAGGAAGCAATGTGTGTGGACATGGGGCCAAGCTGGATGGATGCAATTGTTGCATTCCTGAAAGAAGGAAAGCTGCCAGAAGACCACAAGGAGGCGCATAAGGTCAGATTGAAGTCGGCAAGATTCAGTCTCACAGCGGACGGACATCTCTACAGAAGGTCATTCACTGGACCCCTCTTAAGGTGCGTACACCTTTTGCAGGTTGAAGATTTTTTATATGAAATTCATGAAGGAGTTTGTGGAAGCCACGCTGGAGGCAGATCACTAGCTCACAGGGCCATTACCCAGGGGTATTGGTGGCCCTACATGCAAAAAGATGCAGAAGCATACGTGAAGAAGTGCGAACAATGCCAAAGGTTTGCACCTTTGATACACCAGCCAGCTGCTGACCTGAATCCAGTATCCAGCCCTTGGCTGTTTGCCCAATGGGGCATGGATCTTGTTGGACAACTTCCCCAGGCAATTGGGCAGAGAAAATACTTGTTGGTAGCAACAGATTACTTCACGAAGTGGATAGAGGCAGAACCTCTTGCCAAAATCCGAGATGTGGACATCAAGAACTTCATATGGAGAAACATCATCACCAGATTTAGCATTCCAAGAGCCATAGTTGCCGACAACGGAACGCAGTTTGACAGCAAACTCATCAAGAACTTTTGTGCGAAATTCAAAATCAAGAATTACTTTTCAACACCAAGTTTTCCCCAAAGTAATGGGTAAGCAGAAGCATCCAACAAAGTAATTTTGGATGGAATAAAGAAGAGGCTGCAGGAAACAAAAGGAAAGTGGGTAGACGAATTACCCAACGTGCTTTGGGCATATCGGACTACGCCGAGAAGATCAACAGGGGAATCCCCCTTTGCCATGGCTTATGGCACAGAAGCAGTCATTCCACTGGAAGTCGGCATACCAGGGATCCGAACCCAGGGAGTTGAGAATGGGACTAATGACATACTCTTAGCCCGAGATCTGGATCTTTTGGAAGAACGAAGAGAGAAAGCTGCAATTCAGCTCGCAGCATACCAGCAACAGCTTGCCAGAGCTTACAACAAGAGGTCAATCCAAGGGATTTTCAAGTCGGCGACCTAGTCCTGAGAAAAGTCATCGGCAACAAGAAGGATCCCAGAGAGGGCAAGCTTGGCCCAAACTGGGAAGGACCCTACAGAATCACTTCGGTATTAGGCAATGGAGCCTATCGACTTGAAGATAATGAAGGCAAAGCATTGCCTAGACCATGGAACACTTGTAATCTGAAATTTTTCTATCATTAGATGTTCCTTGTTATTTTTACAACGTCATCAATAAAATCATAGCAGAATTCCTCTACACTGATAAAAGATGCGCAATATTATTTCTGAATAATGAGAACCCAAGTGGAACTCAGGTTCACATTGGGGGCAAAGAGAAGAAGAATATGCTTAACACTTGTTGAAATTTGTAGCAATTTACAAGTTGAAGTTAAGCCGAGATTATTCCTTATCTTCACTTGTTGAAATTTGTAGCAATTTACAAGTTGAAGTTAAGCCGAGATTATTCCTTATCTTCACTTGTTGAAATTTGTAGCAATTTACAAGTTAAAGTTAAGCTGAGATTATTCCTTATCTTCACTTGTTGAAATTTGTAACAATTTACAAATTGAAGTTAAGCGAGATTATTCCTTATCTTCACTTGTTAAAATTTGTAGCAATTTACAAATTGAAGTTAAGCTGATTCCTTATCTTCACTTGTTGAAATTTGTAGCAATTTACAAGTTGAAGTTAAGCTGATTCCTTATCTTCACTTGTTGAAATTTGTAGCAATTTACAAGTTGAAGTTAAGCCGAGATTATTCCTTATCTTCACTTGTTGAAATTTGTAGCAATTTACAAGATTGAAGTTAAGCCGAGATTACTGTTTCTCTTCGCTTGTTGAAATTTGTAGCAATTTACAAGTTGAAGTTAAGCCGAGATTATTCCTTATCTTCACTTGTTGAAATTTGTAACAATTTACAAGATTGAAGTTAAGCCAAGATTACTGTTTCTCTTCGCTTGTTGAAATTTGTAGCAATTTACAAGTCGAAGTAAAGCCGAGGTTATTGCTTAAACACTTGTAGAAATTTACAAGTTGGTTAACCTGAAGAAGATGCTTAACACTTGTTGAAATTTGTAGCAATTTACAAGATGACGTTAAGCCGACATATGATCATCTGTTGAAATTTGCAGTAATTTACAGGTTGAAGTAAAAGCTAAGTATATTGTTTAAACACTTGTTGAAATTTGTAGCAATTTACAAGTAGATCATTGTTTAGCACTTGTTATAACTTGAGGAAAGTTTATAGGTTAAATTAAAACAGTATGTGTTTTACACTTGTTGAAATTTATGAAAAGTTTGCAGGTTAGTATCTTGCCGAAGTAAAGCTTGTAGTTATTATACCCGAGGTATGTAACCCCGAGAAGATTGCACAAAGGAGGCAAAGTATGAAAGGCATGCAAAATATTCTAAGTATAGAATCATACAGAAGTAATCAAGAGAAAATAAAGATTGAGGCATTCAGACAATACAGTTGTAGTTTTTTATTAAAGAGGGAACAATCAAAGCGTAACTGTTCAGAAGAAGGCACATCGGCCACATAAAAGCTCACAAAGTACAAAAGAAACAAAAGAAAAGACATGTAAGCTAAGATTCCTCAACAGTAGCAGTTGGTTGAGTCTGAGGTTCAGATGATTGCTGGGTCGATGCCTCGGCTGCCTTTTCTGCCACGATCTCGGCATCAATTTCGGCAAGTGTTTGATCAAGACTTTTATCGGTTGAAGGAACGTCGGATGATGCTTGCTCAGGAGTAGACTCCTTGACAACCTCCTCATCCTCCTCCTCATGAGTCAAGTCTAGGACTTGATCATCCTGAAGAAAAGACTTGGTCTCATTGGCGTCTTTAGGCTTCCTTACTAAAGCCCCATCATCATCCTTATCCTCATCCTCAGATTCGGACTCAGATTCGTCTTCAGCTTGACTTGAAGGTGGAGGTGGAGGGAATGGAAGAGGAATAGCGTCGACTTTGCGTAGTGGTGAATCATCAGGGATATTGAGCTGTTTTGCCAGAGACATCCAACCAAAGGAGAAGCCCCTGTTGCATGCCTGCCTGACTTGTAATTTGTATTCCTCTGTAACGTCGGCCATTCCCTGAGCATAAGCCTTTTCGTCGGTCGCTTTGATTTCAGCGTCTTTAGTGGCCAAGGCCTCCTGAAGTTCCTTTTCGGCTTGGCCCTTTTTGTCCTCGGCCTCTCTCTTCTCGGCCTCGGCGACCTTCATTATGGCCTCGGCAGATTCAACTTTTTCCTCGGCTATCTGTTGGGCCTTAGTGGCAGCCTCGGCCTGGTCTTCCAGCTTCTTCATTTTTAATTGAAGGCTTTTGTTGATCTTCTGAAGGGAAGAAAACTCCCTCTTCATCTCGGTTAACTTCTCTCGATTCTTAAACGATTGCATTGAAAAAGAATGGGCATGCTGGATGGCCTGAAAGAAAACAGAAGTATTAGAAAATATTTTAAGTGTGAAACAGAAAGAAAGAAAAAGTACCAAGCAGGAACACTTACTTGAACTGAGTGTTGTAGCATTAGAGCATAATTCTCGTACTCACTGTACCCGGCATTTCGCTCCAGATCGCCAGGAAGAAGCAGCGCCGTACTAAGGGCAACGCCGACATTAATGTCATCGGCGCTTTCACTGGTCATAATTGGCCTGTCTTCCAAAGTAATTTGGGGGGCCCAAGGGACATCAGGTTTTTTGGACTCTGAGGTAGTTGCTGAGGACGACCTCGGCTTTTTTGACTTTGTGGACTCAGAGGGTTGGGCTTCAGCAGACCTTTTGGCAGAAACAGAAGAAGTCTTCTTACTCTCAGCCAGTTTGGAAATAGGCAAAGTGTCCTCAGATTCAACCTGAGTTACTTTGGCCTTTGACTGAGCTTTCTTGGTTCTTTTCGGCTTCGGTGGGGGCATGGTTTGCGATGGTTGATCGTCGACATCGGTAGGGAGGTCGGCTAGGAGATCTTCAGCAATAGGTTTTGGGCGACCCATCTCAGCAGTTCGGGCAAGTCTTCGCCGACGTTTTCGTTCAGGTACAGGGATCAAGTATGGAGCCGAAGTTGATGGCTGATCAGCTGGATCCGATGTTGATCCTTGATTTGTTCAGGATACAGACACAGTTTGGGTTGTGGCAAAAGGTGGAGAAAGGCTTTTCTTCTTCCTTTTAGGGATGTCGGGCAAATCGACTTGTATGTTGGAATGAAGTTAAGAAGCAAAGGCGCTTTCCTTTTCTGGACTGGCAAGTCCAAAAGCTTCTTCAAATCCTTGTTGGAAACGTAGGATTGGCGAAAGCTTTTCGGTGGCTTACGAACATCTGCAAGAAGAACAGACATTAGAAACAGACAGAGTATTGAGGACTTGAAAAGAAACAACTAAGTATTGACACTGGGCTCTTACCCTTGCCCTCTTTAACTGACCGAGAAAGAGGGTAGAGATGGGCATCCTCGTCTGGGGCAAACTCCCAATTTCCCGAGGTAATGAGGTAGTCATCTCCAGCCCCCTTGTTGGAGTCTGGGAGGTCGGCTACAATTTGAACTCTGTAGACCTCGGCTTAAGATAATAGACGTAGCCTTTTTCTTTCAGATTGAGGGCACACATGGTGTAACAGTACTGAATATCAGCTAAAGTTATCCTAACATTTTCCTGTTTGGCTAAGGCTATAATACCATTAATCACTCGATAAGAGTTAATGGTAAGTTGCATGGGGTTCACTTATAGTAATGGAGAACTTCACGAAAAAGGGGATTAAGTGGAAGCCGAAGTCCACATTCAGTAAAAGCAACAATGGGAAAGGACATCGTATCATCTGGGCATGATAGAGTCGTCATCCCCAACCAGTCTCAGATGGACCGTGCAGGAATGGCGAACTCTTCCCTAAAGTATTCAAGTTTGGTTGGGGTATCTACCCTATGTTTCCACATGCCCATAATGTCGGCGTAAAGGTATTCGACTTCAGAAAGGGGATGTTTAAAGGGTTTTTAAGACCTCGGCAAAACCTAGGTAAATACTGGTAAGGGTTGTTTCAGTTTTTCCTAAGAATTGGTAGGTTCTATAAAACAAATCCCAAAACTGAATCTATGAAAGCAAAAGATTGGGGGCACAGATCTGGAAGGAAACACAGAAAACAAGAAACAAAGAATGAAGTTTCAAAATCAAGAACAGAGGTAGGGTTCTCAAAAGTATAAAGAATACAGGAGATATAGGGTCAAGAACAGTGACAAAAAAGTGGTGAAACAGTGCAAGTGTTCAAGACATGGACAAAAGCAAAATTAAAGCATTCAGATATGTGGTTCGCAAGATAATGTGTTGAACAAGACAGTAATGGCAAACTAATAATGAAGAATATCGAAGGCGTTAAGAACGAAAGGAACGGTGGCTTACCAGGAAAAATGAAGCCGATATACAGATTGCCAAAGTCAGGCGACGGTTGCAAACACAACGGAATGACGAAAGCTTCACTGGAATGGAAGAATGATAGCAGTTGCAGAGCTTGAGGTTGAGCAATGGCAGATTCAAGGAAAGAGGTTTAGAGAGAGAGAAAGTAAGTAAAATCGATTGCAAAAGTGAAGAGACAAAAGCAAGAGGCAAAAGTTTTGTCAAAAAAACTTGAAACGGCGGCAAAAATAGAAGCATTATTACGCCTGGAATATCGCATGCGTCAGATGGCGCAGACAGATGCAAGACGGCTTACAAGCGCGTCACAGGCACGAGCCAATGAAGATGAAAACGTAAGTAGAACGGTTGAAAAGTGATGCATGACAGCTCATGCGCGTAAAAGAGTTCAGTGGAATCTTATTCCTAAAAGAAGACATGTCGGCCTAAAAATGAATGATCTCGGCTGAAGAGTTCTTTTGCCGACATACTAGAAAGAGGAACGATATAGGTTCCATCACCTCAGAATACCGAGGTAATAGAACCTAGGGGGCAGTTGGGGATATATTTTCAGAGTACCAACACGTGGCAAGGTGGGTGACGTCGACGGTAGCCGAGGTGCCCCGTGTCGTGGTAGTTATGCCGAGGTGATCTCGGAGTTGCCGAGTTATCTGCAAGAATACCGGAATCCGAGATAAACGGAGAAGGGACAAGAGTCCTAGGATGAAGAAAGACTTCAGGATGGATAAGGGTAATACTCTTAGGGAGTTTATCCTTATCTCTTAAGAAATCCAAAGTAAGTACTGAATTGGAGGCCATAGAAGTCAGGCTTCTAGTGGGACTAGGATTGAGAGTAAACTATAAAAGAGAGGCACTCCCGTGGGTCTAAGGTACGCAATTGATACTTTGAGCATTGTTTTTAGCACTATTGATATCTTTGAGAGATATACTGATTGATCGTCAGAGTGCCCCCGGGTGGAAGAACCACCGCCGGAGCCTTCTCTTTCTGTGCAGGACAGCAGGGTGCCATCTATTCTGCTGTGTTCTACAGCTGAATTACTAAGGTGGGCAGTGTTATCGGAAAAGAGAGTTGCATTGAGAGGTTGAGTCTCTTCTTTTTTCTTTTTTCTTTTGTTAATCTTGATTGATTATAATGGATCATTATCTTTACCATGGAAATAAGTTCACCACACCGAACCACTGTATATCTTGGTTATATTTTTCTGTGTATGCTGTGTTCTATTTACTTGCTTACTGTGTGATTGAAACCACAATTTTACACAACAGTTTCCATGGAGTGTTTGTTGGCCTTAATGTTAATACATTTCTTGTTTTCTTGGGCTGAGAAATGGGTTTTCTGAGGTTGATGATGTTCTTTTAATAAGATTTTGAAGTATTAGATGAAAATTTTGGGATTTGACAATTATTTAGGTGTTTTAGGTCCATAACACTTCTATGGTTTCTTGTATTTTTTTACTAAGAATAGAATTTTAGGTTCTGATTACATGAATTTGATGAAATTGTGTATTATTCTCCACCCTCCATTTTGGTGTGAATATAGGTTGCAGAATGTGACTCCAGTTAGCTACTCTTAGTTGAAGCACAGAAAAAAGGATACATCTTTGGAAGGTGAGCATGATTTGTTAAGAGAATGTCCAACTCCAGAGATTTACACAGAAGAACATGAAAAGCTGTTGGGTAACACTGACATGAGTTGGACCCTTTTTGTGGATGGTTACGGACTGGATGGGAGGAAAATCTATGATTGTCGTCAATGCAGGTGTGGTTTTACTCACAAATCCATAAATGATCATTAGAGGGAAAGAAAGAAAAAAAAAAAAAACCTTTTCTTTCCTATAGTTACATATATATGCAATCATTAACAGGCATTGCTTAAAAATGTACATGTTGTCTTTGGTGAATGTTACGTTTTAATGTTCAATTACAAATAAGCCATTCATAGTCACTCCTCTCAAAACTACTCACGAATTCCGTTTAAGCTTGAGTTTTCTTTTAAAAGGAAAAACAAAATAGTTCTTTTTACCATTCTCTGAGCTCCATTTGATTATTTTCTTCTGAAAATTTTGGAAAGAAAACAATGAATATGTTATTTCACTTGTTGAAGAGTCACTTGAGATCTTAGCCTAGTACCTGTTACAATCGTGGTTAGGGTCTTTTGAGAAGAAGAAAAAAAAATTAATGGAGGTATTATTAGAGGTAAGTGAGCTAACTACAAATCCATTCTTATATTTACGCTCTATATTCCCCACTTGATATCTCTGAATTTGGTGCACATTAATACTAAGCAAATATTTGTCTTCATGTGGAAAATCACTTGAAAGTAATATGTTAGTATTTTAAGATCAAATAATTTAGGATAGGTATCTTTGTATTTCTCATTCTCTTAAATTATATACGTTCTGGTATTAGGAGTTAAAAATTGAAGATGAATCCCTTCCCTTCTATATTTGTTTGTTTTTCTTAAGATTGTGTTTGATTCATGAATTTTAGAAGAGATTTAGAAAGGGAAAAAAGAAAGGCAAGAGAAAAGAAGAAAAAATTTAGCTTATTTTTCATTCATATTTTCTTTTCCCTTTCCAAATCCCTACTCAACTACATTATCCAAACACAGCCTAAAAAAGATGTTACATTGCTGAATCATCTGGCTGCATGGCTTTATCATTCATCTTAAGTACTTGATTTATATTCCTCGTTTGCTTTTGCCTCTGAGAAGACATAGCTATTAACTGTTGCACAATTCATGAAATGACCATGTTGTGTTGCAGCCAGAAAGCCGTTGGTCATTGTACACACTGCAGCAAGTGTGGCATGATCCAAGAACAGTTATGTGGAGATTGTTTGTATGCGAGGTATATTATGTTAATCTCCCTATCTTTAACCTCAATAAATTTTTTCACTACGCTTTTATATAAACAGAGTTTGTAAATATCCAAAACTTTGTTACTCCCTACAAAATTGGATACAGAGTTTCAATACTAGTTAAAAATTTATGGGAATGCTTTCTGTCGTTAATGAAAGCCGTTGATGCCAAATTTCCACAAACCTAATCAAGGCCGCAAGCTATGGTCAGTCAATCAAAGCCAATTGCTTCATTATTCATTCTTTGGTTTGAGTTATCGTCTATTCCCTTTCAAATCCACATCTATCCAAATCAACCCTTGGAGATTGACTTTGTGCAGATATGGGGAGCATGTGCTTGAAGCAAAACAGAATCCAAACTGAATTTTCCCCGTTTGTCGTGGAATTTGCAACTGCAGTTCTTGCCAGCGTGCAAAAGGATGGCCTCCCACTGGCCCTCTTTGTACGAAGGTAACTTTTAGTAACCATTCCTAATAGGATTTACGTGTTTTCTTTGTGCAATTGGAGCTAAGCTCAATCTGTCCACTTTCCTGATTTCTCAACTGGGCTTCAAGTCGGTTGTACATTATCTCATTCAAATCCGACAATCGCAGACTGATGCAAAAAAATACCCGATATTATGACCAACAATATGACCATCACAGATTGTTAACCCCCAAATGTGAAGACAACAAGACAAATGACGAGTTTAAAGGTGAGGGAATGGAGGAAATTCATTTTTCGGAGAACAAACATGGTGTTAACAATATCGCATCTGGAATTAGCCAAGATCCCAGTAAGAAGTCTGCACTTACCTCCGGGTCCAGTGACTGCCACCAGGAATTATCAGAGCTTGAATCTGAAGACAACAAAAGGGATGAAAAGTTCGAAGGCAAGAAAGAGGAGAAATTGAATTTTTTGGATTGTAAACATGGTGATTGATTACATTGTTACACAAGAAATCAGCCCAAGGTCAAAAAGGAAGTCTCGTACCCAACCAACCCCATATAGTATTGCCGGGATACTAAGGCAGAGACATAGAGGCAATGGGCATGATGTGGAGTTGATTCGAACAACTGAAAGTGAAGCGAATTCTAACACGAGTCAATCTTAGTTCCATCGATCCAAGTGTGGACAGTGTTGCTGGAAGATTGAGGAACATGATGTGCTGGAAAAAGTACTTGTCTTGTCAGCACGAGCTCGAGTCGAGCATTTTTGTTGTGTTTTTAGCAGAAGTGCTAAATGTTGTAAAACAATGTTTTGTAGGTTTGAATATGCTTTGCTGCATTCGGGTTCAGTCCAAAGTTATATATTTTGTAATTTCTACAATGCAGCAACATGAAGAATGTATATGAATTTTAGTAATGCTCCAATTTGCCCTTTATTTTTCTTTTCCCTCCATAAATTAAAAGTTCAAACACAATTTTAAATTTCAAGACCTTAACTCCATGGTGTCAAGTGTTTGAAAAAAAAAGTGAGAGACAGAGAGCCAAAGATGACAAAATTTTGATTTTTACTTCATTCACTTTTCTTTTTTCTCTATTAAGGATGCCATGCAGAAGTGACTTTAGCATTGGCCGCCCACCAATGGAAATGCCAGTGGCAGAGATAAAAATCTTGAATTGAATTGAGATCATGAAAAAAGTGAAAAGCAAAAAAGCAAGCTCCCAAAGCAAAAGTTTTGCTTCCAGAAACAGGCCACCCTCTACTCATTACTCTTATCTAGTTCAAGTTGGTTTGTAATCCCAACTTTAACAAAGCAAATGTCTTCACACTCCAAAGTACTTCATTTACTTTTATCTACATTAAACACTAGATAGAAACACACTATATTTGAAGCACAGGACAGCATACGGTGCAGACCTTTACATTTCTATACCAATCCCGGGAATCATGAAAAGTACTGCTCGGTTCGAGTGAGGGTAACTTAAATTAATCTGCAACATAAATAACTAGGAAAACATTTTATTCAAAATATGTTCGGAATCAACTTTGAGTTGCTTTTAAATAAATTATAAAGAGGAAAGCGACATAATAACTTCCCTCCCAAGATGAAGTAGCTTTTGAAAAGCTTAAACTACATTCGTATTAAGATTTTGGGAGTGAAAACAAACAGAACTAATTTTGGAAGGTACTGGAGGGGGTTGCAGACAATATATTTGGAAAAAGGTTTTGATTCTTTTGAACATGTACTTTTGACATTGAAATAGGTTTTGACTGATTTTTGCCCATTAAAAATAGGAGGAATTACATCTTAATGGAAGAAAGAAAAAAAATTATACAAATATAGAGGAGTACAACCATAATCTTTCATTTGCATCCCATCATAAAATCACTTGCACTTCACATATTTTTATAATTTTTTTTTGTCTGTCCCATTATTTTGAAATTCCTCCTGAAAAATAACAATGTCTATGTTTGGTAATCTTTCATTTTTTTTTAATATTTTTTTTTCAATTGAAAATGAAAACTTATTTCATATATTGTTTTTTGTTTTAAAAATAAAATAGAATTGATTTTAAAAAAAATTTAAAGCAAAAAAAACGTGTTTTCACTTAATTTCAACATAAGTTTTTACTTTCTCTTTCATTTCCCCCTCACCCATTGCTACCTTATCACTGCCAACATATGTAAGTTCCAATGAGATTTGGCCACCATTCACTTGGCTTTAGTGATTGAACGGTCACCACACACGACATCCAACCACATTTCAAATGTCTTGTGACCACCTCGTGAGCTCCGACAACCACTTCTGGCCATCAAATCATTTACCATCGACCGTTGGCCTTCATTTTTCAACAATTCACCAAACATATTAATTCAATTTTATTCTTAGAACTTTTGAATACACCAAACAAAATTTATTTTCTATTTATAAAATAAAAAATAAAAAACTGACAATATTTTCAATGAAAAATGCTTCGGACCCCCACTGGGGGTCGACCCCCAGTGAGGTGGCGTGCTGTGATTGGACAAAAAAAAATTATTTTATTTTATTTATTTTTTTTAAATTTCAACCAGTGGAAATGCGCCACCTCACTGGGGGTCTGCAGCAGGTTTGATTTCAATTCACCTAAAATGAATAAAGTCTAGACTATTCCTTAGGGATGCAACCCCAACAAATAATAAAATAAATCAAACCTTTCTTGGTACATGTGTGAAGATGTGGACTCTCACATTGAAAGTAAAGTAAAAAGGAAAAAGGTTTGATAAACATTAGATGAACTCTGTGTATATGAACTTATCTTAGTTTCTTCTCAAAAGTTTTTTATTTTTTGATTTCATACTTTTTAAAATGAATAAATTGTGATTATTAGTATAACATTTCTGTAATTATAATTTTTTGTATTATTAAGTTTGTAAAAAAAAAATAATAATAATAATAATAATGGCTAATTAGTGCACATTAATATGTGTTTGGGAGGAGAAATATTAGGTACACACCTAATCTTTAATATAATGCACAAAGTGGTTGTCCCATAACTTGAACCCATAATTTTAAGATTATTAAGTCAAGATTTTACCATTAAACCAATGGTCACCCCTCTTGTTAAGTTTTTATAATTTGTAAAATTTCATTAGTTGCAATTTCAATGATTTGTTAACTCTATAGTTGAAACTTGGTTTCGTTTGGCAAAACCAAAAAATCAGGTTATTTTTTGGATTTATTTTTGTTTTTAGTCATATTTCTTAACTTTGTGTCAAAATATTTTACATTTTATATGCATCTTAACTAGATGATTCAAAAAAAAAATTGAAATGTGGGTCAATTTAAAAAATAAGTAAAAAAAAAAAAAACGAAAAATTAAAAACGAAAAAAAGTCAAATTTATTTTAAAAAATATGAAAGTTTACTTAGTTTTGTTTTTTCTGAACCTTTTCTTTTAAAAAAAATAATATATATATATATATATATATTTTAATTTTTAGGATCATCTAATCGAGACAAATCTAAAGCAATAAAATCATTTGGGAGAATTTTTAAGAAGTTCACTAAAAATGAAAATATGTCCTATAAACTAAAAAAGTTGGCTTAATTCACTTAGACAGAAGCTTAAATCGGTTTAATTCGGATGCTAATCCTCCTGGGTAGTTTTGTTGAAATTTCTTGCTATCAATGTGAATGCGTAGCTCAAAGTACTTGGGTCAAAAATTACTTTGTAGGGTTCTTTGAATGCTCATTATCCTTGATCAGTGTTTTTCTTATGGAATCTATCTTGGCTTGTTTGTGGTGGTAATATTAGCTCCAAAAATAAAATGAGTGGGGGGTGTAAATTTTAATTAGGAATTAGTTACGTAGAAATCTTATGTACTTAACGTTCTTATTCTTTTGGAATGTAATTGGAGATACGATTTTGAAGAGCCTTTAATTTCAATAGTTTAGAGATTTCAGTTATGGCGGAGCCAATATTTTCGCTCAAAAGAGGCGCCATTGAATTGAAATTTTAACAAAATTTAGAATCTAACTTAACCTAATTTTTATTTGATGGTATGATTAAAAATTAGTGTGAGGCAAAAGTTATATATTTAAATATAAACTCAAGTTAATCGATTAAATTATATTAAAATGCACAATAGATAGGGATAGAGAAAGAAATAAGAGAAATGTGAAAAATAAATATATAAGGGCAGCTATCTATCACTTTTTTTTCTTTTTCTTTTTTTACTTTTTGAATTACTGAATTACATGACAAGATATTATTAGTTGTCATTAATTGTGTAATAATTATTACTAAACAAATGAACCAATTATGAGCATTTATATAAGAGGTGATATAAAACAGTAACAAAAAATCAGTGACATATAACATTTCTCTAATATAAAATTTATAAAAAAAAATTTAAGCATAATAAAATTTAAACTAACAAATTAAAAACATTTTATTTGAGAGAAAAAAAAAAGGTAAAGAAAATAGTGATATAAAAATTTCAAGACATTATTTAAAAAGATTAAATTGAAATATACTTTTTTGCTAGATATAAAAATATAAATTTTCACAAGTTGAGGGGCCATGTGATGCCTTTTGAGCCTCACATGGCTCCATCCTATCTATAGATTTCGATTTGAGTTTTTGATATGTTTCGATTCAATATTCATTTCAATTTTGTTACTTATTGCTTCTCAATTTATTAGCTTATCAAAAAAAAAAAAAAAAAAAAACATTCCACTTGCAACTTAAAGAAGTGATTTATTGGTTTTTGGATTTGATATCTGTTTGGATATATATGTATGATATCAATTTGAATTCTATTATTTATTTATTTATTTTTTAAAATTGTACTGAGTTTTTATTGTACTTACTTTTTATATTTATGTATTATGTAAATATATATCATTATTTCTTAAAACGGAAATTGACGATAAATCCTTTTAAAATTAATGGATGTGAGTCACATCCATTTAAACCATTAGTTAAAAAAATAATAATCAGTGTGTTTAATTTTAATTTTTAGGATTAAATTTTTAAAAATTAAGATTTTTGTTTTTATATTTTATTTTTAGTGAATATTTTTAAAAGTTTAAGCAATTTTTTTTTTTTAGATGCACCTTACTTAGATATATAAAAAAGTAAAATATTTGTAAAAAAAATATTTTAAAAAATCAATAAATATACAAGAATACAAAAAATGTATTGAATTCTAATTTTTTTTTTATAATTTTAGTATTAGTGAATTTTCTAAAAAAAAAATTTTCACAAATATTATACTTTGTAAGTGTATTTATGTTAAATGTATCTAAAAATTTAAAAATTACTTAAAATATTAAAAAAAATAGTGAAAAAAATGAAAAAACAAAATATTTCAATTTTTAAAAAAATAAATCCTGAAAATAATAACCAAACAAGTTGAATAACTTTTCAAATATTGTTGTATTAGCTGAGGTTTTTATAAGTTACAGATTATACACGACGGAATTATTGACCTTTCAACTTATTGAATTCTATCTGGCTTAGACCTCTCTACCCCATATGTATGGAGTTCATATAATGCATAATTTGGATGTGGATGACCCACCCATTGAATGCCACTGGTCAATTATTTATGTCATACCTTACCTTGTCCAGGGATCACATATGGTGGGGGCTAGGCCTGTAAATGGATCGGATTCGGATCGGATCTGTCAAAATCCGAATCCGATCCGATTAAGACAAACCCGAATCCGATCCGAATCCGTTTAGTTCATATCCGATTATAGATATCCGAATCCGAATCCGAAGATTTCGGATATCCGATCCGATAATCCGAATCCGATCCATTTATTTATTTATTGAGCTACAATTTTATATAATTTGAAAAAAAAATTTCATTTTGTGTTTTTTATTCAAATTGATAATAATCGGATCGGATTATCGGATTATCGGATCGGATCGGATTTTTACATGTTCAATCCGTTTAATAAACGGATTAAACGGATTCGGATTATCGGATTATCGGATCGGATTTTTCTGTAAACGGATTCGGATTATCGGATCGGATTCGGGTCGGGTTCGGATTAAATCCGATCCATTGACAGCCCTAGTGGGGGCTTGTCATGTTTTAAATTCCTGTCGGTCCAATCAAAATTTAACCAAAAATTCTATCACTTATTACCATAAACACATCTCTCAAACGAGTAAGGTAAGGGACCTACAATTTAGATTTTTAAATTTATTCATAATAATGTAATAGTAGAGGTAAGTTTTATATAACTGAATACTTCTTCCGTCCCAAAATAATGATCTTTTTTAGAGAATTTAATTTTTTTTGATAGTACAATCATTGCATTTGAAAAAAGTTAATTTTTCAAAAATTATCCTTTTGATAGTACATTTTTTGGGAATATCAATGTCATAATTGTACTTTTTATATTGTTTATTAATTTAAAAGAATGGCAAAATAAGAAATTTATATTATTTTTGTACTTGATTTTTGAAGAGGGACTAATATTTTGGGATAATGAAAAATGGAATAAGGGACTAATATTTTGGGACGGATGAAGTATATAATAAATTAAAAATTAACATATATCATGTCACATCATTATAGATTAATAAATTGTGAGTATTTTTTTTTTTTTTTTTTTTTTTTTTTTTTTTTTTTTTTGTAAGTCTAAAACCTTTTCTATTTTTTAATATTCACAGTAAAAATTGGGAGTTTAAATGCTATATGAGGTGTTGGGGGTAGCAGCGGACGCATGGGAGCTAAAGTTGTTACAGTTCTGTATTTGTAAAATTTGAAAAATATTTGACACCCTAAAAATAATTCATTTAATTTGATCCATAATGATATTATATAATAAGTGTAATGTCCCAAAAATAATAATACCAATCCACATCACAATATCTATACTCCATGCTCATATAAAAGATGACATATGCTTATATATATTTATAAATCCTACATTCTGAATCTATAGCATTTGACATGCGTACCTGAATTGGAAATAGGAGAGTCAAGTAATTTCATGTTAAATGAGTTCAACTCAATACAATTAAAACCCAAGGCTCTTACAAAAATAATTACATTAAAAGAAAATAAAAGAAACTCTTGGCTCCAAGTCTTCCCATGCTATGTTTTTGGTAGAGACAGTTATTTTCCACATAGGGTGAGCCAAAACTCAGTAGAGATACTTTAACACAATGTATGAATATTAACGAAGTCATAAGATAAATGCATGTCCATGCCATTTGTCAAACATTTTACATTTTCATCTCAAAATAATGCAATGCCAGGATTATATATTAATTCAGGAAAAATATCATTTTATATATATAAAAAAAAAAAAAAGGCAGTGGATACAAAACACTAAGAATCTCTATGTACATGTCTGCCAGTAGACTACACAAGCACTATCAAATCCATTTTACCAGTACTAATCAGAAGGATCGACACCTAACCGCACGGGTTTTTGGACTTTCACCAAGGACACATAGGCTAATATAATAACCACAACCACGCCCCCTAACCAGATTCACCAAGGTATTCACCATTTTTCTCAAAACAACAAATTTTCAATACTTAAGTATGAAACAATGCACAATACAAGATATATGTTCAATTTACCTAATCCTCATGCAATTTCTACAACAATTAAAGTTATCTTCCAGCGATAGCCCAAAACATATATTTCTATTCAATAGCTAATTTCCAACAAAATTATAATCTCATCATTTGCAAAAATGGAAGCGATATTATATATCCAACTCCACTCTCATTATCAACAGATACATTCATTTCATTATTTCAAAACCCAACATCTTTTCCCTTTTCTTTCATAAACCAAATATCAATGATTTTTGAATAAAACATTCTTTACCTTCAAAATCACATTTAAGTAAAAAAATTCCAACATTTCAACATATCTCAACCATAATTTCATCCCCATAGCCTTCCTTAAGAACCCATTTAAAAACTCTTCTTTTACATTTCAAAAATTAAGCCCTAAGTTTAACTCAAAATCCCCAAATCACTAAATCATTTCAATGAGCAAATAATTAGGCTAAAAAACATATCAAATGCTGAAGAAATCCCTACCTTAAGATTAGAAGAAGAAGAGAGCAAGGTTTGAAGTTTGGCGAAGTCAAAAACGATATCATCTATGATTAAAACGAAACTTTCTATGAAGTCTACCTTTTTCTCCAAAGAACTAGGGTGGAGAAATCAATGGATTGGGAGTATTTGGGATTTTAAGGCGAAAACTAGAGAGAGTGTGTGAAGAAGTTAGGGTTTGGAATGTTTTAGAGAGAGAAAAGAAGTGAAAAAGTGATAAAATCTCCCTTTTCTCAATCGGATATAGCACAGACCGCTCGGGCGGCCAAAACACTGCTTAAGTGTCTGACACAATAAGTGACAATGCTCAAGCGACCAAAACACCGCTCAAGCGCACAATGACCTCCTTCCAGAAGTTCAGACCTACAAAAGACCGCTAGGTCGCTCGAGCAGAGATACTCCACTTCTAGAAGTTTTGCAAGCCTGTAAAAATACTGGGAGATCTCAAAAATAGCTCGAGCGACCAAAGCACCACTCGAGCGAACATGAAGAAAACTAGATAGCAATTCCTTTGAAAAACTAACTGCTAACTTATTTCAAACACAACAATAACTCTCAAACAACTAAACTCAACTAGAAATGAGAGTAAAATATTATAAACAACAGTTAAAGGTATGAAATTCTGGATCTAAAAACATGAAAAGGGTCGGGTTTAAATCAGAACCATTATAATCTTCCCCCTTAAGGAAATTCATCCCCAAAATTCAAATCAAACCAATAACCACCAGATTTAAATCAAATCATTGACCATCCACACTTGCAACAATGATAAACAGAGTCTTTCAACACAAAATACTACAGTTCAACTTTCCAAAACATTTACAATGTTTACATTTCACAACATAAATAAGATTTTCAATACAAGTCTCAAACATCAACAAACATGTCCGGATACTTCTTACGGACTTCCGCCTCACACTTCCAAGTCACCTCCTCAACCCCATGATATCACCACAACACCTAAACCAATAGAATAATTTTGCCTCTCAAGACTTGATCCCGAGTATCCAACACCCGAACTAGTCTCTCCTTGTACGAGGCATCCATATCTACCTCTAACTCAGTCCATCCAACACGTGTAAAGGATCAAGTTTGTGCTTCTGGAGCATACAGATATGAAACAAGCTATAAACCCTAAAAAGTTAGGGTGGCAAAACCAAACGGTAAGTTACCTCCCCAATCCACTCTAGAATCTTAAAAGTCTCAATAAATCTAGAAGACAACTTCATGCTCTTTCTGAATCTCATCAAACCTGGTCTCGATGATATTTTAAAAAATAGATGGTCTCCAACCTCAAAAGATAAAGGTCTCCTCCTACGGTCAGCATAGCTCTTCTTACGATTCTGAGTCGAAACCAACCTCTTACGAATAAGTGCGACCTTCTCCATCGTTTCCCGAATTAACTTTAGGCCTAACATAGGTGCATCACCCACCTCAGCCCAACACATAGGAAATCTACATGGTTGACCATACAAGGCCTCAAAAGGCGCCATGCCAATACTCACCTAAAAACTATTATTATAGGCAAACTCCACTAAAGGTAAATGCCTCTCTCACGACCCCGTAAAATCAAGAACGCAAACCCGAAGCATGTTCTCTAAGATCTGAATGGTTCACTTGAACTGTCTGTCAATCTGAGGATGATGGGCGATGCTAAACGTCAACCTAGTGCCTAAGCCATTCTGTAAGCTCTGTCACAATTGAGCCATGAAACGTGGGTCTCTATCTGAGACGATAATCACATAGACCCCATGAAGTCGAACTATATTCCTAACATAAAGATCAGTAAGAAAACTATTAAGTCACTCGTGCGCATAAGTGCAAAATGTGCTAATTTGATTAATAGGTTGACTATTACTCACACGGCATCATTACTTCGTTGAGTCGTTAGAAGACCCACAATAAAATCCATTGTGACATGCTCATACTTTCACTTGGCTATAGGTAAGGGTTGCAACAAACCCGCTGGTCGTTGATGTTCAGCCTTCACTTGTTAACAAGTAAGGCATATCAAAACAAACAAGGCTACATCTCTCTTCATCCCTCTCTACCAAAACTGACGACTAAGGTCGTGGTACATCTTTATGCCTCCGGGGTGTACCGCAAGGCGTGAATGGTAGAACTCTCGAAATCCCTTCTCCCTATACAATTCTGGCACAAAAAGACGGTCTAGATACCGCACACTCAAGTCAGAATACACATTCAAGCATTTCTCTACCTTTCCACTAGATATTTTTCCTTGTATAAATTCCACTTTGCTATCACCTCGGTGTGCTTATATAACTCAGTTAGCTAAGGTAGGTTATGCAACTGCAATAAATAAGGTTGCCAACTCAACGGATTCGCCCAGGTACAAGTCAAACTCGCCGATATCGCCCAACATCTCTCATTCCCGGATGGCAACACTAGCTACATTGCTGATGGATTTACTACTCAAAGCGTCGGCCACTACGTTATTCTTCCCCGAATGATAGTGTAACTCGAAATCATAATCCTCTATAAATTCCATCCACATCCTCTGTATCAAATTCAAATCTTTCTGTGAAAATAGATATTTTAAACTCTTGTGATCAGAAAACACTTCAAATCTCTCCCTACATAGGTAATGCCTCCAGATTTTGAAGGCAAAGATCACCGCCGCTAACTCTAAGTTGTGAGTGGGATAATTTTTCTCATGTGTTTTCAACTGACGTGAACCATACGCTACCACTTTCCCCTCTTGCATCAATATACAACTAAAACCATCTTGAGATGCATCACAATAAACCGAATAATCTAAACCTCTCTCCGGAATAATCAATACTGGAGCTGTCATGACCCGAACCCGCCCCTATAGATTAAGTCATAACGGCCAGTAATCATGAAATTACCTACGGCCTCAAACCAAAACAAGCGTATAGCAACAGAGTGAAGGGGCCAAAACGGAAGCAAACTTAAAAATTTTGTCCAATGAGCTATGTTTACATGGCATGTCAAAGCATTTCATATATACTTAGTAATAACTCACACCACATATCAATAGTTAACATCTTGTATACCCAGGATCCTTCAAACGCATAGTCAACCATGCCAAAACTTATACATATAAATGGTCTATCATGACCGATAGAAATAGCAAAAGAAATGCAAAAGATCATAAACAAAGCCTCTTGCGTGAGGCACCTGGGCTGACTTCACAAAACTCGAGTTCCTTTCTTAAATTCCACTAAGGCTGGGGTTGATCGTCCCTTTGCTCACCTACATACATATAAATGAGAGTGAGCTGACGCCCAGTGAATAATATCAAAAAAAAGAGGTTAATGAATGAGATTCGTTCATGAATGAATCATACTTATAATGTACACATTTGAACCACTATTCTCATTCACATTAGAATTACAAATCCCAACAAAGCAAAACGACCTTGGGTCCAATACATCATATCCATATGCAGAACGACCTCAGGTCCAATTCTTATATAAAACCATACGACCTCGGGTTCGTCTATACGAAACGACCTTTGGTCCAATTCAAACATATCGAACGGCCTTGGGTCCAATCCGAATATATCAGGCGTATCAAACAGCCTCGGGCCCATTCTCTTTATATTCATATCCATGCGTATTTTATGTTCATGATCATGATCCATTTCTTTCAAACGGCTTTTGGCCCATCATGGTATTTCAACATATCAAATGACATATTCAAATGACCTTTGGCCCATCTTTGCATTCATGTCTAACGGCCTTTGGCCCAATCGTTAATATCCGACGGCCTTTGGCCCAATCATTCATGTCCGACGGCCTTTGGCCCAATCATTCATGTCCAACGGCCTTAGGCCTAATTCAGATATATCAATCATATCAACGGCAAACGGCAAATGGCAAACGGCCTTAGGCCCAATTCAAATATATCAAACATATCAACGGCAAATGGCAAACGGCCTTAGGCCCAATTGTCACGACCCAAATCCGCCTCTATGGGTTTAGCATCGCAACCGGCCAGTAATCTATGATTACCGAAGGCCTACTTAACAGTAATGACAGTAATACAGAGTAAAGGGGCTGGCGGACGCCAAAACAATAAATAAAAAATGTCCAATGAGCTGTGACAATCTGGATGCAAAAAGACTTTTTATAAACATGCCACATTGGTAACCAAAACATATGTACATACGACATATACACAAACATCCATGTCAGGGACCAAATCCCTAACTATAACCGTACGGTCAAGTCTTAACCATTTATTATAGAACAAAGGCAAAAAGTGGGAATCTAAAACACCCTAAAACAACCTTGGCTTTAACGCATTCGGAACCTCGAAGTGAGGCACAATGGTTGGCTTTGACAAAACGGGAGCTTAGCCTGACGCTTCTAGCTTCGGTGCGGTGCCTGGACACCTACATTTAAATATAAACAGTGAGCTAAAGCCCAGTGAATAACATATGCGTAAAGGGGTTAAGAATGAATGTCCTTTCAGTAATCAAAACAGTCCATTGTATCAGTAAATCAGTTATTCAACTAGTGGCTCAGATTTCATGCCATAACAGTCATTTAGAAAACATAATAGTCATATGTAGTACATCCAATAGCAAAGCAGTACAGTAGGTCTTGACAGACCGAACGGTCAGTTGATGGCCATCATAACAGTAAACAGTAGTAGTTCCAAACATGGGAACCGATAGAGATCTCTGTGACAGTAGTAGTAACAGTACAGTAACAGTAAATTGCTATGGATGCCACGAATACAGTTTACAAATAGGACAAACATTCATTCATTAAACAATAACGTTTCAGTAAGCAGAACAGTTGATCATTCAGAAAATAATCATAATTGAACATATCTTTACAACATTGTTACTCACAGAGCACTGGGCTATAGACAAGCTAACGAGCGTCCTCGGATGCCAACCCTACAGAGTAACAGAACGAATACACACTCGGGATTAATAACTTAGCCCCGAACTATACTTGGTGTGGTTCTATAGCATTATCCTCATTAAGATGCCTTAAATTTGGCCTAGGAATGCCTATGATGGAATGAGGATGCGAAAATGCACTTTAAAACACTTTTCAAATTTTTGCTGAAACAGGGGTCTCGCTCGAGCGTGGCTTTCTACGCTCGAGCAAGCGTGCCAAAACAGAAGGGTCGCTCGAGCGTGGGCTTCCTCGTTCGAGCGGTCTGTAAAAATGCAAAAAGTGCTGAAAGTTGAAAATCCCCACTTGACGCTCGCTCGATGCTCGCTCGAGCGTGAGACACAGCTCTTCGCTCGAGCGTAGGTCTCGTCGCTCGAGCGTGCGTCTGCGTGCACCAAAAACCTAAGAGCTTCAATCTATGCTCGAGCCAGAATTCCTCCGCTCGAGCAGAGCTCCAAACAAAAGATGGTCGCTCGAGCGTGGAAGCCAAAATCTGGAATTTCCATATTTGCCTCCCAAGCTCAAACCAAGCATTCAACACATCAAAACTCAACCTTTTGGGCCCATTTTCTGGAAAACACTTGAAAACCAACAATATAACATGTTTTGAAGATCAATTTTGTAAGATCAAGCCCAAAGGTAAGCCAATTGAACACCAATTTCAAAGAAACTTGAAAAACAATGCAAGAACATTACATGCAAGTGTTCTAATGAATTCCAATGCTCCAAAACATGACCAAATGCAAGATTGAGCTCAAAACTATGGTGAATTCATGGACTACAACCAAAATGTGGACATGCATGTGGAAATTCTTATGAAAACAACCTCAAAATGCTAGAGTATGTACATGCATGCATGAATCTATTCTCAATTCAACTCTTTAAATTAATTCATGACTCATAATCACTAATTTACCATGAACCATGCAAGGGATAACTTAATACACAATTAAGAAGATGATTTTCCTACCTTAGGCCTTGAATTCTAGGTGTGGAAGCTCAAATATGCAAATTCCCTTCAATTCTTCTAAGTTCAAGCAAAATCCTTCTTGAAGAACTCAATTTCTCTCACTCTCCCTTTCTCACTCGGTTTGGTCTCAAGAAGATGAGCAAAAGATGTATTAAAATGATGTAAAGTGGAGGATAGGTGGTCTAGAATCAAGCCACTTAGTGGCAAAAGTGCAAATAACTCAAACCAATCTATTTTAACATTATTTAATCTAATTTAATCATTCCAAGTCAAATTTTAATTGAACCTACCATAAAATCACATAAATTCTAACTAGCATATCACACTAATCAATTTCTGATTCGGCCGCCGATAAGGCCGCCGATAAGGCCGCCGATAAGGCCTTCAATTTGCGGTTCGAAATTAAAACATGAACAGATCATTTAACGGCAAACAGATAGAAATGCAACTAATGCAACACATTCATATAAACAGATCAGGATTTCATTCTAATAAGTTACTTATCATGTTTAATCACAGATTAGCACTAATCAGAGGTGAGGGTTGTCACGCCAATTCAAATATATCAAATGTATCAACGGCAAACGGCAAACGGCCTTAAGCCCAATTCAAATATATCAAACGTATCAAACGGCCTTATACAAATTAGGCATATAGAATACTCATTCATATTTCAAATCAACAAATCCATGGAGCTCATACAGAAGTAGCATTTGGAAAGTGACATACTTGAAAATATCTTTACTAAGATATTACTCACCATGTTCTGCCGGTGGATTTGCCCTCGAGCTCGGCCCTACACATTGTATAACATATATGGGTCACAAATGATTCAATCCGTTCTTAACTTATGCATTCCTCTTAGGCCTCTTTATTATCTTCTTAATCCATTTACAATGTTCAATGCAAGCCTAAGAGTGCTCAAAAATGGAAGAGAACGGAAAATGAAACACAAAACATCTTTACAAACTTTCTGAAACAGGGCTCCCCGCTTGAGCATGGCTTTGGCCGCTCGAGCGGACCCATTGGGTCTGCAAAAATACTGGTTGTCTCATTTTTACGCTCGAGCGTGACTTCGGACGCTCGAGCTGAGAGTCAAACTACATGGCTCCCCGCTCGAGCGTGAATCACCCCACTCGAGCGGACGCTCATGTCTGCAAAAGTTCTGGGAACCAACATTCCACACTCGAGCGGCCCTTTTCCCGCTCGAGTGGACATGCCAAATTCTAGAATTTCCAAAACTGTTCTTGATGTTCAAACTCAACATTCAAAGGCCCAAAACTCATGTTCTTTGTTCAAAAACGTGGAAACACAATATATATCATAAGGATATAAGCAATATAAGGCCAATTGTTCAGAATCATGGTTAAATTCTCAAATAATTCAACATTCTTCCTGACATAGTCAAAGCTCATGCATTCTAGCTTCATACAAACTCCACATCTTCATGAATTATACATGCATGTGAAGTATAAGCTTCATTTCCAACTTAAATAACACAATTGATGATCATCTTCATGAGATTCAACATTATCATGCTTGCATGTGCAATTTCATGGCAATTCTATGCATGCATGTGCATATAAACTTCAATTTCATCATAATCAACACCATTCATGTTCTTGATTACCATTTAACCTTGAATTCACAAAATTACAAGCTCATGCTCATAAATCTTTGCTCAATTACTCACCTAGGAGTTTCAATCCCCACAATTGTAATTAAATCTTGAGCCCAACCTTCCAATTTCACAAACTTTGAGCCAAATACACAATTCTCCTTCTTCTCTCTCTATAGCCGGCCTCTCCCTCTCTCTCTCTCTCTCTCTAGGGTGTGATTTTCAGCCAAAAGAGAAAATGAGCTCAAAACAATGCAAATAGGCCACTTATATACCTTGGCCTAATCAAATTAATTAAGGCTAAGTAATTGAGCCTAATTTAATCGTTCTGAATCCAATTATTTTGATCTGAATCAATTTCTAATTAAATTTCACCGTAGGCTCTAAAAATTACGCTAATCACAATGGCGTAATCAATTTCGGGTTCTGTGGCCGATAAGGCCTCTAATTTAAATTCTAAAGCAGATAATCAAACAGATTTTCCTACGGTGAACAGATAGAAATTCAAAACCACATATATTCATATAAATGGCACTCAAAATCATATCAAACACATAATCACAATCATAATCAAGATTAATTAGCATAACACGGACCAGGGTTATCACAGTCTTCCCCCCTTTAGGAAGTTTGGTCCTCCAAACTTATTTTACCTTTAGTCGAAAACAATTCGGAATACTTTTTATTCAACGGTTCCAATCCTTTCGATAGTTATTTGCCTAGTCTCAAAATCAAGCAACACTCTGTTCTCAATCAGTCAGAGACTTACCCTTTCCTCCATACAAGGCTTGTATGGTGTCACATCGAAACTAGAGTGTAAATTGTTGTCGTAAGCAAAGTCTACCAATGATGGATAAATTTTTCCAACTTCCCTGAAAATCTAACGCATACATTTGGAGCATTTCTCCCAGAATCTAAAAAGTTCTTTCTTATTATACATTGATTTGCAGATGGAAAGCGGCATTGAATTACAATTCAGTTCCCATTGCCTCTTGAAGGCTTGTCAGAATTCAGACACATTTTAGGATTCCTGTCTAAAACAATAGACACTGGGACCCCATGCAAATGAGCAATCTTATCAATGTAAACAGTGGCTAGTCTATAAGCATCATACGAAAATTTTACAAGGAGGAAGTGAGCAGACTTAGTAATTCTATATACAATAATCCAAACGGGACTCATACCTTGGGTGTTCAAGGTAGCCCCACAATGAAATTCGTAGTCACATAAGTTCAATTCATTCTTCAATAATTCCGCGATTCACAATCCAATTCAGTATTTAGTTTAGTGACTCATCACAGTTATCCAAGGTCAATCAAAAGTCTTCAGGAACATAAAGTGGATCCAGACACTGATTCCTGAGTCAACAAAGGTAACAGCAAAGCAATCAACCACACGATGTACATAACTCATATATCCCATAGTATCGATTGTAAGGTACCATAATATCGAAGCGGTCAATTTCTAACATAATACACGTGTTCTCAATTTATTCAACAGTTTACAATTCAATTCAATATTCAATTCTCTATTCTATCGAGTTTTTCCACATTATCTGATAGTCGTCAAAAGCATAAGGCAATTCATATATAAATCCCCATGACGCCAAAGATAATATCAAAGGAGTCAATCACATGTTAAGCACAATTTACACATCCTCAGAGCCCCAATTGCAGAATACGATGGCACTGAGTAGTTATTTACAAGGCGTACTGAATTCACACACTTTCGGATAATCAAGGTTTTCTAATTCTAATAGTGTTCACAATCAAAACAGTTCACGGTCAGCAGTTACCATACAAGATTTCCCAAAATCCGATAGCACTGAGGCAACTATTCTTCGCATATTCTGATTAGTCAAAGATAAATGTTCAGTACTGTTTATAATCAAATCAATCTTCTGTCATCGGTTTCCGTAGCGTCAAATAAACAAGAATATGGTAATATACAAGCATTGTTCCTCAAAACACCTAATCACTGGATTTGCTCAATTCCGTTCATTTATAACACGTATGTCTCCAACAATTAAAGGTTGGTTCTTAAAGGTGTTCATGGTTAGATCGGTTTGTTGATAACCCACACAAGGTCCTCTAAATAAGTCAAGTATTCCAAACGGATTCAAGTTTTGGGTCTATCAGTTTTCCTGCCAAGAATAATCTGGCTATTTATTTATAAGCAATTCTTAATCCCCCTTAACAAAATCAAATTAGATAGAGGGTCTTAACAAATCAATCCAAGCAAAGGTCTTGTCAAATTAAATCAAACAAAGGTCCCATCAAATTATATCCAATGAGGGTTCTATTAGATCGAATCAGATAAAAGTTTTCTCAAATGGGGTACATTTGGTTCTTTAAGGCATACTTCGTTTGCTTAGGTACATAGTCGATAGTTTCACAACTGTCCTAAGTTCATCAGTTCTCAAGTCATGTACAATACGGCGTTGTCCACATAAGTTCATGTGTAGTTGCATATGCATGCAGTTGTTCATATCAGGAGGTATGTATCATAATCAATACAGTAGTTCCCAAATAAGTCTTATATACAAATATATGGTGCACAGTAACACATTAAACGAAGTTCCTCGGTTGCATATAATATGGGATTTGTTATGCAAAAGTTCCAAATCAGTCACAAAGGCATAGGTTTACGAGTCAAGCCTAGTGTAGCCACATAGTCCAGTCAATTGTCTACCAGTCAAAATACATGATCTCACAATTTATAGAGTTCATCATTTGGGGTGCTCAACTCAGTCACACAATCACAGAGTCATAATTCCAGTGGTTTAGTCATTGAAGATAGTGATATATCAAATCACCCTGAGCATAGGTTTAGATGTATATGTGCATGTACATAGTCAATCAACATCCCAATATGTATTTCACACATTTCCCAAATGGGGCGGATGCATACAGTAAATAAGGTATTGATCCTGTAAGTCTGACCAATCTAGATACACATATAGCAAATGTGAAAGAATGCGCCGAATCGAATCAAATAATATCTCAAGCAAAGATGTACACATGTACCAGTCCAGAATCAGTCAACATATAGGCATTCGTTTACAAACAGTATAATTACCTAGGATAGCGATCGCAGTATTTTGAGTGCTTTCTGGGACGAGCGCAATTACTCTATCTTGATTAGCAATTCCTACCATTGGTACGAATCCAACTGAGGTAGAGGACCTATTCACATTTTGTTTATTTTGGGGACAGTTCCTTACCAGATGGTCCATTCCACTACATCTATAACAAGCCCCAGAAATTTGATAACAAACTCCTCGGTGTTTCTTACCACATTCATTACATGTCGGTGCTGTATTCCTTATAGAGTTTGAAGTGCGCGATGATCCCGTATTTTGCTTTTTGAATAACCTCTTCTTTGAGAAAAAGCCTTGTCTCTTGCTTTTCCATTCAGAAGATCGGTTCATGTTAGCTTCAATCATCAGTGTTCGGTCTAGCACCTCAACGTATTTTGTGACTTCCAACTCATTCACTTGGTGCTCTTGCACTGGTGGTGGCAAAGGTTCTTGCCGTAGCAGCAACTGATGTTGTTGTCTTAAGATCTCTGTCATTTCTTGTACTATTCTTTCCAGTCTATCGAGTCCGGCTGTGGAAGAGTCTGCCAACTCGTATGCCATCATTTTATCCATGATCTACACAAACTTTTATTAAGACATGCCAAATACAGGAATGCCCAATACAGAAATAAACACAGATACACATAGGTACATTCGCACATAGGCACATTGTTATATTCTCATTTTACGTATCAAGACACAATTAATCACATGCAAAATAGACGATTTCATACTTCTCAGATATCGTGTGCTGAACACTTACTAAGTAATTATACACTTAGATCATATTCATATTCCACATAGACAACCATTTGCAGAATCGAATGCACATAAGCAACTTTTCATGATTCATACGTTCATATACGTGCATTATAACAAAACAAACCTGTTGTTCACATTAGTGCAACAATTCATATCTCATATAATCACATGTTCTCAATGCTTACATCATGTACTTATCAAATGGATGCATCTTAAGTCTTTTCTAGACACCTTATGGCTCATTTGGACAAGTGTGTGAGTCATTAACTCGTGCTCTGATACCACTCTGTCACGACCCGAACCCGCCCCTATAGATTAAGGTCATAACCGGCCAGTAATCATGAAATTACCTACGGCCTCAAACCAAAACAAGCGTATAGCAACAGAGTGAAGGGGCCAAAACGGAAGCAAACTTAAAAATTTTGTCCAATGAGCTATGCTTACATGGCATGTCAAAGCATTTCACATATACTTAGTAATAACTCACACCACATATCAGTAGTTAACATCTTGTATACCTAGGATCCTTCAAACGCATAGTCAGCCATGCCAAAACTTATACACATAAATGGTCTATCATGACCGATAGAAATAGCAAAAGAAATACAAAAGATCATAAACAAAGCCTCTTGCGTGAGGCACCTGGGCTAACTTCACAAAACTCGGGTTCCTTTATTAAATTCCACTAAGGCTGGGGTTGAACGTCCCTTTGCTCACCTACATACATATAAATGAGAGTGAGCTAACGCCTAGTGAATAATATAAAAAAAAAGAGGTTAATGAATGAGATTCGTTCATGAATGAATCATACTTATAATGTACACATTTGAACCACTATTCTCATTCACATCAGAATTACAAATCCCAACAAAGCAAAACGACCTTGGGTCCAACACATCATATCCATATGCAAAACGACCTTAGGTCTAATTCTTATATAAAACCATACGACCTTGGGTTCGTCTATACGAAACGACCTTTGGTCCAGCCAACTCTTTATTCAAAATGACCTTTGGTCCAATTCAAACATATCGAACGGCCTCGGGTCGAATCCGAATATATCAGGCGTATCAAGTGGCCTCGGGCCCATTCTCTTTATATTCATATCCATGCGTATTTCATATTCATGATCATGATCCCTTTCATTCAAACGGCTTTTGGCCCATCATGGTATTTCAACATATCAAATGACATATTCAAACGGCCTTTGGCCCATCTTTGCATTCATGTCTAACGGCCTTTGGCCCAATCGTTCATATCCGACAGCCTTTGGCCCAATCATTCATGTCCAACGGCCTTTGGCCCAATCATTCATGTTCGACGGCCTTTGGCCCAATTCAGATATATCAAACATATCAACAGCAAATGGCAAATGGCAAATGGCAAATGGCAAATGGCAAATAGCAAATGGCAAATGGCAAATGGCAAACGGCAAACGGCCTTAGGCCCAATTCAAATATATCAAACATATCAATGGCAAACGGCAAACGGGCTTAGGCCCAATTCAAATATATCAAACGTATCAACGGCAAACGGCAAACGGCCTTGAGCCCAATTCAAATATACCAAACGGCCTTATACAAATTAGGCATATAGAATACTCATTCATATTTCAAATAAACAAATCCATGGAGCTCATACAGAAGTAGCATTTGGAAAGTGACATACTTGAAAATATCTTTACTAAGATATTACTCACTGTGTTCTGCCAGTGGATTTGCCCTCGAGCTCGGCCCTACACATTGTATAACACATATGGGTGACAAATGATTCAATCCGTTCTTAACTTATGCATTCCTCTTAGGCCTCTTTATTATCTTCTTAATCCATTTACAATGTTCAATGCATGCCTAAGAGTGCTCAGAAATGGAAGAGAACGGAAAATGAAACACAAAACATCTTTACAAACTTTCTGAAACAGGGCTCCCCGCTCGAGCGGACCCATTGGGTCTACAAAAATACTGGTTGCCTTATTTTTACGCTCGAGCTGAGAGTTAAACTACATGGATCCCCGCTCGAGCATGAATCACTCCGCTCGAGCGGACGCTCATGTCTGCAAAAGTTCTGGGAACCAACATTCCACGCTCAAGCGGCCCTTTCCCCGCTCGAGCGGACATGCCAAATTCTAGAATTTCCAAAACTATTCTGGATGTTCAAACTCAACATTCAAAGGCCCAAAACTCATGTTCTTGGTTCAAAAACGTGGAAACACAATATATATCATAAGGATATAAGCAATATAAGGCCAATTGTTCAGAATCATGGTTAAATTCTCAAATAATTCAACATTCTTCTTGACATGGTCAAAGCTCATGCATTCTAGCTTCATACAAACTCCACATCTTCATGAATTATACATGCATGTGAAGTATAAGCTTCATTTCCAACTTAAATAACACAATTGATGATCATCTTCATGAGATTCAACATTATCATGCTTGCATGTGCAATTTCATGGCAATTCTATGCATGCATGTGCATATAAACTTCAATTTCATCATAATCAACACCATTCATGTTCTTGATTACCATTTAACCTTGAATTCACAAAATTACAAACTCAAGCTCATAAATCTTTGCTCAATTACTCACCTAGGAGTTTTAATCCCCATAATTGTAGTCAAATCTTGAGCCTAGCCTTCCAATTTCACAAACTTTGAGCCAAATACACAATTCTCTTCTTCTCTCTCTATAGCCGACCTCTCCCTCTCTCTCTAGGGTGTGATTTTCAGCCAAAAGAGAAAATGAGCTCAAAACAATGCAAATAGGCCACTTATATACCTTGGCCTAATCAAATTAATTAAGGCTAAGTAATTGAGCCTAATTTAATCGTTCTGAATCCAATTATTTTGATCCGAATCAATTTCTAATTAAATTTCAGCGTAGGCTCTAAAAATTACGCTAATCACAATGGCGTAATCAATTTCAGGTTCTGTGGCCGATAGGGCATCCAATTTAAATTCTAAAGTAGATAATCAAACAGATTTTCCTACAGTGAACAGATAGAAATTCAAAACCACATATATTCATATAAATGACACTCAAAATCATATCAAACACATAATCACAATCATAATCAAGATTAATTAGCATAACACGGACCAGGGTTATCACAGGAGTAGTGATGAGTCTAACCGTAAGCTCTTGAAACAACTTGTCACAAGTCTTACTCCACACAAATTTAATTTCCTTCATCGTCAATCTAGTCAATGGTGAGGCCAATCTAGAGAAATCTTTCACAAAATGTTGGTAATACCCTGCTAAGCCCAAGGAACTCTGGATCTCAAAGTCATTCTTAGGTTCTTCTCAATCTTGTACGCATCTATCTTGGATGAGTCTACAGTTACCCCTTCCCTGGATACCACATAAGTTAAGAACTTAATTTTTTTTAGCCAAAACTCATACCTCCCAAACTTAACATATAACTGATATGCTCTAAACTGCTCAAGTACAACCCGCAAGTATTCCTCGTGTTCCTTCTTGGAGAGTGAGGATATTAACATGTCATCAACAAAGACAACCACGAATTGATCTAAGAATTCACAAAAAACTTGATTCATCAAATCCATAAACAAAGCTGGCGTGTTGGTCAACCCAAAAGGCATCACTAAGAACTCATAATGGCTATACCGCGTATGGAATGTTGTTTTCTAAATATCCTCTTCTTTCACCCTCAACTGGTGATACCCCGATCTCAAATCAATCTTACAGAAACAATAAGACCCCTTCAACTAGTCAAACAGATCATCTATTCATGGTAATGGATACTTATTCTTAACAATTACCTGGTTTAACTTCCGGTAATCGATGCACAGTTGCAATGTGCCATCTTTCTTCTTAGCAAAGAGAGTCGGTGCTCCCCAAGGTGATGTACTAAGACGGATAAAGCCCTTATCTTATAGTTCTTGGAGTTGAATCTTCAACTCATGCACTCAGCAAGTGCAAATCTATACGGTGTCATGGAAACCGGTGCCGTGTAGGGCATTAAGTCAATAGAGAATTCAATCTCTTGATAAGGTGGAAAACTAGTAAGATCTTTGGAAAAACGTTCGAGTATTCACAAACTACCCTCGACAAGTCAACTAGGACAACATTACTTTCAATACCCAAGAAATTTGCAAGAAAGAAATTAAGTTCCCCCCAACCACGTGAGTCGTACAATGGCGACAAAAATCTATCAGCTCGGTCCCCCAGAAAATAAAAACAATGACCACTCAAGGTAGACACCGTAACTCTCCTACGGTAACAATCTATGATGGCACGGCATGAAGACAACCAATCCATGCCCAAGATGACATCGAAACCCGACATGTTTAACAACACGAAATCAAAAAGAAGTTGGCGATAGGCAACCTCTATCTTACAACCATGACATCTCCGGTCCAAGACAACCTTACCCCCAACTGGTGACTCTATCCTGAGCAGAGACACTAACCGAGCCATTTCTAACCCCAAAACCGATGCGAATGCAGATGAAATGAAGGAATGAGATACACCAGTATCAATCAATACATCAGTAAGAGAGTTGAATAACAAAAAAGTTACCTCTTGCAATAGAAGGTGTTAGCGACTGATTCAGCATGGTAACAACATACGCACGCCCTGTGGATCTCTACTCTAGATACTTACCCCTCGGAGCATAGGTCTGGTACGCGAATTGAGCCAAAGAGGCTCCCTGATAGGCCCTCGAGGCCTGTGTTGAATGAGTGGGTTGATGGCTCTGTTTCTGTCTCGAACTAGCACCAGACGTACCACCTGCTTGTGGGCAAAACCTCCTAAAGTGCCCTGCCTACCCACACTGGTAATAGATAGGCGACTATCCTGTCATGACCCGAACCCGCCCCCGTGGGTTGAGGACATAACCGGCCAGTAATCATGAGATTACCTACGGCCTCAATCCAAACCAAATGTATGTTAACAGAGTTAATGGGGGCTAAACGGAAGCAGTTTAAAACTTTGTCCATAGAGCTGTGCTTACATGGCCCATCATAATAAACCACACATATGCATATTAATAACTCACAACAAAATATATACTACACAAGGTTCTGTACATACAGGATCATATAAGTCTAAGTCAACCCAAGAAAACTATATACAACATATTCAAAGACTTCGCCCTCATGACAAAATAACAGAATGACAAAAAGGCGAAGACGGGTCTCGTGCGTGAGACACAAGGGCTGACTCTTCAAACCTTTGTTGTTCCTCACAGACTTCACTGGGGCTGGGTTTGGACTTCTCTTGGCTCACCTACAAACACATGAATGAGCGTGAGCAAAAGCCCAGTGAATAATATCAAATAAAGGAGTTATACCAACGGTATGTAGAATAACATGCTTCAAACGGCCTTGGGCCCAATTCATATTTTCGTTTATGTCAAACTGGCCTTTGGCCCATTTATTTATTCATGTCGAAACGGCCTTTGGCCCATTCATTCATATCAAAACGGCCTCTGGCCCATTCATTCATGTCAAAATGGCCTCCGGCCCATCCATTCATTCTTGTCAAAACGGTCTCTGGCCCATTCACTCGCATAACAACATTATCCACCAATCGAATCAACGAACTTATAAAACTTACATAGAAGTAAGTAATTTGGACAACATATTTCAGATATCTTTGTTAAGATATTACTCACAGTGATCAGTTGGTTGGTTTGCCCTGGAGCTTGACTCTACACATCACATAACACATACGGGTCATAAAGGATTCAATCCGTTCTTTAATTCACATATTTCTTTTTAGGCTTTATTCTTATCCCTTTAATTTAATTACAATGCTCAATGTATGCCTAAGAGTACTTAGAAGTTGAAGAGAACAGAGAACGAAACACAGAATGCCTTTTTAAAATTTTCAGAAACAGGGTCCCCGCTCGAGCGTAGACTTCCCCGCTTGAGCGGACCCATGAGGTCTGCAAAAGTACTGGATGCATCAAATTCATGCTCGAGCGTGAAGTTGGGCGCTCAAGTTGAAGGCCTCACTACATGGCACCCTGCTCGAGCGTGAACTTCCCCCGCTCAAGCGGACACCATGTCTGCAAAAAGTTCTGGGAGCACGTATTTCCCGCTCGAGCGGCAGTTTTCCTGCTCGAGCGGACATCAAAATTCTGGAAAATCCAGAATTGTTCTTGAGCTCGAATTCAACATTCCAATCAACATTTCATGCATAATATAGCTCAAACTTCAAATATACTTGTGCTAACATGATACAAACACCAAATTACATCATTTTGAAGCTCAATTTCATGAATCAAACACATGCATGTCCCAAATTACTTCAAGCTCATTACCAACATAAAAAATTCAAACATTCAGAACTTCTACTCCCATGAATTGTACATGCATGTGACATATAACCCTCATTCTCAACTTATGTGATGAAGAGATGGCCAAGAACATGAACTTCAACAAAAAACTTACTTGGATTATACATTTTGTGGTCAAACATGCAAATTCAAAGCAATTACACACATACATGTATACATTAACCTTCAATTCAACAAAACCAACCCAATTTCATCACTTATAGCACAATCCTTGATCTTGATCATCAATCAACTCTAAATTTACAAAATTACAACTAGAATTCATGGATTACTCACCAAGGAGCTTTAATCTTCACAATTTATGGCCAACTCTTGCACCTAGCCTTCCCAATTCACAATTCATAAGCAAAAATACACCAAGATGCCTCTTCTCTCTCTCAAGGTCGGCTCTCTCTCTTTTCTTGAGTTCAAAATCAGTCAAATGAAGCTAAAGAGAGAATTTTGAGTGAAAGTGGCCCGCTAAACAAGCTCCTTTAATCAAAATTCCTAATATTTAAATAATTGAGCACTACCCCATTAATTTAATCCATTTAATTTGATCCGAATCAATTTTCAATTAAATTTCACTGTAGGCTCTAAAAATTACGCTAATCATAATGGCGTAATCAATTTTGGGTTTCGTGGCCGATAAGGCCTTCAATTTAATTTCCAAAGCAGATAATCAAACAGATATTCCTACGGTGAACAGATAGAAATTCAAAACCACATATTTCACATAATGGCACACAAAATCATATCAAAACACATAATCACATTTATAATGAGGACCAATTAGCATAATACGGAACAGGGTTATCACAATCATCTCCACTGACTCTAGCTTTGAGGACAAGCTGGAGATAGTGTAGACTTTTGTCTTCTTCCTCTCTGCGAGCAAACTGAAGACTAGTGGCCTAACTGACCACACTTGAAGCAAGTAATACCACCCTGGCTACCCTTCTCTAAACCCGGACTCGGTACAGGAAAGGTAGATCTAAACTGCGCTGACCTCCATACTCTTCTATCTGGAGCCCCTCATCCGCTCCTCCTCTGCTTGGATTACGGTCTCTAAGTGTGTTGCCGCCTCCATAAGGGGACCATAATCCCTAATCATAAACCCAACCACCTTGAAAAGGAGCCCGGTTCTTAACTTCTTTTCAAATTCAATGCAACGACGTTCCTCCATCGTCACAATTTCTGGTGCAAATCTCTAGATAGGCTGGTAAATGCAGCCTTAAACTCAGCTACTGGTGTGTATAATTGCTTAAGCTTCAGGAACTGATCTCTTAACTTTTTCCTAGCAATGGGAGGCAAAAACTTGTCCTAAAAGGCATTGACAAAGGCTTCCCAAGTCACCCCAATGCACCCTCATGCATACTTCCACCATTAATCTGCATCTTCCTTCATTTGGAAAGATACCAAAGTCACCCCAACCTATCGTCCTCGATGCCAAGCATCTCAAATGTCTTCATCATCTGCTCTAACTACTCATCAACCTTCAGTAGCTCCTTAAGATTCCCAATAAACTCATCCAGATTTGACTGGAAGAATTCCCTCTTCAGAAAAGACAGACCTATTTCAGCAACATGGGCCTAAACTTGACTCTTAACTCTAAGAATGTCCACGGATTCCCGTAAAGCTCCAGCCATCTCGCAGGCCAAAGTTCCAATGGTTTACTGACCTGTTGGCTCGGCCACATTGGCCTGACCAACTCCCTCCTCTTGTGCCGGAATTTCTTCCGGTATTGGTACCTCCTGCCTCCTAGGCCTGCCACGCCTACCACCATTACATCCACGTCCTGACATTCTAATAAAGGTAACACAGTAGATTAGCACATTTACAAATGTGCCAAAGCTAATTCGCTCACGTTCTAATACGGTGGACAACAAGTAATTTACTCTACATAAGCACCTAATCACATAAGCATAAACGGATTTTCTTTCTAGATAATGATCGTCCCGCGACATTACCAAAGTTCCAGTTAGAAATAACAGTAATCAAGTGTTTTTCTAGCAGGACTTCCAGAAACTCGTAAACTCAATCAATATCTTAGAAATAAAATCCCGTACTCATCTAATCACATAAACATGTTATCACATAGCATACCAGGTCTATTTCTAATATCATCTAGCGAGATAAACCATTATGGTAAAAACCACATCCTACAATTCCAAAGTATTCAAACCCAGTAGCTCTGATACCTAATTGTAACGCCCTGAAAATAATAACAACAACCCACATCATAATGTCTCATATAATTTATCAATAACATCATATTTAATATTTTCATTTATACTCCCTGTTCATACAAAAGATGACATATGCTCGTATACATTCATAAATCTTAGATCTTGAATCTATAGCATTTGACATGTGTACATGAATTCGAAATGAAATGAGAGTCAAGTAATTTCATGCCCTAATGGCTACATCTTTTCAAGCTAATGCTTGGTTACAACAAAATGAGTTCAACTTAATACAATTAAAACTTAAGGCTCGTACAAAAATAATTACATCAAAAGGAAAAAAAAAAACTCTTGGCTCCAAGTCCTCCCAAGCTATGTCATTGGGGAGGCATATCATCAGCACTTAAAAGTTGTTTTCCACATAAGGTGAGCCAAAGCCCAGTAGAGATACTTTAACACAATATATGATCTTAATGAAGTCATAAGATAAATGCATGTGCATGTCATTTGTCAGATATTTTACATTTCCATCTCAAAACAATGTAATGCTAGGATTATATATCAATTCAAGAAAAATATCCTTTTATATCAGAAAATAAGGCAGTGGATACAAAACACAAAGAATCTCTAGGTACGTGTCTGCCAGTAGATTATACAAGTACTACCAAAGCCATTTTACCGGTACTAACCAGAAAGATCGGGCACCTAACCGCGCGAGTTTCTGAACTTTCACCAAGGACACACAAGCCAACATAATAACCACAACCACACCCCTTAACTAGATTCATCAAGGTATTCACCTCTTTTTCTCAAAACAACACGTTCTCAATACTTAAGTATGAAACAATGCACAATGCAAGATGTATGAGTAATTAGTTTCAATTTACCTAATCTTTATGCAATTTCTACAACAATAAAAAATCAAAGCTATCTTCCACCGATAGCCCAAAATAGATATTTCTATTCAATAGATAATTTCCAACAAAATTATAATCTCATCATTTGCAAAAATGGAAGCGATATTACATATCCAACTCCACTTTCATCATCAACAGATACATTCATTTCATTCTTTCAAAACCCAACATCTATTCCATTTTATTTCATAAACCACATATCAATGATTTTTGAACAAAACCTTTTTTACTTTCAAAGTCACATATAAGTAAAGAAATTCCAACATTTCAACATATCTCAATCATAATTTCATCCCCATAGCCTTTCTCAAGAACCCATTGAAAACATCTCTTTTACATTTCAAAAATCAAACGCTAGGTTTAACTCAAAATTCCCAAATCACTAAATCCTTTCAATGAACAAATAACTAGGCTAAAAATCATACCAAAGGTTGAAGAAATCCCTACCTCAAGATTAGAAGAAGAAGAGAGCAAGGTTTGAAGTTTGGCGGAGTCAAAAACAATATCCTCTCTGATTAAAATGAAACTTTCTACAAGCTCTACCTTTTTTTCCAAGGAACTAGGGTGGAGAAATCAATAGATTATGAGTATTTGGGGCTTTAAGGCAAGAACTAAAGAGAGTGCGTAAAGAAGTTAGGGTTTGGAATGTTTTAGAGAGATTGAGGAAGTGAAAAACTGATAAAATCTCCCTTTTCTCGATCTAATATACGCACAGACCGCTCGAGCAACCAAAACACGACTCGAACGTCAGACACAATAAGTGACACCGTTTGAGCGACCAAAACACCGCTCGAGCGCACAATGAACCCCTCCCAGAAGTTTAGACTTGCAAAAAATCGCTCGAGAGCAAGAAATACTGCTCGAGCGAAGATACCCTACTTCCAAAAGTTTTGTAGCCCTATAAAAATACTAGGAGATCTCAAAGATCGCTCAAGCGACCAAAACACTGCTCGTGCGAACAAGAAGAAAACTAGACAACAACTCTTTTGAAAAACTAACTCCCAACCTATTTCAAACACAACAATAACTCCAAAACAACCAAACTCAACTAGCAATGAGAGTAAGAGGTTATAAACAACAGTCAAAGGTATGGAATTCCAGATCTAAGAACATGAAAATGGTCGGGTCTAAACCGGAACCGTTATAATAAGTGTCAACTTTTAATTTGTTATACACTTAACAAAAAATTTAAAAAGTTACTACAAGTTATCAAATCATCTTCTTTACATTTTTGCACGTCTTTTTATAAATAAATAAAAAATTGACGAAAAATCACTAAAAATCAATTCCCAAACACCCTTTAGGCTTTGAAGTAAAGAGAAGTAACATGTTAGAGAGATAAAAGTTTCATCTTTAAATTGCATTATTTGTTGTTGTCAATAATAATGTTTTACTATAATTTGTTATTGTCATTATAAATTATTATATAAATTAAAATTTTAAGTGAGTCTAATATAATTATGTTTAATTTGTGGAGCTTACTATTATATTTTCTTTAAATCTCAGACAACCTTGATCCTATTTATCTTATAAAAATTAGAAAAAATACTTGTGTCTAAAGACATTTCATTATACAAAAATTAATATTAATCGTTAAATTTAGTCAATTTTAACTTTCAATCATGCCACATAAGATTTTTTTTTTAAAATGATATATTTTGTTTTATAGATTTTCCAAAAGTGATCTATTTTGTTATACAGATGAGTCCACTTGGCCCAATACATTTATTTGGATGGGATTGCCTTCTCATAGGTTAAAGGGAAAGGAAAGAAAAACTATTTATTTTAGAATCATATTTATTGTTTATTTTTCTAACACAAATTTAATAAAATTATATTATTATAATTATCCAATTGATCTAATTTTTTTTTATCAATAATCTACATACAAAAATTAATAAAATAAAATATTCAAATTATTAAAATAAAATCCATGATGAGACCCACAAATAGTGGAATAAGATTACACTTCTCTTCAATAGGAGAGAAACTGATTTCTATCTCAAAATGACAAATGATATGTTATTTTGTAGAATAAATTATGCCAAAAGTTCTTAAATTTTGTATTATTTTTTTATTAAATTCTTAAATTGAAACCTTCTATCTTTGCAGATTAATTGAATGTAGTTCCTCCTTTACATTGAATCCATTTTTTTGTATGGACCTTGCTCAAGAATAAACTAGACAAATTAATCATAAATTCATTTTCTAGTATCAAAAAAAAAAAAAAGAATAATAAAACAAAGGGTAAATTACAAATAAACCCCCTAAGGTTTGCGTAAAATATTAATTGTCCTTTGTGATTTTAAAAAATACATCATGCCCTATCACACCTCGGATTTTCAAGACCTGGATCCCAAAAATAAACTCAAATAATAAATAAAGAGCAATAATAAATATATTCAAAGGTACACCTCGCGTATATATACATGAATATCATATAGTATATGTGGTTGGTTCATTACATACATCCTATATTCAAATCTAGATGGAATGAATATACATCATATTATATAGGATAAAACATCCAACAATAAATAATACGCCCTCAAACTTATATCAATTAACCAACATATAAAGGCACTCAGTCTGTGAAACAAAAAGGCCCTTGGCCAATATTCCATGAGAGCTCTGCCTAGCTCTTGCACAAGTCCAAGGCCACTCACTATGGTGGCACATCATTAACACCTAAAAAATATTTCAGCCACATAGAGTAAATATATATAGTCTAGTAGGATAATTTTTCTACTCATTAATATGTATCTACACAAGTATATGATCATAATGTTATATAAATATAGGATGCTCTAAGATTTTTCGAATCCTTTTCAAATCAGTATCAATTTTGATTCTTTCTCAAATCATTTTCAAAGCAAATCAAGTTTTCATTTTCCTCAAATTACCATTTATCACAAGTTTTATAAAATTTTGTTCCATGATCCATGTTAGTGAATATGGTATATATATTATATTCACTATATATATATTAGATGTTATAATTATGTTTTACCATATTAGGATATTTTCATAACTTTCTTGTTACCCACTCTTACCTTACCTATTTATAGGCATGTTCATTGTATTGTAAGATACATAATATTAAATATACACATGATATAATATTCTCTCTCTCTCTCTCTCTCTCTCTCTCTCTCTTAGATATTGTAACATGGTATTAGAGTTATGTTAAGTACCTAGTAATTTCGCATCACCAGCGGGGTGGCAGCCTTGCCTTGGCCGGCCGCCGGATCTCAACCCATTTTGCTGCCATATTTTCCTTTAGTATCATTTCTTGATAATCTCTTCTTCTGTCCGCTGGTTTATTCTTACCCCGACTATCTCTATCACATGTTTTCTTTTTAATCGCAATCCTTTTTTTTTTTTTTTGGCTTCTGCTCACTCTCAGTTCTCTTTCTTTCAACCTCAAATAGGTTTATATCTTAAAACCTATTTAAGTTTGAGAAAGGGTAATATACTATATATCTATATCATGGTGAGCATGATGATACACCAAGCGAACCACCCAAGCCGCCCCTTGGCGAATTACCTAAGTTGTCCCTTTGCCGCACCACCTCATTCGTCCATTGGCTTTGTTCCTTTCCAAGCCGTTGTAGACACCCCATTTTTGACCGCCTTTAAGACTTCGGCGCCTCTGATTGATAACTAGAGGATAAAGGCTATGTTGTGCAATCGCCCAATTTCTTCAACAAGAAGAGCTCCAAATCCCAACCTTACACCCCATTTTGGGCCAAAACTATTTTGATCAAAATTATTTTAAATCTTAAAACCCTCTCTTTCAAAGTATATTTGAAAATGCTTCTACGATGTTCCGAGGCTCGCATTTCGTTAAATGTTGCACTTTTCGGTAAACCGAGCAAGGACAAAGCGGAAATAAATGGAAGAGAGGTAAAATTTTTCAAAAATATTTTAAAACATCTTATTTATAGGTTTGGAATTAAATAAAATAAGAGTGGAGGGAAAAAACCTAGTTGGGGAAGAAGTTGGGCATGAACTATTAAGAGAGAGAGACGAGTAGCCTCACTAAATCAAGCCTATCCTTTTGTATACTTGGACTTTAGTTATGAGGCCACCACCAATGGAAAGTGGACTTCCAGGGCTTCATTTTAGACCCAAGAATCTTCTAAAGTCGAGTCCAGATGAGGGAGGCATGGCTATATGAAGTTAGGCATCAATCCGATTAGGACCAAAACTAAGCAATCTTTACTAAAATAGGCATATCACTTTTCACACTTGTAATTTTGATGTGATGCTGCCACCATTGGAAAGTAGACTTCTGGGGCTTTAATTTAAACTCAAGAATGACCTGCAAAGGAGTCCGGATGAAGGAGATATCCCCATTTGAAGTCGGGCCTGAAAGCAAAATTTTATGGCCAGCCACTAGTGAGGTTTTTCGGCCATGTACCGACCAGGGGTGAAGTTTTCCGGCCACCAATGATGGCCGGCCGGCCACTGGTGTCAAAAATCAATTTTTTGTGCAAATATTTTCCCTCCAGCTATTCCACATTGCTCCAACTATCCTATATTGATATTTTCGACCTGAAGACATATATTTCTATATATAGAGGACCTTCTTTATTGTTATCAAGGTTGGAAAATTTTGGGAGTCTCTCTCTCTAGATTTCTCTCTCTCTCTTGAACTTTTGTGCATACAAGTGTAAATACACTTCAAGTTTGCCTATCAACCCTTAACCAAAGTTGCTTATCTTTGGGCTGAAGTTACTTGGGACCCTCTTTGAGCTCTGGAAGGTAGTTTTGGCTTGATTTATTGCCTCAATTGTGTCTTGGCTTCAAGAGGTATAGCACTCTCCTTTTAAGCTTGTTTTGCACAATTGTTTTCCTATCTCTTTCCACTATTTTTGGATTGTTTTTGGCCTGTTTTTGAACTATAAAAAAAACTCTGGTTTTGTGGCCTAAAGGTGGTGGTTTGAGGCCATTTTCAGTTAGGGGGTAGTTCACCCTTCTTGCTTCTTTGCTTGTAAAGCTTTTGTGCCTTTATTCATCACTTTCAAATTAACTTTTTTGGGACTTTTAACCACTGAATTTTAGAGGTTTTTCAGTGGCAAAAATTTTGAAGTCCAAAATTAGAGGGGTTAGCCTCTCCTCCTTGCGTCTTGTTTGCATGCTTAGTTAGTTTTACATGTTAGCATGTTTTTCTAGCTTAACTTAGCTTAAGTCTAGCATGTTTTAACCTCTGAAATAGCCTGCTTTAACTCTATTTTGGACTGTTTGGTTCATTTGAACTTTGTTTTGTATAGTTGTAGTGTGAGTCCTTGCACTAGCTTCTTATTTTAAGGCTTTAAACATCATTGGTGTGACTTGGTTGCATGTTTTTAGTGTTTTTATCACTTAATTTCAGCACCTAAATCTCTGCAACCTCCCTCTTTGCTTCACTCTTTCATTTGCTTTTAAGGGTTGTTTCAAGCTTGGGATCCTTTAAGCTTGAGATTGAGGTTATGCTTAATGGTTTAATCCTCTTTGAGGGTACATTATCAAAGGCATGATCTCTCTCTTACCTTACACTATCCCTTGGTTGACACTTTCTTCATCTTAGAGGACACTCACCAATGGACAAATTAATTAAAGAATGATTTGGTAATTAAAATGTGTAAACAAAATTGACAAGTAAAAGTGACAAGATAAGCACTTCTTTGTGTTGCATTGCATGTATTCAAATCAGACGTTAATTTGAACACAAGGAAAATGGGACATTTCGTACTCAAAAGTGATGAAATGTGCCACTTTCCTAGGTCTGCATTGCTCTTTATCATACATGATAGGGTGGTGGTCTTGTTGCTCATATTTGTGCATTTATCAAAATCGTACAACTTGGATCTTTGGCCATCATGCAATGAACTTGCTGATTGGTGGTTTTGGATCCAAATGTGTCACTCCTTTGAGACATTGAGATGATAAGGAGGGATACAGTACAAACAAATCCTTGGAAAAACCCGCTTTTTGCTCTGTTTGTGCTCCGTTGCAGCATGGTGATCCAGTGCATCAGTGGCTGGTAGGCCACCATCCATGGCCGGCAGTGCATCATTTCTAGCCGACAGGACACCTCCCTAGCCGGCAGATGGCCGGCAACATCCATCCATGGCCGGCAGGCCGCTAATCAAAACCTCAGCAAAGGTTTGGTAAGGTGGAGCAAAAAGGTTTTGGAAATGTTCACCTCTGCAAACAGAGACTTTCGAGAGCAAAACGGTGGTCTTTTCGGGGCGAAAACTGATCATGTGCATCTGCCACTTCCCGAGGTAGAGCAGTGGCAACATCGTTTAATGTTTTACATGCTTAGTTCGTGTGCATTTGTGTTGTAAATTAATTAATTAGTTTGCTAATTAGTTAAAGTATTGTAATAATTAGTAATTAGCTTAAATAGTTATTCATTTAATTTGTAATAATTAGTCTAATTAGCTTAATTAGATTAGCTTAGCCCTTACTCATTCGGACCCTTCTTCGCGACGGCGCAATGTTATAATAAGTGTGCGTGCGTATGTGTATATTTTCCAACCCCACGTCTTTCTCCCTTTTATTTAACCATTTTTGATAGTTAGATTAGGGTCATGTCTTAATTAGCATATCGCATGCTTGTATCCATTCATCTTATATTCCTTGCACTGAGGCTCGGCGCATCATTCAAACTGCATTGCCATTTCAATGTCTTATTTGAATACGTGTTTAATTGCATGTTGTTCAAAATTGATTCATATGCCATATTAGTAGCCGAGCCTATTAATTGCATATTGCATGCGTTGAATTAGGCATTTTGTATAGTTAGAAATCATGCATAATTTTCTAACTTTGTTTTCTTAGCTTGGAGTACTAGGTATTTTTTTTTTGCTTTAGCATATTTGCATAAGTGTGAATGTTGCCATGATTAGCATGCTTGCCATGAGGCTATGTGCTTAAATGCTAAACTGCTTGAATACCTGTGGATGAAGGCTTACTGTTTAAATTAGAACGATTCAACAAATGTATGTTTTAAGCCTACTTTGTTGAGTGGCAAATCATGTTTTAAACCCACTATGTTTGGTGGCAAATCTGCAATCTTTAAGCCCACTTGAGGTGACAAATTCAAACCATTTTTGCAAACAAACATGAGTTGAATTGTGCCAAATTGAGCAAACTAGTCTATACTTGTGCGCATCACATAGTAAAGCTAGCCTAACAATTGGAATAAGAACGTATAATGTTTATGAAAAATCATATCATGATTAGTATAGGCCGATCTTTGATCGGGCGAACGGGGGTGCTCAATTCATGACCTTCCCCTCTCGTACCTAAGTTCCCGAGCCGAGGCAACTTTAGTGATGACGGACACGTGGCCTTCGGCATGAGTCATGGATTTCCTAAATTTTCCCAAAACAAAAAATATTTAGGTGGCGACTCTGTATCTGGCAAAGCAGTCCAATTTTGGCATTATTTGATTTAAAATCAATTTTCCAAACAATTTGCCGTATTTGAACTCTTTGGTGTTTATCAGTTTCACATTGCCCTTGTGAGATTAGATTCAGAACTGCGGGAGTCCGAACTGTAGGGCTTTCATTCAAACCTCCGAAAGGGGGCGCGAAAAAGGCGAGCCATAGTTTCTGGCGACTCTGCTGGGGATTTAGAGAACTTGACTCGAACTCATGATATGTTTTTTTATCTACACTTATGTGTTTCTTTGCATTTGCATTTGCATTGTTGCGCCTAAGTCACAGTGTTTGACATCTGTTATTCCTAAACGGTTTGTCGGAGGCTTGCTTGGAAAAGCTTGCCAAAAGGCTGACCGGTTGCGGGCTCTGCCACGATGGGAACACCACCCTTGGATCTGGACTACCGCTGTACCGTTTGATCCTCCTTTTACTTCTCAGTGTTAGGTGCGAGAGGTATATTAGGTAGTCTTGCTGAGGTACCCTTTTTGACCAATCGACCTAGTTGCATATCAAAAACCATAGAGACTGTTCCAAATTAGGACAAGTTGCTTACCCGAATGCAGGATTGTGTGAAGCCACTTGTTGTGCATAGTGAACCCTAGCTCCTGACGAAACTAGGACAGGGTAACCCTACTCCATCATAGGGGTGTTTTGGCTCTCACTTAACTGGTATGTGCTTTACAGTCGAACTGTATAGGGATGTGCATATCAGTTGCCAAGTTGGTATCTATTTTGGGGCAAAATTCAGTAGAGAGTACAGTCACTCAGCTGTGATCATATCCGTTCTAGTGAAATTGGGCTAAGATGCTGTCTGTTTTCTCTTTTGCTAGATATTCCTAGAACCATAGCTTCAGAAGGCTCTGATATCTCCCGGGTACTCTAGACTTGTATCGATAGACTTTGTCAGGTCGGAATTTGTTCAGAGGCAACCAGAGTTTACCTCACTCCCCCCCAAGTACAAAATAGAGGAGAGTCAGGCAGGATTCACCAGTGTAGTTTCTACAGCAGTCACCCGTCAATTCACCCGGGTCTAGTCTGGTCTGGGAACAATTGTCTGCATTCAGCTTAGCACGAGATCAATCACCTATTCCTATGGCTTAGTATCCCCCAGCTAGTGTGGAAGAATTGATATAGCACCTGCAACAGACAGTCAAGGCACTGTAGCAGGACGTAGTCCGTCAGGCTGAAGTCACAGCTCGTCAAGCCGAAATGATAACTCGACTACAACAACAACAGCCACAGCTGGCCGCGGCTTCTGCATCTCATGCACCTCCCACGAGTAACCCGACACTCGGAGCCACTACCCATTCTGCTAATGTCCAAGAGACTCAGGGCAATCCGGTGGAGCCAATCCCAGCACAAGCCTCTAAAGCTCCAGTCTATCAAACCGAAGCCCCGTTTGAATGTAAGGTTGACCCAACTGCACTTAAGGTCAATAAACTGGAGAAGTTATTCAAACGAGCACAAGGAGTGAACTCCATCCCGGATTCAGAGGATGGGTATACTGAATCTGTAGTTACCTTACTGGAGCGGTTTAAAATGTTGTATATCGACCGCTTCAACAGCTCTAGAGACCCAATGGTACACCTCCACCTATTTTCTAATATCCTGAGGCCAATGGGTTTGACCCCAGCCCAGAAGTTGTCTCTCTTCGGCCGAACCATGTCTGGGATAGCCGCAATCTAGTATACAAAATTGGAGGACTCTGTGAAACAGAACTGGGAAGAGATGGTTGAGGCCTTTATTGCTCAATACTCCTATAACACATACATCGAGGTCACAACTCGTGATCTCGAAGCCACCCACCAAGAGTTAAAGGAGGGTTTCTCAAAATTCGTGACGAGATGGAGAGTGAAGGCCTCGATGATGACTACAAGGCCTTCCGAAAAAGATCAGATCAGGATGATTGTTCGGAATCTGCATGGCAAGTTGCTACAGAAGATGATCGGTCTATCTCTGTTTACCTTTCCAGAGCTTCATGAAATGGGGGTTCAAATCGAGGATGCCATCAGACAAGGAATCTTTGTGGAAAATAATGAGCCTTTGAAAAAGAATGTTGTTTGCAGTTCCAATGCTACTACTAATGGTAGCACAGCTGCGAAAGAAGTAAACACTGTCACCACTCCCCTCAATGGCCAAAAACCAACCACTTCAACTCGGCCCCAAGCCCAAAATTTCTATCCTCTTTACATGAGTCTCTCTCAAGTTTTGAAAATGCTGCGAGAAAAAAGGGTACCTAGAACTCCTAGAACCCCTACCTCTTCTAAATCCTTTTCCACCAAGATATGACCTAGCTAAATACTGTGCCTATCATCAACAGCACGATCATGACACAAACCGTTGCATCCACCTCCGTCATAAGATTTAGGATCTTATAGACGAAGAGATCATGGCTCTACCAAAAGGACCTCGGGCCACCCCTAACCTATTACCTCCCTACCTCAACCTAATCCATACACTACCATCCACCTAAAATCCCAGCATATACATCACCCCAGCCCATTTACCCAAGCCCCGAGGTGTTCGTATCAGAAAGCACAGACTTGTGCATGATGGATGCAGTCGAACCCCAATCATCTCAAACCCATGAATCCACTACTTCTGAGTTGATGAACATGATTGAAGATTTGCAAAGAACTGTGGTAGATTTAGCCTTTGGGATTTTGGCTCCCTCATCGACCACATCACATGCTAGAAATTTCACGCCAAAAGGCTCCCAAATCTTGGGGCGAGCTATAATTGAAAGGGGCCAACCTAAAGTCATCCCAGGTCTGGGCAATGACATGTTGACAACAACTGGGCTCCACTCTGATATAGCGACCCAATCCCTTGGCAAAGTAGAGGCAAGTGGCAAGAACAAGGTAGGGGCAAGCATTGGTCTCTATGAACATCTTCAGTGGGCTGTTGAGGCTTTGAAAGCCGAAGGACTGAACAAATAGCAAGTGCTCGCAGTTGTTGCAAAGATTGTGGATGGCACTTTTGCCACTTAGGTTCGGGGCATTTCAAATCAAGGGGCAAGCCATGAAAAATGATGTCATACTAGAAACACCCCTTCAGCTCCAATCCTACACTCGGAAAATATCATCAAACCCAGTCAGCACCTACCAACCCTTCTGTCATTCCCTCCAAGACTAGTAACCGCACCTATAATCCCTTCTATATGACCTTATCCAAAGCTCTCCAAATCCTTATTAGACAAAGCCATCTCAAACCCCTTAACCCTCGGCCTCTCCCGGATCTCCTTCCAGCCAGGCATAATGCTACCAAGTACTGTGCCTTCCATCAACAAACCAGCCATGACACTGACAGTTGTTATCGTCTTCACCATGAAGTTCAAGATCTGATTGACAACGAGGTCATCGTCGCACCAGGTCCTGCAAAGTCTATCGGTACTGGATCGATGAACTTGGGGGGGATAATGTGACTATGTGATCGGGGGATGAACCACCTGCTGATGGCGCTCATTTTTACTCCAGCTATGGCGGATGGCACGCACTGTTTTGAGCAATGTACAAATGCTGTTTATTATACTTTTTGACTTGGGTATTGAGTCAGTTCTGTTGTGTTGTATTGAATCAGTCTTTTTGTATGGAGTCTGTCTTGTTGTGTCGGAGGTTGGTGATTTCGAGCATGTTAACTCGGGCATCACTTTCTTGTTTTGCGTTTGTCTTTTACACACTTTCTTTTGCGTCTGTTTCTGCCATTACGCTAGTTGTGCCAGAAGATCTGAATGAAACGGCAGAGATTTTCATCTACTTTTCTGTGCCTTGAAATCATTACATTGACCTAAGTTTTTCAAAACTTTTCTAACATTGTGATAAAAACAAAGATGAAGGAATTCCTCGGGATTTGCAAAAATTTGATCGACTGAGAAAAATAGCGGCGTGCTAAGCCCTTAATGAATGAGATCATGTTTGTTAATATGAGTACTGAGAAGGATCCTGGCTTGATCCAGATTGGTTCTACATTGTCTTCAGAGAAGAACACAAGCAATTAGTCGCTTTCTTAAAAGATTTCAAAAAAAATGTTTTGCGTGGTCCTACGAAGACATGCCTGGAATTGATCTTGGGATTGTGCAGCATAGGATCACTCTCGGCCTCAAGACTCGACCCCTTTGCTTTCAAACCTTGATTCAGAATGTTTAATGATCAATCACAATATGAGGCTTGTATGGCCAGATTTGAAGCATCCCTTGAACTAGGGCAAGAAGGTCAAATCAAGAAGGTCAGATGGCTTGCAAAGTTGGATGAGAAGCATCCCTTGAACTAGGGGCAAAAAAGTCAGATGTGCTCAAAGATTCCAAACTGGGTCATTTCTCAAACCAATGAAGACTGCAAGAAAGCCCAATCCCAGAATTTGAAAGTAGAAAATTTATTGCTAAAAGGACAATCGAGTTCCTATCCACAACACTGGGAGCAAATTTAGACCCGATTAGATGAGCTCTTACATCATCAAAACTACATCATCAGTGAACAGCAGCCATTCTCCTGGATTCAGATGGCTTAGAGATCCTACGGCCAATCAACATGAACAAGTTAAACTTTTTTATCCTTGAGAGGCTCGCTGGGCCGAAAACCCGGAAGGGCAACCCAGGCAAAGTTAGAGCAAGAAAAGAAAGAAAAGCAAATAACAAAAAAAGAAAAGAAAAAGAAATGAAAATAAAGGAAAAACAAAGCTCGCAAGGTTGAAAACCCGAAGGGCGGCCTTGGCAAAAGTTAGAGCGCAAAAGGAGAGTGTCAATACTCGAGTATACCTTAACCCGGAACTACGTACGGCCTAATTCCCATCTTTGGGATACGTAGGCAACTTCATCCTGAAGTTCGGCCCCAACCATTTTCAACTTGCTTGTCACATCCATGTTGATTGGCTTGCCCTTGTTCAAACTTGAATATTCTATCCATGTGCAAATTGGCTCATCTTCATTCAAAATTAATTGTCCTACTCTGTTAGAAAATCCAGCTGCAAGACAAATCAAGTTCAGATCTGAGATGGTGCATTTCAAGAGTTAATTCCACATCGGTTGAGTAGTGGCCATTTGCAAAAACAGTTTTTGAGGATTTTTTTTTTTTTAATGAGGGTGACTAATTCTCTCGAAAATTATTTCATTTTTCCAAAACTGGACCGCTTCTTGGACCCAAAGAAAGGAAAATTTTCAGTGCTCATGACCTGACTTGTATGATTTCAAAGCAGAAATTCGAATAAGCATGTTAATCTAACTCTCATATTGGTCAAAATTGTTTTAGCAAAAATCCAAAATCCAAAAATGGTCAAAATAATGAACTAAAGGCACAGTTGAGTCAGGTTTTCTGTCTTTTCCCTGTTATTAATGCACTCGCTAGAAAGGGTGCAACTGAAGCTAACAGTAGAGGCCAAAAGACTCTCTCATCCTCCAGGCAGTGAGGTATCCAAGTGCGAAGCACAAACTGGAAATGGAGCAGGGTATTCGACCCCCACATCTAGACAGGTTTGATCACACCCAAATTGGCGTCTGACCCAGAATGGGGACGTAGAAAACGCAATGTATAAGACCAATGAATTGTATACCTGGCTGATGAGACATATTGTAGCTCATCTCAATCAAGTTAAGCTAAGGGCATCGTCAACTAATGTCAGTTGCAGATTTACTGTACATCTAGTCGCACCACAACCCCTCTGTGGGAAAGCTTACTAGTTGTGAGCGAAAGAAGGAGAATCTGGCAGAATACCAGGGGCAAGAGCTAACAACTTCCTGTTTATCCATCAACCACCTAGGGGAGGGATAATAAAAATAAGAGAGATTAAAGAATAGAGAGATGTGCGTTGAAAGGAAAAGTGAGGAAAGGGCTTGTTAGAGAAATAGAGATTGAGTGCCACAGTGATGTGAGAATCACAAATAAGAAAGGGTGGAAAACAATAACCGGAGAAGCAGGCTCCTCGTGAACTGAGAGGTCTCTCACCATTGAAACACATTCGAGTATTGTGTTTGTTGTTTTTGTTTGTCTCGATTCTTGTTTTGAGCCGTTTCGAGTGTTAATAAGATGTGTTAGGTTGTTTTACCTTCGTTTTCTCTTTGTTGAATCGTGGTGTATTGTAGTCAGTCGTAGGCTCAATACACAGTTAAGAACTCATTTCTCAATTTCAATTTCAAAAATAAATCTTTTTGTGCTCAAAGTGCTATGCCATTCTCCACATTTGTACAAAACAGGGTTCAACCCAGGTCATGTGAGAACAATAGAACAAGGACCTATTTGAAGCTATTTAGGTTCTGGACTGCAAAGCAAAAGAAAAGAGGGAAAATTTGGAGCATCTTAGTGTGTTTCAACTTCAGAAAATTCTGAGATTGCATTCCAGATGCACCTTCTCAGGCCTTGTCTTTTCTTCGGAGTATGAGTGTACCTCTACCTCAAGCTCAAGCTCAAGCTTGCTTCAAGCCAGAATGGCGATCAGAAGTGCTCTCCCTGAGTACCATTTCCTGCCAGAGGCATCTTGGCTGTGTTTGCAATGAGTTCCTAAGAAACCAATTGCGACGGTGGAAACTAGAGTTCGAATGGCGATGCCTAGAACACAAAGGTTTGGAATTTCCGAGACTAAAGTCTGGTTTAAATACCCAGGGGGTGTATCCTCGGCTTGAAATCTGTATGGCAGCCCCATAGATTAAGATAGCATGTGTGCGCCTCAATTCTGGATACTGAACTAACCTAGTCTGTCACCCCATTGAAGAATAGGAAAAGTTGTGAATATGATCAGAAAAAAAAAAAAAAGCGACATCCATGGCTTCTACATGCAGAGGTTTCCCCTTGTAAGCATTTGAGGGCCTTTGAACTGTGAGTTGAAGGTAAGAGTTCGAAGAACACAAGGGGGAGGTCCTTGTCAGAGTAGAGCGGTTCATTGCCACTCACCCCATGAGGTGCTTTTTAAAGCGCCACTTTGTTTGTTTATTGCATTCCCTAAACATCATGCACTACATTGCTTGTAACATTATCATATCATATTGCATTTATTTGCATTGTATCATTTATCCTTTTATGCTGAGCAGCGTTTAGGATCGTTGTCCCCTGGGACTTTTTCTCAGGATGCGTGGAACGCACTCCTAATGGCTTTTCTTTAGACCTCTTCTCGTGATTTCAGCGTGGTTAGAGTGTCCCTTTCCTCACACGATTTTAACGTGTTTGGAATTTATCTCAGGATGCGTGGAACACGCTCCTGACGTCTTTTCTCTGGACCTCTTCTTACGATTTCAGCGTGTTTGGAATTTATCTCAGGATGCGCGGAACGCGGTCCTTAGGGTTTTCTTTGGACCTCTTCTCACGATTTCAGCATGGATAGAGTGTCCCTTTCCTCACACGATTTTAGCGTGTTTGGAATTTATCTCAGGATGCGCGGAACGTGCTCCTTAGGGTTTTCTTTGGACCTCTTCTCACGATTTCAGCGTGGTTAAAGTGTTCCTTTCCACACACGATTTCAACGTGTTTGGAATTTATCTTAGGATGCGTAGAACGAGCTCCTGAGGACTTTTCTTCGGACCTCTTCTCACGATTTCAGCGTGTTTGGAATTTATCTCAGGATGCGTGGAATGCGCCCCTGATTGGTTTTTCTTAGGGCCCCTTCTCACGATTTCAGCGTGATTAGAGTATCTCAAGACGCGTGACGTGCCAGCCTGGGCATGTTTTAACTTGGGACGTGTGAACCGCAAACCCGAATGGTTTGTCTTCTCTTCTCGTGATTTCAGCATGATTAGAGTTTCTCAAGACGCGTGAAACGTAACCCTCAGCTGTGTTTTCTTCCCTCGTCCCGTGTTTGGCATGGTTGGAGCTTGTTTTATAGCTTTTTGTATGAAACCTGTGTTCATTTTTAGCTTGAAGCTGCTCATTCATATGTTGTTATCTTGCTTATTACATCTATTATTGTGTATTGCATCATCTTGTATGATCATAAGGTTTTTCAAAATAACCGGCTTCGCGTAGCGTGTAAGTCCAACTTTCAAAATCTCATTGTGCATATCATTTTTCATCTTGCCCTAAACTACGCTGGTTGATTCTTTGCAAAGGGATACGTAGGCAACCCTCAAGTTCAACCAACTGCATCTGTATTTTGTTTGTTTGCCCAAGTTTTACGGCCTTGTCAAAATAGGTCGTCTTCGATTTTTGACATTCACTCACGTCACTTTATGACTTTGAGTTCTGTCAAAGAGGGGCAACTGTAAATACCCCATTTTTTACCACCTTTAAGACTTGGACGCCTCTGATTGATTACTCGAGGATGAAGGCTATGTTGTGCAATCGCTCAATTTCTTCAACAAAAAAAGCTCCAAATCCCAACCTTACACCCCATTTTGGACCAAACTATTTTGACCAAAATTATTTTAGACCTTAAAACCCTCTCTTTCAAAGTACTTTTGAAAATGCTTCTACGATGTTCCGAGGCATGCATTTCTTTAAATGTTACACTTTTCGGTAAACCGAGTAAGGACAAAGCGGAAATAAATGGAAGAGAGGTGAACTTTTTCAAAAAATATTTTAAAACATCTTATTTAGAGGTTTGGAGTTGAAGAAAATAAGAGTGGAGCGAAGAAACCTAGTAAGGGAAGAAGTTGGGCATGAACCGTTAAGAGAAAGACGGGAACTAATTCAGGCCTATCCTTTCGTATACTTGGACTTTAGTTATCAGGCCACCATAATTGGAAACTGGATTTCTGGGGTTTCATTTTAGACCTAAGAATCTCCTAAATCCGAGTCCGGATGAAGGTGGCATGGCTGTGTGAAGTTAGGCATCAATCCGATTAGAACCAAAACTAAGCAATCTTCACTAAAATAGGCATATCTCTTTGCACACTTACAATTTTGATGTGCGGCTGCCACCATTGGAAAGTAGACTTTCGGGACTTCAATTAAGACTTAAGAATGACCTGAAAAAGAGTCTGGATGAAAGAGATATCCCTATTTGAAGTCGGGCCTGAAAGCAGAATTTTTTGGCCGACCACTAGTGAGGTTTGCCGGCCATGTGCTGGCCATGGATGAGGTTTTTCGGCCATGTACCGGCCAGGGGTGAATTTTTCCGGCCATGGATGAAGTTTTTCGGCCACCAGTGATGGCCGGCCAGCCAACGGTGTCAAAAATCAGTTTTTTGTGCAAATATTTTCCCTCCAGCTGTTCACACTGTTCTAGCTATCCTATATTGATATTTTCAACCTGAAGCCATATATTTTACATATAGAGGACCTTCTCTATTGTTTTCAAGGTTGGAAAAATTTGGGAGTCTCTCTCTCTCTACAATTCTCTCTCTCTAGATTTCTCTATCTCTCTTGAACTTTTGTGCATACAAGTGTAGATACACTTTAAGTTTGCCTATCAACCTATAGCCAAAGTTGCTTATCTTTGGGCTGAGGTTACTTGGGACCGTCTTTGAGCTCTAGAAGGTGGTCTTGGCTTGATTTATTGCCTCAATTGTGTCTTGGCTTCAAGAGGTATAGCACTCTCCTTTTAAGCTTGTTTTGCACAATTGTTTTCCTATCTTTTTCCACTATTTTTGGACTGTTTTTGGCTTGTTTTTGAACTTTAAAAAACTCTGTTTTTGTGGCCTAAAGGTGGTGGTTTGAGGCCATTTTCAGTTAGAGGGTGGTTCACCCTTCTTGTTTCTTTACTTGTAAAGCTTTTGTATCACTTTCAAATCAACTTTTTTGGGCCTTTTAACCACTAAATTTCAGAGATTTTTCAGTGAAAAAAATCTCATTTTGAAGTCCAAAATTGGAGGGGTTAGCTTCCCCTCCTGTGTCTTGTTTGCATGCTTAGTTAGCTTTACATATTAGCATGTTTTTCTAGCTTAACTTAGCTTAAGTCCAGCATGTTTTAGCCTCTAAAATAGCCTGCTTTAGCTCTGTTTTGGGCTGTTTGGTTCATTTGAACTTTGTTTTGTATAGTTGTAGTGTGAGTCCTTGCACTAGTTTCTTGTTTTAAGGCTTTAAACATCATTGGTGTGACTTGGTTGCATGTTTTTAGTGCTTTTATCACTTAATTTCAGCACCTAAATCTCTGCAACCTCCCTCTTTGCTTCACTCTTTCATTTGCTTTTGAGGGTTGTTTCAAGCTTGGGATCCTTTAAGCTTGAGATTAAGGTTATGCTTAATGGTTTAATCCTCTTTAAGGGTTCATTATCAAAGGCATGATCTCTCTCTTGCCCTACACTATCCCTTGGTTGACACTTCCTTCATCTTAGAGGACACTCACCAATGAACAAATTAATTAAACAATGATTTGATAATTAAAATGTGTAAACAAAATTGATAAGTAAAAGTGACAAGATAAGCATTTCTTTGTGTTGCATTGCATGTGTTCAAATCGGACGTTAATTTGACCCCATGGAAAATGGGACATTTTGTACTCAAAAGTGATAAAATGTGCCACTTTCCTAGGTCTCCATTGCCCTTGATCATACATGATAGGGTGGTGGTCTTGTTGGTTATATTTGTGCATTTATCGAAATTGTATAACTTGGATCTTTGGCCATCATGCAATGAACTTGCTTGATTAGTGGTTTTGGATCCAAATGTGTCACTCCTTTGAGACATTGAGATGATAAGGAGGGATACAGTACAAACAAATCCTTGGAAAAACCCTCTTTGCTCTGTTTGTGCTCTGTTGCAGCATGGTAATCCAGTGCATCAGTGGCTGGTAGGCCACCATCCATGGCTGGCAGTGCATCATTTCTGGCCGGCAGCATCCATCCATGGCCGGCAGGCCACTAATGAAAACCTCAGCAAAGGTTTGGTAAGGTGGAGGTAGCAGAAAGGTTCTGGAAATGTTCACCTCTGCAAACAGAGACTTTCGAGAGCAAAATGATGGTCTTTTCGGGGCAAAAACCGAGCATGTGCATCTTCCACTTCCCGAGGTAGAGTAGTGGCAGCATAGTTTAATGTTTTACATGCTTAGTTCATGTGCATTTGTGTTGTAAATTAACTAATTAGTTTGCTAATTAGTTAAAGTGTTGTAATAATTAGTAATTAGCTTAACTAGTTATTCATTTGATTTGTAATAATTAGTCTAATTAGCTTAATTAGATTAGCTTAGCTCTTATTCATTCGGACCCTCCTTCCGAGGGCGCAATGTTGTAATAAGTGTGCGTACGTATGTGTATGTTTTTCCAACCCCACATCTTTCTCCATTTTATTTAATCATTTTTTATGGTTAGATTAGGGTCATGTCTTAATTAGCATATCGCATGCTTGCATCCATTCATCTTGTATAGCATGCACCGAGGCTCGGTGCATCATTCAAACTGCATTACCATTTCAATGTCTTATTTGAATACGTGTTTAATCGCATGTTGTTCAAAATCGATTCATATGCCATATTAGTAGCCGAGCCTATTAATTGCATATTGCATGCGTTGCATTAGGCATCTTGTCTAGTTAGGAATCATGCATAATTTTCTAACTTGTTTTTCTTAGCTCGGAGTACTAGGTGAGTTTTTTTCGTTTAGCATATTTGCATAAGTGTGAATGTTGCCATGATTAGCATGCTTGCCATGAGGCTATGTGCTTAAATGCTAAACTGCTTGAATGTCTGTGGATGAAGGTTTGCTGTTTAAATTGGAATGATTCAACAAATGTATGTTTTTAAGCCCACTTTATTGAGTGGCAAATCATGTTTTAAGCCCACTATGTTTGGTGGTAAATCCACAATCTTTAAGCCCACTTGAGGTGGCAAATTCAAACCATTTTCGTAAACAAAACATGAGTTGAATTGTTCCAAATTGAGCAAACTAGTCTATACTTACTTGTGCGCATCACATAGTAAAGCTAGCCTAATACTCGGAATAAGAACGCATAATGTTTATGAAAAATCATATCATGATTAGTAGAGGCCGATCTTTGATCGGCGGCGAACGGGGGTGCTCAATTCATGACCTTCCCCTCTCGTACCTAAGTTCCCGAGCCGAGGCAACTTTTGTGATGACGGACACGTGACCTTCGGCACGAGTCATGGGTTTTCTAAATTTCTCCAAAACAAAAAATATTTAGGTGGCAACTCTGTATTTGGCAAAGTAGTCCAATTTTGGCATTATTTGATTTAAAATCGATTTTCCAAACGATTTGCCGGATTTGGACTCTTTGGTGTTTATCAGTTTCACATTGCACTTGTGAGATTAGATTCAGAACCGCAGGAGTCTGAACTGTAGGGCTTTCTTTCAAACCTCCGAAATGGGGCTCGAAAAAGGCGAGCCACAACCGCCTCCTAACGCACATGGTTCATTTCCAAGCCGTCCCTAGTGCACATGGTTCCCTTCCAAGCTGCCTCCTGGTGCACTTATTCATCTATTGCCATCACCGTTCAGCACCACATCACAAGTTACATATGTACTACGCTTGCTGGTTCAACACTCATTCTTCTACTACAATGGTCCGGCACGAAAATAAACTGTCTACCGGCATTAGCTCCATTAGCTCTGGCCATGTTCCTACAACGGTCTGGCAGGACCATAAATTGTCTCCCAACATAAGCTCCATTAACTCGGACCCTGCTCCTATAACAATCTGACACGATCATAAACTGTCTTCCGACATTAGCCTCGGCTACTCCTACAATGGTCTGGCACAACCATAAATTGTCATCCACCATTATTATTTTTATTTTACTTTATTTTCTCTAGTTTCTCTTTCCAAACTCCAGTTGGTCTCTTTGCAACCACCTTGAGTTTGAGGGAAGCTGCTAGTGAATATGGTACATATATATATATTATATTCACTATATATATTAGATGTTGTAATTAGGTTTTACCATATTAGGATATTTCTATAGCTTTCTTGTTGCCCATTTTTACTTTACCTATCTATAGGCCTCTTTATTGTATTATAAGATATATAATATTGAATATACACATAACATAACTCTCACACTCTCTCTCTCTCACTCTCTCCTAGATATTGTAACAATCCAAATCATCATTTTATTCTAGTAAATCCTACCAAAGTACATATATCGGTCAATGATCATAACTGAGCACCACCTAAGCAAACTAGTAGGCTACCAGAAGAACTACTTTGCCAGTGGTCGTCGCTAAGCACTACCTAATCACCCTAATGTCACGACCCAAACCTGCCCTTGTAGGTTTAGCGACATAACCGACTAGTAATCCTGGGATTACCAAAGGTCTATTAACAGAATAACAAAATATAAGGGGCTGCAGAAGCCATTATACAAAATACAAGGTCTATAGAGCTATGGAGATATACATGAAACAGACAATATTTGAAACTTATGATGTCAAACTTCCATACACATAGCATCATAAAGGACTTCGCCCAATGTACAGGTAGACAAACCAAACAAAAACAAAAGAACATCTTCAACAGGACCACAAAACTTGACTTCTCAAAAAGGAACCTCCTCGAGAGGCATAGTGATTGGCTGACCCAAAACTCGCCGAGCAGCAGCTTAGGTCTGGTCACGTGCCTGCTCACCTAGATACATAAATATAAATAATGAGTGGAAGCCTAGTGAATAATAACAGAGTAAAGGGTTTTAATGAATAATGTCCATCACAGAGTCAGAAATCAGAGTTTATATCAAAAACAGAGTCTTATGCATGTTTATATTTCAATCAGAAACAGATTTATATTCATATTCTTGTTCAAGTCAATGATAGAAATCAAAATTCATACTTAATCTTACATTCGTTAGTGCTAACAGATCACATACGGAGCATCGAAGATCATACTTGTCAGTTCCATAAAGGAACCTCCAACCGAGTACGAATAACTTGTCAGTTCCATCAAGAAACCTCGAGACCGAATACGAATAACTTGTCAGTTCCATAAAGGAACCTCCAGCTGGGTACAGATAACTTGTTAGTTTCATACAGGAACCTTCGGACCTGGAACAAATAACTTACTTGAACCCCGAATACTTATCAGAAGTTGGACAATCATTCATTTTACAAAACATAACATTTCATAGAACAGATCTTATTTCATCATACATAAATAATTAAAGTTAAACTTAGCTTTACTAAGTCATTATTCACAGCTGGCTCCAAAGCAAACAAACGGAGTGGGCAAATCAGATATCTTTGGCGCGTGACCTACACAGATACAGAACGAATACATACTGAATTACACACCCGAAATCATTAACTTAGTTCTTTCTTATCTTGGTGTGTTTCTACTTTATATCCTCATTATTATGTCTTAATCTCGGCCTAGGAATGTTTAGGATGCAATGAGGATACTACAATGCACTTGGAAACACTTAACAAAACTTGCTGAAAACAGGGGTCCCGCTCAAGCGCAACATCCTTCGCTCGAGCGAACATGTAAAATGTGAGTGGTCGCTCGAATGCACATTCTTTCGCTCGAGCGGACTGTAAAAGCATTGGTTATATGATTCTCACGCTCGACGTTCGCTCGAGCGTGAGACTCAGTTCCTCGCTCGAGCACAACTCTTGTCACTCGAGCGGTCAGCAAAACATGTGAACTTCTGGGAGCATGCATTTTATGCTCGAGCCAACTTTTGGTCGCTCGAGCGGAAGTGCAAAAATAAGGTGGTCGCTCATGCACAGGATCTGTCGCTCGAACGGAGAGGTCGAATTTTGGAATTTCCAAATTGCACTCCCAAGTCCAAAACTCGAATTCAAAACCTTAGAATGCAACCTTTGGGCCCCAAAACTTGAGAGAACGTGTTTAAACTTGTCAAACATCATGAATTCAAAATCATTTCACC